>CM031241.1:57745402-58174322 GCA_018340775.1 Taxus wallichiana var. yunnanensis
AGAATTTTGTATGGTCAAACAAGTGTGAGTAGGATTTCAAGATTACCAAGGAATGCCTCATGACAGCACCTATTCTTATAGTGCTAGATCCTCAGGGTGAGTTCTACGTTTACACAGATGTTTCTTTGGTAGGACTTGGAGGTGTGTTGATGCAGGAGGGGAGAGTAGTTTTCTTTGAGTCATGTAAACTCAAATATCATGAGCTCAATTATCTGACTCATGATCTTGAGCTTGCAGTATTTTTCATATCTTAGTGTGGTGGAGACATTTTCTTCTCGGTCAGAGGTTTACACTCAGGACTGGTCACTTGAGTCTTCACCACCTCTTCATGTAGCCCAATCTCAACGCTCATCAATGGTGGTGGATGAAGTTACTTTGTGAGTACGACATGGAGATAGAGCATGTGAAGGGGAAGGAGAATGTGGTTGTAGATGCTTTGAGTAGACAGAGACATGTGGCTATTACCACTTCAAGGGCACATATTTATGGAGCAAGATTTTGCAAAGCAGCCTTCCTCAGACACTTTCTACCTTGCAGCCAAAGTAGAGATTGAGTCTCAGAGACCCCTTGAGGGGATATTTGATGGATTTTCATTAGAGAAAGATGGCCTTTTCAGATAGAGGTTGGATATATGTTCCTAGAGATGGAGGCTTGAGACAGACATTTTGATCGAGGCTCGGCGTGCACCTTATTCACCCATCCTGGGGTGAAGAAGATGCATTCCATGTTAAGACAGTTGTATTTTTGAAGGGGACTTCGAGAGATGTGGCCTCATTTGTTTCACGCAGCTTAGAGTGCTAGAGGGTAAAGGTCAAGCATCATCATCCTACTAGCCTTCTCTATCCTCAGGCCATATCGGAGTGGAAATGGGACACCATTTCCATGGACTTCATCGTTGGGTTACCCACGTCGAGATACCACCACGGCACCATCATGGTCATGGTGGATAAATTTATGATAGTAGCTGTTTTTTCTCCGGTGAAGACCTCCTATACATCCATTGCAGTGGCACGATTATACCTTGATGAGATTGTCAGATTACATGGGATCCCATGGAAGATCATTTGTGGATCGATCCTTTGTACACTTCTCATTTCGGATGACCATGTAGTATGCTCTTGGGACAAGGATCAATTTCAACACAGCATATCACCCTAAGACTAATGAAAAGATTGAGCGGGTGAATCAGATCCTGGAGGACATGCTTAGGATGTATGTTATGGATCACCAGTTGAGATGGGAGGAGTATATATATTTGGTGGATTTTTCCTACAATAATAGTTTCCAGAGTTTGATAGGCATGGCTCCTTTTTAGGCATTATATGGTAGAGAGTGTAGGACACCTCTTAGTTGGGACAGGTTAGAGGACAGGGTTTCTCTTCGGCTAGCATTATTGTAGGATATGGAGCAATAGGTTACCTTCATTAGATAGATATTGCAGGAGGTGTAGGACAGACAGAAGAAGTATGTGGACCAGCATAGGACAGATTGTAGTTTTGAGGTGGGCACGAAGGTGTTTCTTCGTATCAACCGCATAAGATCCCTATCCATTATGGAAAAGGTTCTAAGCTTGCTCCTAGGTTTATGGGTCTCTTTGAGATCTTCGAGTGCCTCGGTCCCTTGGCCTATCGTCTAGCATTGCCACCTAGCTTGTCTCGTGTCCATGATGTTTTTCATGTTTCTATGCTTAGGAGATATATTTCTAATCCTTCTCACTTACTAGATTAGACCGCATTGTAGATGTAGGATCAGGGGCAGGTGATGGTGGATCCTGTATGCATTATAGAGCATAAGACCCTTGGCCTTCGCGGAAGAGAGGTTGATCAGGTTTGGGTCTAGTCGACGGATATGATGAGACTGCAACTACCTGGGAGGATGCTACTTTACTACGAGTGAAATTTCCACACCTATTCTAGTGACTTCTAGGAGGAAGTTGAGTCTAAGGGGAGGGGATGTAGTGCCCACTTCCCTTTGATACCTTTTTTATTATTGTTTCCTTTACTATAGACTTCTCTAATGGATATGTTACAGCTTTTTGATTCAGCATGTTAGTAGATGTCAGAGATCTTAAACTGTTATTTATTTGATGCGTATATGATGCATATGGACCATTAGAGACATTTTATATTAACATTGATATAAAGTTGACATGGTCATTTATCTATATTTCCGACATGTGATATATTTAGTCATATTGATTAGATATTGATAATTGGATTATTGTTGTGATCATTTTGACATGTATAAAATGTGGAATAGAAATGTGCTAGAAATTGTTAATGATATCATATTTGCATAGATGATATTAATTTGTATATAGTTGATTTCATATTTATATTGCATAATTGACATGAATGTTTTAATATGGGCACGAGGCCGAAGGAGGGATTATCTATTTTACAAGTATATTATATTCACAACAACATCGAGGGATTGGAGACCAACCACATCGGAATTCAAGAAGAATTCAACTAGGGTCACCATGGCAATGTGTAATTGTGTGTGTGTTAGAACTATGGGTTAGGAGAAAATTGTGACCTAGGGGTCATGTGTTGTTTTGTTTTAATTTTTTATTTTCTATTATGTTAGTATGTGTTTTATTTCAGTAGTGAAATTTTACTTGTTTTATTATTTAGATTTTTGGATATGTGTTTACCCCCTTATTATTCATGGGTTGTAGTGTCTTAATTAAGCTAATTTAAATTTATCCTAAACTAATTAAAGATGTGACAAAAAAGGAGTTCATTTATTATACTTGATTTACTCTTGGATTTTGTGTTGAGTGATGTGTGTTTGATTTTTGAGTGTAGCACACTCTATCCTTCATGGGAAACTCGAATTTGGCCTTAGAGGCCAAATTTGGAAGCTTGTGGGACAAGTCAAACTTTTCCCACACCTCTTAAATGCCCATGCCAACCCTACCTATGGGTTGGGGGGTCAAATTTAGGCTCTTTTAGGTGTTTTGGGAAATTCAAAAGGTAAAACATTAATTGCACTTTCTTTCAAATATTTAATTTTTTCCTTTGGGGGAGTGGGCTTAAATGGAGTGTGTAAGGTTCTTGTCATTCCTTCAACCACTTATTAATTGTGCATTGGAATATGAGGTTGACCAAGTGATGTGGAGTGGAGAGGAAATGAGGTGGCATCCTACTTGGAGCCACATCATCCCTCTCTCTCCTTTCTCTATTTATTGAATTCTTTTTGCTTGTTTGGGGGTTGGATGATCATTTGAGTCTCTTGAATTTTTGGAGAGTGAGGGGATTTTAGAAGAGTTTTGGATTTTTGAGCTTTGTGGATTCTTGCTTGATCTTTGGAGAAGCTTGGAACTTCATACTTGGAACAAGCTCTACCATGGAGAGGTAGGAGCTTCACCTTAGTTAAATTATGTTATTTGTTTTATTGTATGTGTGTATATGTTGTGTTGCATATTGTTGTCTCTTTGAAATGCTTGTTGGGTGTGGGTAGAATGCCTAAGTTGGGAGTGGGAGGAGACTATGGGGAGTTTTCTTTTAGGGAGGCATAAGAGATCACCTTCTTGTGGAGGGAGTTTGGGTTGGGTGCCCCACCTATTAAGAGGAATGCTTGCATTTATTCTTGTTACTGTTATGAGGGAGACATAAGAGTTTTTGAGGGAGGCATAAGAGTGTGTGGAGGTATAAGGGGTACTTGAGGTAGGCATAAGATTTGATAGGGGAAATTGTGTTTAAATTGGAGGCTTTTTAGGTGGGCACACATTCCCTTTGGGAGGCATAAGTGGGCTTCCCATATGTCTTACTCTTTTGGCTTGTTGAAGATCCTTGTGATCTTGTTGCTTTGATTGTTTTTCTTTTTTTTGAGTTTTTATTGTGTTTTTATGATAATGGAATGAATGTGAAGTTCTTTATCAAGTATTGTGGAAGCTAGTACTTGCCATGAGTTGAGACCTTCTCCCATTGTAATTTTGTTGGGGCTTGGTGGCCAATGGAGAGGATGGATTCTCCTCTCCATTGGATGTCTTGGTTGGGTGGAGAGCATTGCGTTTCTCCTGCTCTTGTTGTGATCAGATTGAAAGGATGAGAATCTGCATGTTGCTATTCTGGAGCTGAGAAAAAAATAGACAGTTTGAAAGTCCCTATGAAATGAAATCTTATTTTAACCCTTTCCCACTTTGAAGTGGATGACCTATATTTTATTTGTAATGGAAAATATACTTTCCATTGACAATGAAAGTTGTAAATTGAAATATGAAAGATATATACTCGGTTTCTCATTTTTTAAAGAAAGACATGTATTCTATACATTGTATTTCAAAGGTATATGAAAACGGAGTTATAAAAGATTCATAAATTAAAGGAAGTTTTCTTATCCTATTCAACATGGCTTGGTTATAATTAAACTTTGTATTTGATATCCCCTGTTTGGAAAAATTTGAAGAAAGAAATGCGTATGAAGAAAATGCATTGCTCTGTTTTGTTGAAATGTATGATTAAAGGAATATAACTCTTTAAAAATAGTATGGCATTGATTCAATGTATTTATAGTATGACAAAAGAAATAGATTAATCTCTGTTTTTGAAATGCATAAATTCTTTTGTTTATTTTATCAAACTCTACACATTTTGTTATTAAAAATGTACAAAATGACCCCGCAACCTTAGAAGATGAAATAAAATGTTTGAATTGAATTTACATGATCAAAATGACACTAGACAAACTAAAAAAATTAAGAAATTTCTTAAAACAACTTAGTAAAATTGGCTTAAACTGTTTCTATCATTTCATAGTCATTTTTCTGTCAAAGGTTTGAAATTTTAATTTGTCACTCAATAAAATAAATTTACCTTCCAATTCTATCCTAAATTCATCTAATAACAATCCTATAGGTCTAGTTAACAATTTTTTAGATGAAGAAGATCATTTGAGTAAAATTTCAGAAGTTAAAATTTAAAAGTCTGCCTTTTAAAATCCTGCAGGCCATTTTTTCAAAATTGCCCCTTAAAAATTTATCCAATGTAAATTCTTAAGGTTCCTATGCAAAGAGGATGTCGATAGATTTCTGAAAATTCCTCGTTTTCCAAAATCCAAGCTCCTTAGCAAAATTTATGGCTCTCTGAAGTTCATAGAAAAAGCCAAAATTTCATGCACGCGCGCTTGAAAAAGATGGGTGGAAAGGCTAGACGATAAGCTAAGGGACCAATCCGCTCCAAGATCTTGAATGGACCCATGAATCTAGGAGCTAACTTAGATCCTTTTCCATAATAGATAGGGCTCTTATGAGGTCTAACATGAAGAAACACCTTCGTGCCCACCTCATAACTATGGTCAACTCTCCTATGATCTGCATATTTCTTCTATTTATCCTGAGCCTCCTATAGTCTCTATTTGATCAAAACAAACTATTGCTCCATGTCCTGTAACAAAGCTAGCCCAAGAGATACTTTTTCCTTCAATCATCCCAATTTAGTGGTGTCTTGCACTCCCTGCCATAAAGTTCCTGAAATGGAGCCATACCAATAGAACTCGAAAGTTTTTATTATAAGAAAAATCCACTAAGTACAAATAATCCTCCCACCTCGACTGATGGTCCATGACATACATCCAAATCATGTCCTCTAAAATCTAGTTCACCCACTCCGTCTATCCATTTGTCTCTGGATGATATGTTGTACTTGAAGTTGATACTCATCCTAAGGGCATGTTGCATGGTAGTCCAAAAATGAGAGGTGTATAAGGGATTGTGGTCACAAATAATCCATCAAACTCATGAATATTACAAGGGCGTTTCAGACCAAATGGTACCACTATGTGAACTCATAGTGGCCATATCTCGTGTAGAATGTTATCTTGTGGATATCTACCTCCGCAATCCTTAGCTGATGGTAGCCTGACTTAAGATCTATCTTGAAAATACATTTTCCCCCTTCATATGATCAAATAAATCATTTATCCATGGAAGGGGGTAATTATTCTTGATCGTTACTTTGTTCAAGTATCTATAGTCCACACACAAATGCAAAGATCCATCCTTTTTCTTCATAAATATCATTGGTGCACCCCAAAGAGATACACTAGGATAGATTAGGCCTTTCTCAAGAAAGCACTCCAACAACAACTTGAGCTCACATAGCTTAGGTGTGGTCATCCTATATTGAGTGTGTGAGATAGGATCCGCTCCCGGAAACCAAATCAATATGAAATTATATCTCATATGAGGGAGGTAACCTTAGAAAATCACTAGGAAAAACATCAAAAATTCTTGCAAAATGGGGTATTCATCAAGTGACGGTCCATGAGTCTCATCCTCTGATCGGTCACTAACAATGATGGCGTATAACTGAAAACCCCATCACCCACACCAATTCAGCTGCATATCAGATATGGTGTGACTAGAGATAGGTATCTTAACTCCAAAATCACTGACTCCACTCCTAAATCGTCTGCACAAGATATAACCTTGA
This sequence comes from Taxus wallichiana var. yunnanensis, assembly GCA_018340775.1. Lineage (NCBI taxonomy): Eukaryota > Viridiplantae > Streptophyta > Pinopsida > Cupressales > Taxaceae > Taxus > Taxus wallichiana. The sequence goes on from CM031241.1 coordinate 57,751,840, forward strand.
TGTAACAATCAAATCTAGCTCTTTGTGTAGATAACCAATCCATGCTCAAGATAACTCCATATGAACCCAAGGGAAGGATACTAACATCTAAAGTAATGGTAAAGGGTCCTATGTCCACTACATATGCCTTAACTAAGGATTCCACTAATATTTTGGTTCCAAAAGCCATCTCAACATCCCAACTAAGGCCCTTCCTAACTGCCACTAGCCTGCATCGCTCTACTAATGATGGAGAAATGAAAGAATCTGAAGAGCCTAAATCAAATAAGATAGGGGTAGAAATACCACAAATATTACTTGTGTTCTCAATCACCATTCCTTGGTGCTGCACTAGGCGCTTTTAGACCACAACATAAATCATGTGGCTCTTGCCCATGTCACCAACCATAGGCTTAGAAACAAGTGCCTTACCCTAATTAGCAAGGTTCTGAGGGCACTCTCTCTAATGATGACCATGTACACCACACCCATAGAAACTACCTGGTCCTCTCCACTAAGAAGATACTTCTCCTGATGGCCCAATAGTCCATGTTGTAAAACCTGATGATCCTACCATAGATATTTGTGGGTGCTGGTGTGGATGTACTACTGTTGACTGTGCGCGAGGTAGAGCCTATGTCCTATTGGGCCCCCTGGGTTTGAGGTCCCATACTACGCCCTCTCTGAGCATCATGGTGTTGTGGAGGTCGAAAGGGTGGTCAAGTATGTTTCTACTACTAGCTGAGGAGGAGGAGGCCTAAAGGAATATTGTGCTAAAGTGTGTCTACCACAAGGAGAAGGAGTTGATCCCCTTAACCTACTATCATGCATCTGCTATATATATGGCTCCTCACTCTATCTCGAGCCTGCTGAGTCTTCCCCCTGGTTTCCTCTACAATGTAGGCCTTCTCCATGGCCTCTTATAGTGTTTGGTGATAATGAATGTACACTACCCCACCCAAGTCTAAGTTTATTCCCCTAATTAAACTATGAACCCCGACTTTCTCATCCTGCATGTAGTCAACATACTAAAGAAAATCCTAAAATTGACCCTCATACTCTACAATCATGAAACTCATCAATCCACTACTAGATAAATCTCCTGGATATGTATTTACTCCTGAAACACTCCTCGAAGAGCTCCCAAGTAACTTGTCTCTAAATCCACATGGACTTTCTTGCTCCTCATTCCTCCACCAAAATCTAGTTCCGTCTCTCAGAAGGTGGATAACAACACGATCTTTTGTGTTGCTCATATAAATACATAGCTTGAAGCATCCACTCAAGCTAACCAACCATGCCTCAACCTGAAATCCTCCTATATCTCCAAAAAAATGTGGCGGGTGTCACTTCACTATCTCTCTGATGAGATTTTACACTATCGATTGTTGGACCCTAGGTCTCTCTGCATGAACATTCCTTAGCCTAGGGCTCCTAGATCTATCTCTGTGCTCTCTAGGTGGTGACTCATGTCCAACCGACTCCACATGGGAGTTTTCGCCCTATCCTCAACACTATGACATGGCAATGTACAAGCCTCCATTGATGGCTCTCTCTGTCCTGTCTAATAGGTCTCCCTCCTAAAGATCCTCTATGTAAAGTGGCATTAACATCCTGTAGTGTCTATAGTATCTAAGGCAATATAGCTACTACTACCTAATACGGGGTGGTAGATCTAGGTTCATGTGTAAGGACCCCTCGTCTAGTTCGTGCCTCCTACATAGACCAAGATAGGAGTTAGTTTATCATCATCTAGGCTTTGTTTCAATTTTCTAAGTTTTCTACATTTTTAAGAAATACCATGCAATCTTGTGTGCTCTAGGTTTAGCGTTTGGTTACGTCTTCTTGTTGTGTTTTTTGTTTCCATGTGTGTTTGGGGTCCAAGAGTTGAATTGACAGCTCACGATACCAAGTGTAACACCCAAAAAAATCTACTCTCAAAACAAAATGGAAATTACAAATTTAATAGTCAAAATTACGGTAATTATTGTTTTGTTTTAAAATAAGTTTGCAAGGTTAGACATTATCCACAATTAATAAATTTCTCGATCAAGTTTTCCAAATGACCTTGTGGAAGTTGGAATTAAATTAATAATTAAATATTATTTATTTACTTCCTAAGAATATTTACGGTTTAAAGAATTTACTAAGTTACATTAGTTTAATTAATTAACATGCACCAAGATTTCTTTATTGTCTAACACAAAGGTTTAATTATTTTGTCTATTCACCCCATTACCCATGCACTTTGTTTTTAATTAAATTTCATTCCCACAAAATACCGTCCACTTAAGTAAGGTAGGGTTTAATCTGGGCCATTAGATTGAATCTATCATATTCCTTAGATTTGTGTTATCCTAAATATCCTTATGGGTTTTCTTTTTATTTCTATTTTCCCTAAAACAGCCTCATTTGTTTATTCTTGTTTTAAAAGAATCCATGAGAGAAAGAAGAGAAACTATGGAGAAATTTTCTTGGTTTTAGTTGTAGATGGAGAAATCTTCCTCCATCCTTCTCTCCATAGTTTAGTTTAGGCAAGGGTTTACTATTGTAAGGTTTCTCATTTTCTTAATGTAGATATCCCATAGAGATCCCACCGTGGATCTTTTTTTTTGTTATTTAATGTAAACATTATTTGAGTTCAACAATTGGGGAAAAACCCCATTTCATTTAATCTATGAAATTTTACACATTTGGATGCCCATAAGAGGATTGATAAGCTTAAACAATTAAATTTGATCAATTACTAGTTATTGGTAGTTTCATTTTGAAGGTTTAAAGCTTAGATTTCAATTAAATTTCAATCTGGGTTTTTCACAGTTGAGATTTTATTTTTCCATCAAAAGTGATGAAATCTCCACCCTACGCAGACTGGCAGTTCTATGACTTCCGCCCTTCCTGGGTGTGGTTCATTGACCGCCACTCTAAGATGGGTCATTGTTCGAAACCGTCATTCGCACAAGACAATGATTTTGTTTCCTAATAACAAAACCTTAAATACATGCATTTTCAACATTTTTCTACTTAGGTTGGTGTTTAATACAATATTAATTTTAATTAAGGTGTCTACAATTCTTTAGTTGATAGATTAATAACATATCTTAGTTTCATAACTCAAAATTCCCAAAAGCATATTTTTTCCATTCAAACATACAACCTTCAACAATATGAAATGTAAGTTTTCTTTTATTGAACATACTTTGGAATTTCTCTTTTCAACCATACATTACAAATATGATAACTACAAGTTACAATAACATTATTTTGCAATACAAGAACTTATTATTTTGCAATACATTAACTAAATCACTACAACTTGGAATAAATGAAATATTACAAAACATTTATTTCAAACATACAAAATTTACAATATTTCACTCTAAGTGGGAACAATAATATGATTTACAACATGGATAATTCTTCCAACAAGGTCAAAACACAATTCTTCTTTCCAAGTCATCTCCCAACTTCATAGCTTTCAACTTGCATCCATCAACTCTTCAAAACTTGAATCACAATACAAATAAATGGGTATAGGTGATGCTCTTTGCCCAACCTATAATCCAATAAGAGGAGAATCCATCCCCTTATTTTCCCTCGAGCCCCAACCAAAGAACAATGGGGAGTATAATGCAACTTTGAAAACCTTTACAAAAATGGCTTTTAAAAAACATACAATCCACAAAACATACAACACATTGAAATGGACATGCTTAAAAATATTTTAAACTTTCCCAACAACACATAGGCTTGACATCAAGCTAAAAGGAGAAAGGAATACGGAAACCACCTCCTGTTTCCTCCCAACTGAAGTAGGATTTTCACCCAAAATTCTCCATGTACACAATACAAAACATTCAATTACATCCTTATCTCTCCCCTTGCAAATTTACAAAAATGTGTCCATGTTTTCCTTTTCACTCCCCATAGGTGGAACTCTTAATCACACTCCCTCCAAAATTTATGCCTCACAACTCCCTTTTCCCTCCCCAATGGTCTCATACTTCCATCTCCCACTCCCTTCTTAATAAAAGCTACCCAACCCCAATATATCACATTCACAACACCCATGAAAATACTCAAACACAATTTTCACATCTATATAAATAAATAAATAAATAACAAAGGTGGAGATCCTACCTCTCCATTAAGCTTTAAGAAATCTTCACTCCAACAAGCTTTCAACACCTTTAAACCAAACACAATCCAAAATGTAACTCCAAAAGGCTCCAAGCATGCAACTCAAGACCAAATTTCAAAAGTGCAAGAGAAGAAAATAAGACAAGTAACCCAAAATCCTTCAAATTCAATCAATAAATAGAAATGGGATGTGAGGATGATGAGGTGGCTCCATGTAGGATGCCACTTCATCATTCCTCCATTCCAACACACAATTCAAACACCAAACCCAAAGCAATTAAATGCACATGTAAGACTTATGACATGCCCACATGACACTCCAACTTGCACACCATGCCTATCAAGGAAAAACTTAAATGTGGTAAGTAACAAGTGTAATTATTTACCCTTTTTACACTCCAAAATGCATAATTAAGCCTAAAATTAACTCTCCATACCATAGGTATGGTTGTTGGATGAATTTAAGAGGCATGGGACAAGCTTAGTTTGTCCCACAAGCCTCCAAAAATCCTCCCAAGTCAAAATCAGAATTTTGAAGTTGAGAAAAAGTACATAACACAAAACCCAACATAAATCTAATTTACATCCACAAGATTTCAAGGACCATCTACCCAAATTATTACTCACATGTGAAATCTTCCTTTTTAATTCAAATTTAAGCTAACTAGTTAATTAAGAAACATTAGCAAGTGTAATAAAGTGACAATATTTCTCAAATAATTAAATACATGCACAACAAATTAAAACAAACAAAATTTAAAGGAAAGGAACACATTACACCCATGGCCACATAAATGAGGTTACCTCCCATGGGAACCTCCTAACAAAGCATGCAACAACACAACATAACATTATACACAAGTTGTCAAATTTTGGCCATGTTGCACAACACCCGACATCCTTCCATGGTTGGTCCCCTATCCCCTTTCAATGTATGTGATAAAATGTCCCTACAACACAAACAAAATACCTCTCTAGCCTTGCGGTTGTATCAACAACATTGAGAATAATATACATATAGAAATCAATAATCATCATCCAAAATTAGCAATTCTATCATCTATCATCATTCAATTTAATTCAATTTTAACATCCATAACATCAAAATTATACTCAAAATAGTTAACATAGGCTACACATCTAAAATATGACATGTTAGTATAAAATCATAATATTGTAAATCAACATATATATTTGTTCATCATTTTCATCATGTGCATCGTAATCAAAATGTAAATCACAACATGTCAATAGTCTAAATATCTACATAGTCTATCATCTACTGATCAATATATAATAATCAAAATGTCTAAGTATCAATCCAACAACAATACCATCACAATGAAAATAGTGTCGAAGAAGAGTGGGCACTACAATCCACATTGCTGATATAATCCGATGTTGCCTCAAAATTATGAATCTTTCGTGATGCATATCATCGTGAAATTTTGAGATATAATAAGGAGTAAACAAAGAGATCTAATGGGAAGGGAAGACCCAAAAGTGAGATAAGAAAAAAATATAAAAATAAGGTTAGGACCACAGTATGGTCTTGAGAAAACCATATTCTCTTAGATGAAAGTTAAAAAATGTGAAATAATAAATTACATTTTACCAATGATCTATGTGACACATCATAAAAACATAAGGAAGAATCAAATGAGTTGCAAATGAGAGGATTATCAATCAATTTGAGAGAAAAAGAACAACTTGCACCACCAAAAATAGTTTCATCATTCAAATCCCACATATATAAAGCTTTCCAAAAGTATGATGTAATTATTATTTTTTTCCAAATTTAGTGTCTACAATAGGATTAATTGGTTGATAATGTCCCTACTAGATAGTTCAGTACAATGGGGAGAAAAGATCAACTAAAGGTCTTGAATAGTCTTTATAGGAGATATGACATTCTTTTGACTAAAAGAGGTGTTCTTGTAGGGGTATGGGAAGTGAAATGATGGATTGCAAGATTTATAATAATTTAAGATAGTACATTTAAGAATTATTTATAAATAAAAGTCTTTTATAAGGAATGTAAGAGAAAACTAGCATCATAATGTGCTAAACAACTAATTTGGGAGTTGAATAAGCTCAAGCGTTACTCAAGTGTTGGAAATTATGAGTAGATTCCAAATTTAGAACTTCTTTAAGGTTATTCCTTTTCGATCCTTAATTGCAATAATGAAAATGAATAAAATGGTTGATTTTAAACTCAATTCAATAATCTAGGACCATTTTTGAGACATTTCATTATTCAATAATATCTATTTTCACTAATATTGATACAACAAAATCAATTCTCACAATTAAGTGGAAATTTTTGGTGCATTAGTTATTTGTGTTCATAAGTATTGGCATTGCATCATTCTTCCCACTTGGGTGGGATGCAAATTATTAATTTTCTAAGATTAGAGGAATTCATTTACCCTTTTTGGAAACATAAGTTTATTGTGTGGATATGGCAAGTAAGGCTTGAAACTTTTGATTATGTTTGAGGAAATTCCTAAAAGGATGTGAAAAGGTGGAGGTATTTATTTAATCTTGATGATAGTTCCATCATTCATACCTTGGCACTTGCATAAATGTGAAGAGTTTCTCCATGATCCCTTGTTTATAATAGATGAGACAATGGAGTTTTGTTTAATGAACCATTCCAAATTGTAAGTAGTTATGTTGTAGCATTTAGTTTTATAATTTTTAAGATTGCATCACGGTTCAATCTTTAAGGACTTGTATTTTGTTGTTATCTTTGTTACTTCTATAATAGGAGCAAATCTTTGAGACTTGGTAGTGTGGAGTTTTTTCCACAAGGTATTATTGTTTAATAGAATTGAAATGTGTTGGAACCATGTTGTGAAATGGTTGGTGGCTATTTGAAAATGTTAATTTTTTCATGCAATTTTTCAGGGTATTTTATTTATCATCTATATTGAAGTTTTTTTAAGGTTTTGTTAGATTTTTCATTTTTTTAGTAAAGTAGATTTTTAGTCGTATTCTTCATATTAATGTTTAACTCTATTTTTAAACTGAATTTAAATTTAACAATTTCAAAATTTGAAAAATATTTATATATAGTACTTTTTAATCATTTAGTTTTTGTTGTTCCTTTTGTTAATGTTAGAATAGTGTTCACACTAAAAAAATATTAGGTAATAGTTCAAGTTATTTTCTATCCTAATTTAATTTCTATTCATATTGATAAACATGTACTACGAGTTAATTTGTTAAATACTTTACTAAACAAACATGGTGTCCCTATTAATATTATCCAAACTAAATTAGTTTAAAAACTAGCAATCGCATGTATACAATACAATGTGAACGCCGAACATTAAATGTTATTTGATTTAGAGGGATAGTTATTTCTTGTGGAGTTGATGTTGATAAAGGGTGTGCCCAATTTAGACGCACCATCTGTTTTGGGGGTCAAAACTGTGTATTCTTCCCTTGAGTCTTTAGGAAAAATTGTATATTTTCACGCAAGGAACATTTGGGTATTATAAAGGGAAGAAGGAAAGGTTGCGCTTCTAAGGAATACATGAATGGAGAAAGTTGATTAATAGAGATGTGATTTGATGTTTTTTAAAATGGGCCACAATCTACCAAAGCCATTCAAAGCCTTCTAAGCACCAACAAATAACAACGAAGGTAAAAGGCATGAATTTGGAAACACCAAAGGACATGGTAAAGAATGCAAAGTAGAAGTTGTTAGCTTAATTAATACATTTGTTCTCCACGTATCATATGCGGTTACTCCTTAACCGTGTAACTACCTACCGTGCAATTGCTCCAGCGCCTATATATTTTTGGGCTTGCTGTTTTGTTAATATAGCAATCAATAATAATTGTTCTTCAGCCATCATTGGTATCAGAGCCAGTTTGCTATGCGTGGAGGAGCAGTGACCAAGGAAACGGCCTGTGTGAAGACTGTAATGTCCTAGAGAGCCTGAAACCATTCTATTTCTGCATAGAAGGTTGGAAAACAATTTGTGGCATTTTATTTGGCATTGGAGGAGCCCCGCGTGGTTTATGGCATGCAATTCATGACATGTGCACTGAAGGAGGTGACCAAGGAAGTGCATGAACATTGCTATGCGTGGAGGAACAAAGGCGTGGCTATGTTGTGTGTGGAGACTCAACCTATTTTCTTGATAAACCCAGTACGTTGGAAGACCACAAGAACATGGAATTTTTATCTGTCAAATACTATATAAAAGGTGCAAAGTGACTGAGACCTTGTGCATGGTAGCCTCACGAGACATCTCATTTGGCATTGGAGGACAAGTGTTGCTACCATGAAGATTGGTGCCGCAGTATGTCTGTGCGTGGAGGAAGAGTGACGTGGAGAAGGAGAGAGCATGCATCTGCCTGTGGCTGTGTGCATGGAAGGAGATCAAGCTAGTGATCGTCTTTTTTCTATGCTGCGTGCAATTGAGGAAACTTGCTAAGTTTATACTATGCATGGAAAAATACCTAGCCAACAAATGAATCACAAGCTTTTCTGTAGAACCACGTGGAAGACCATCCAAACCCCTGTACATGTAAGCAAAGTTGGCAAATTACAAAACTATGTGTGTGTATGTCTCAAATCTCGGATGCACAAAGCACCACGAGCAATGCACCAAATATTTGGGCATTGAGTGACAACGAAGACACCACTGGGCTGTTCTTTGCCTTGGTCAACAAGCTACACAACACTGGGAACATTCTCTTTGACGAGATTGTGCACCAAGGACTATTGGAATATTTTTGGTTTGACGTTCGATGTCAAGCATGGAAGATTCATGCAGAACTTGAATCTGGTTATGATGCAGATGATGAACGCAAAGTAGAATGCCCACAGGAGCATCCGCATCTCACTGCATGAGCCTATAGAGCCCATCTTTGGGACAGATTCCTTTAGTAAGCATTGTAGCCATTTTTGAAAATAAATAAATAAATAAAATACATTTTTGAGTTTTTGAAAATGTCTGCTCCAAAAATATTGCTATCCGATGCCCAACTCTTGAAAGGGCCAAATTTTACCGCATGGAAAACCAAGATGCGGACGATTCTTCAGTTCGAAGATCTTTGGGGGATCATTTCTGGCAAAGACGCCCCTCCCACAGATCGATCTGTTGATAAAATATGAAAAGGATGATGCAAAAGCACTAATGCTTATCACCCTGAGCCTTTCTGATGAGGCGGCAACCATACATTCAGAAGTAACCACTTCTTCTCACCATGGACCACGTTTTTACCATCTACGAAGCCAAGAATCTAACAACAAAGTTGCATCTTCAGACAAAGCTTCATACGATGAGTATGCATCATGGTGAATCAGAAGCCTTCTTGCGGTGTGTAGCTGAGTTACGTGTAGAACTCTCTACTCTCGGTGAACCGGTGGATAACAAGTTGTTAGTCTTGCTCACCTTGTGAGCTCTTCCTTCTCGGTTTTAGACACTAATCACCATGTTGACCATCACTCAAGGTAGGAGGTTAGTTTTACCACCCTAGTGAATTATCTCCAAAGAAGAAGAAGCCATGAAAATGTACAAGAAGCCTTCCTTCGAAGACAAGGCTCTCATCACAAGGCAAAAACATAAGCCTCAGAAAGGGCGGTCACCCCTAGAATCGAAGCGATCCTCGCAGCAGTCTTCTCGGTGACCACCACAAAGTGGCCACCCCGCATAACAGAACCACAAGGCAGATCGGTGGTGCCACATTTGCTCCACGGATATGCACATGACTACGAACTATTATTACAATGGTCACAAGTATGGAAACTCTAGCGAAGAGAGCACTTCAAGCCAAGGATGTTCCAAGAAATCCCGATGGTGTGCTTGTAATTAGAGGTAGAAGGGCCACATTGTTGCTTAGCAGGATGCCACCTCTGATGAAGAGGCTCCAGACACGACTCATTCTGACATTTTTCTAGTCTCACAGACTTTGCAACCGTCAAAAGATGTCTAGTTGATTGATTCAGGTGCCAACAAACACATGACTGGCAATAAGAAGTTGTTCCATACTCTGAGTGACCAGCCCACTGGAGATCGTATCACCATCACAGACAATCAAGAGTATATTGTGGTGGGGATTAGTGATGTCATCATTCCTCTTGGAACACGAAGATGTACACTCACGAAGGTGCTATATGTTCTAGGTTTAACCTCAAATCTTTTGTCTGTGAGTCAACTTCTTAACCATCGGATGCAGGTTGAATTATTTATTGAGAAAGGGGTCAAGTCCTGCATCATTTCCCAGGGAGATTCAGTCATTGCTCAAGCATTTTTGAAGGGCTGTCTATTTGCACTGGATGTGGTCACTTCATCTAGCATTGCTCTCTCTGCTTCAACAGTAGAGTCCACTGCACTATGGCACTTTCGATATGGTCATCTTTCTGCCAAGGATCTGCATCAGCTTAGTGCTAAGGAAATGGTAAGAGGGCTTCCTCCACTCTCCCATTCCTTACCTGTTTGCTCGGGATGTCTTGCGGGAAAACAACATAGAGGTCCATTCAAACAAAGCTCTTATCATTCTACAGAGCATCTTCAGGTCATTCACACCGATCTATGCGGACCCCTGCTAGCTAGCTTCCAAGGTTTTGAGTACTTCCATCTCATCATTGATGATTGCTCATGAAAAACGTGGGTTTATTTCCTTCGAATAAGAGTGAGGCACTTGCAAATTTTCAAACCTTCTACTACCAAGAAGCCACCAGCAAGCGGTCTGGGAAGCCTCTTCTTCTCCTCTGCTCAGATCGAGGGGGAATTTGTGTCAAAGAAGTTTTTAGCATACCTGAAGTAGCATGGCATTCAGAAACATTTGATCGCACCCTAAACACCCCAACAGTAATCGGGATTTCCAAGCACCACAACAGATCACATGGAGATGGCTCGTATATGCTCTCGACCGTCAAGTTGGAGGATCGGTTTGGGTAGAAGCACCCAGGATAGTAGTGTATCTACTCAACCAGAACCCACAAAGATCTTGCAAACAAGACACCGAAGAGGTATGGACTGGTTGTAAACCTTCTATTCATCATTTGATATTTTTGGTTGTCTTTGCATATATGCATGTTCCGTATAAGAGAAGGAAGAAGATCAATCCAAAGACACTTGCCATGTCTTTTCTTGGGGTATAGTACTACCTCAAAGGCATATCGTTTCATGGATCCTAAGATGAAGAAGAACTACGAGAGTCAAGATTTGGTATGTGATGAGTCGTCCTTTGACTCCTTGCCACACAATGGAGATCCAGTACCGACATCATCACATAGATTTCTCACACATCCAGATGATGGGCAAGATTATTCTTCTTAGAGAGAAGAAGAGATGAGTGGAGACTTGTTTGTTGATCTTGGCACACTGGAAAACACACCTTCACATCAGCAACACCAATGTCTGAAATGGGTCCAGAATACTATTAGGGATCCACACCTGAACTCACTTCCTGGTACTTCTACGGGAGTCAGAACACAAAGTCAAGCTAGACATGAGGTAAATTTTACACTCATGAGTTCATTTGTTGAGAGCACCAAACCTGACACTGTTCGTGAGGCATTAGACCATCCATAGTGGAAACAGGCTATGGATGTTGAATATGATTCCCTAATTCAGAATCAGATGTGGGAACTTGTCGATCTGCCTCCAGGTAAGAAATCCATTGGCTGCAAATGGATTTTCAAAACAAAATATAAGGCAGATGGTTCAATCAAAAAAAAAAGCATGACTTGTTGCAAAGGGTTATGCTCAACAAGAAGGAATTGACTATGACAAGACCTTTGCACCCACTATGAAGATCAAAACCATCAGAGTTTTCTATGCACTGGCAGCACAAAATGGATGGAAACTTCAGCAGATGGATGTCAAGAGTGCTTTTCTAAATGGTGATCTAAAAGAAGAAGTGTACATGGCCCAACCTGAAGGGTTTGTAGATGAGCATCAACCACACAAGGTATGTTGTCTGATAAAGTCTCTTTATGGACTCAAACAAGCACCTAGGGCATGGTATATAAAAATTGATGATCACCTATTGCAACATGGATTCACTCGTAGCCCCTCAGATACAAATTTGTATATCAAGAAGGTAGGAACAGATATTTTCATTCTGGTTTTGTACGTAGATGATCTTGTGATCACAGGAAGTTCTAACAATCTTGTAGATGATGTAAAGAATGATCTGAAGAAATCCTTCGACATGACCAATTTGGGGCTACTTCACTACTGTCTTGGCTTAGAGATATGGCAGAAGAAGAATCATATCTTTGTCTCCCAGATGAAATATGCCAAGACACTCCTGGAAAAGTATGGAATGTCAGATTGTAAACCAATGTCCACACCTATGGAAAAAGGTTTGCAATCATCTAGATTCTAAGATTCATCGTAGGTAGATGGAACTCACTCCAGGAAGCTTTTGGGGAGTCTCATTTACTTGACTTATACCAGACCAGATCTTTACTTTGCAGTGAGCTATCTCACTAGATTTATGTAGGAGCCGAAGAAATGTCATTGGATACCAGCAAAGCATGTGTTGAGATATGTCCAAGGTACAGTTGACTTTGGTCTGGAGTATCAGAAGAACACTCACTTCTTCTTACAGGGATATACAGACTCGGACTATGCAGGATCCGTTGATGACAGGAAATCCACTTCAGGATAGGTTTTTCATCTAGGATCTGGACCTATCTCATGGATTAGCAAGAAGTAAACTTTTGTTTCTCTCTCATCCACTAAGGCTGAATACTGCGCCACACGAGGAGTTGTGTGCAAATCAATTTGGTTACGTCACATTCTTGCAGATATAGGGATTCCTGAAGAGAAACCTCCTATCATTCACTGTGACAATCAAGGTGTGTTGAAGCTTGTGAAGAATCTTTTTTTCCATGAACGAACAAAGCATATTGAGGTCGAATGTCACTACATTCGTGAACAGGTCTTGAACCACCAAATTCAGCTCCATTACTGCTCTACTGATTTTTAGGTTGCAGATATTCTCACCAAGCCTCTCGGCAAGGTGAATTTTGATTTGTTTAGGGGGTACATTTATAGTAGAAATGTATTAAGGGGGAATGTTAGCTTAATTAATACATTTTTTCTCCACGTATCATATGCGGTTACTCCTTAACCGTGTAACTACCTCACCGTCAAATTGTTCCAAAGACCCATATATTTTTGGGCTTGTTGTTTTGTTGATATAGCAATCAATAATAATTGTTCTTCGGCCATCAGAAGTATTTGCAAATAAAGAATTTTAAAATAGTAAACATGAGGGGGAAAAAAAGCATTATAAATGAAAGCTTGGGCATCTAAAAATATTGTTTTTAAATGGAAGCAAGATGTGGTGTCTCCTCATAGGTATGAAAATCATATTAAGGTAATGTAGCAGCATTTGAGCTATGTAGTGGGAGATGGCTACATAGGGACTTAAATCCAAGTGAATTGTGCATTTGAGTTACAATGCTTTATGTATTGTTAGGATACATAACAAGGTTTTATCAACACCAATTGACAAAATGGGTTATGATTGTGTTGTGACTTCAATCATGATGGAGGTCTTCACTCTACAAGGACAGACACTTTTCTTTGATGATTATTAGGGATAATGTTTGGGCAATTAATCATCCATAATTTATAAAGGAATCAGTACATTAGTGAGTTATAACAAATGTTAGGGATACAAAGGGTCAAATAGGCTATACAAATAAGATTAGGTGTTGCACATGTGTGGAGTTAGGAATTTTGAAGATCAAGAGACAATGTGTTGTATTTTTCAATTGTGTTTTCTGTAAAAAAAAAAATGGGGTTGTGCTCCATTAGGGCGAGCTAACCTCAAAAACCTGGCCTCAATTCGGAAAGGCTAATGAATTTATTACATATTATGTCCCATATTGTTGTGTTTCCACTGCTTATTTTTATTGTATGTTATGGATGTTTTGATCTCATTTTCAGCACATATATGTATGCTTGTGTAAGTATCATATTAGGTTTCCCCTATTCATGTAGGTAACATCATTATACTACGAGTCATTAGTAGTGAAATTAATCAATGGGACCTTGAGGTCGTTGGTTAAAACTTTCCTTTGTGTTCAATGTCACTTTTTACAAAGGATATTTTGAGTATGAAAAAACATACATTGTAAGGGATTTTTTCTCCTAGATATATTTTAGGTTTATCGTGAAAAGTTTTTAAGCAAGAGAAAAAATACCAATCAAATGAACTTTAAGGCCCAACACCTTCTAACATGTACTTGTAAAGACTTATTAATTAGTTTCATGAAGAACGTATATATTATAAAAGATAAAACCCAAACATGATAGCCTGATAGGTATAGCCCTTCGAATGATATCATTTTCTAATCCCACAGCATCAACAATGATCAAAGTGGACCACACAACACATTAGGGTCTTATGGTATATACTTTTTCTATAGGAGTTGTATTTTGTCTCAAAATCTTTCCATCATCAATATACATTACGCATGCATTCTCACTCAACCAATTCAATTGTTTTTGTTACTGTTGAAGCCTTCTAACCATCACAAGATCTTGATCATGCCTTCAATTGCAAAAATGGTAAAAGGGATATTGTTGTAAAACCCCATATGGTATGTGTAGTCTTTGTTTGTAGAAACAATTACGATGATCACCTATTCTAAACATCAAACCTAGTAAAGCATTGTCGTTATTGAATAAGAATCCAAACAATTGATGCAAAGAGTCACAAAATTGCTCAGCAAAACAAGGAAGCTCAGATTCCATGCAACAGTTCTCTATGAGGACCTCTAGTTCATCTCATCCCAAAAGGGATTTTTATGTCTAGAACCTATAAAAGTCATTTGTGATGCATAACGACCTCTAAAGGTTGCAATAGATATCATTATGAAACAAGGACTCAAAATGTTTGTTATTCCTCTAACAAAGGGCATCATAGAGTTTTGAAGGCCAAACATCTCCACAGTTACCTAACTTCCAAAAAATGTGAGCCAACCTTTTTAAAGGATAAAATACATTTTTTACTATAGTGGAAGAGAATCCAATATAATGTGCAATAAAATGGAAGAATGCAAGGAATTAACCCAATGCACACCATGCAATGTGATGTAACAGTATAATGGAAGAGAGAAAAAAATAATGGGTCACAAACTCACAATAATGCAATCTAAGATAAAAAGACACCATGGAATGCAAGAATACAATAGAAGGGGAAATTGTTGATACAGAAGTTGTAGCAACCTGCAGGGATCTTGGGATTGTAAGAAAAATCTTCCAGTTGTCCTTGCTTTGCACCAAGGAATGGCCCTCTGATCGACCCACCATGCATGATGTTGCAAGATTTCTAAAGTCATGTTGCCAATGCTGCTCCCTAAGCAAGTTCCTAGTATCCAATCGAACCAACTGACCCCATACAAATGTTGTATTATAAGAAGAAAGCCAATAAATTGACAGAATGAAGAAAACCAACGAAATATTATTTCATACAAGAAAATCCTATCCATTTTCTCCTCAAAAGAAATATTAAAAAATTGTTCTCAATGGCAATGATGTACTATCTTTAAACAATAGAATTCATTAGATAGATTGAGAAGCCATGTCACCTATCCTTATCATTGAACATGTGATGACTACTTATGCACTGAAAATTTATACACCATAGTATGACGGTAGATCTGCTGGTTTGTAAACTGTATTGGGAAAGTTTGGGTGGTGGACACCATCAGGGAAGGTCTGGGTCTCCAAGGCCAAGGCTGAATATTTCCCATGGATTGCACCTCCTTTTCCCACAGTCGTCTTCAACATATTAGAATAGTGAAATTGCAAGCTCGGAGTAGTTGTCCACAAATTCAAAATCCTACCACTGAAATCATCCTTCACTCTAACTGCATGTCTCAAACCAGGGTTCTTCTTTGGAGGGTCCAGAGCCATATTTATATCATACCCTCCAGGCACATTATTTATTTTGAAGTGGTCTCTTTATTAAAATCATAGGGTGTTCCTTTTACAGGCACAACAACCCCTATTGGAATAAGATGTTGATCCACCAGAGTATAAGAGGAAGCCCATATTTTCACTTTATTATCAAGTATGGTTTTGCTATTGTTATGGCCTGCAAGGTTCCAATAAGTATGTTGCACCAAGCACACAGGGGTGGGCTTATTTCTGGGTATCGCCCTCATAATGCCACTCCTTATTTCACCATGGTATATATAGCATATACATCAAGGGAATCCTAACAACCATCAATCAACAAAATTTGCATTAAACAACATATGAATAAAGATCATCAGGAATCCTAACAAATCAATCAAAAATTTACATTAAACAACATATGAATCAAAATCACCATGGAATCCTAACAAATATCAATCAACATAATTTACATTAAATAATGTAGAATTCTTGCCAAAAATATAATCAATTTTATTTTGAAAGAAATGAAAGCAGGCACTAACTGACCATGGAGTGTATTATTCCCATCATTGGCAGTCAAATGGTTAGCTACTCGTCCCACAATTGCACCAAAGTAAGGGTCTAAAGTGCCATTATGTATGCATAGATTTAAATCGAGAAACATAATAAATTAATCCATTAATATGCATGACAAAATACTTCCCTTTAAGATGTTTGGCCATGTTATTGGCTTTGAGGTCAAAGTTGTTGTCCTTGGAAGGGATAGAGAGAAAATTTGGAGTCCTTCAACTCCAATAGATGTTGCAAGGTTACCCTGGTAGCTCCACCACTCTTCACAGGTTCTTGTTTTTTGCTCAAGGAGGTTCTAAGGATGACCTTTGTTAACTTGTAGTCCTTCCTCATGCTTCGTCTAGTAGGAATGAGGGCTTTCCCACTACTTTTGAGGCTTGGCACCTGATGGGGCATCCTTCCCTTGTAGAATTTTTTTCTTGGGGGTCAAGCCTCTTCATTTTGTTGTTGTAACGAGGATCCTTTTCTTCATCTTCTTCCCTTGGTGTAGCCTCTTTGGGAGGATCAAATTCCTTTGCTTTAGATTCTTCGTCAACTGCAATCAAAAGCTCATTCATGTCCCATTCTCTTGAAGCTCTTCAACCTTTGCTTCTTATTTTGGAGGATTGTTTACTATTAAGTCCTAAGAAGTAGTGATACATGTTTACTGTTGTCATGATAGATTATGTGTACTGAACACCTGGATTGGTTTCCTTCAATGCTTTTGTAGATGTTGTTGCTTTGATCACAATTCCTGCCTTGTATGACAAATACGAGGATCATGTAGATAGATTTGCAGAAATTGCGGAGACAAAAATTGTAAAGATTGCAAAGAAATTTGATGATCACATTGGAAGCAAGATTGTGATGGTTCTTTCAAAGGAGAAAAAGATGCAGTGATACAATGTTTCTTTGTTTAAAGCATGGATGTGCTTTTGTTGGAATTTGGGATTGGTTTTACAAGTAAATATAGCACCTAAACAACACAACTTCTAGCTATATTGACAGGTTGATAAATAGCACAAAGTCAAGGCCTGTATAGAGTATCATTTTTTGAGGTTGGAAATCATAGAAATATTTGCACATTCTAGTCTCATACCTGTGATAATTGTTAATAGGATGGCCAAAGTCTGCTACATTGGTTACTTGGCTTAAGAGCAATTGATTTGGAATTGACATTCTTTGATTAAAAAGTTTGGTACTATTTCGGTGTTAATTTGTTTAATTTTTAGATCAAAAACATTATTCAAGTTGCCCATGTCTATGTTGTATGATGTCTATATGCATTATACGATGCTGTTAGTAATTTATAGTAATATTTAACTAGAGAAATTCAAGCCTTCAAGATTCGAAGAGGAAGGAAGGCATGTTGCTCCTTACACATTTTTACCCTTCGGAGGAAGGAGCACCTACCTAGGATGGGAATTTTCAAAAACCCAGATATTACTGTTCATACATTATTTTGTTAAAACTTTCAGTGGCTACATCCCACTCGACCCTGACGAAAACGTGTTAGGGAATCCAGTCCCTCCTCTCCCTGCCAATGGATTTCCTATAAAACTTTTTCCCAGCCCTCAGTCGATCAAGGATCACCCATGGAATAAAGATTATTACGAGCAAGATTAGTCTTTGGTTTTTGTGGCTCTTTGGAATTTAAAAAACTTAAGTTTTGTTGTAGTTTCATCCTAGTTTAGTTTTAATGTAGTTTCTTCTAATTTTAATTTTACTGTTGTTTTCATGTCACTCCAGTATTTGATTGTTTTGAAATAATAGATTTTTTATATATTTTCAAGAACAAACTTTGTTGTGTCTCGGGTAGTTTGTGCAAGGGCTAAGATTTCATGTTTCAAACTAGGGAGGGAAGCAGAACTTAAGATTTTGTGCCCTTATAATCTAAAAATCAGAGAATTGCAAGGTATTCTATGTTGTATGAAGTTTTTATGCATTACAGTCAGTTTTGTGTGTAATTTATTGTAATACCTAACAATCCATCCACCATTCAATGGCATTGAAAACTATAAACCGATCCTGCAAAAAAAGGCATCCATAGCGTTAACAATACTCCACACTGCCATCCCTGCATCCAAACACCAAGGTCGAGCCACTACTTCCTCTGCCTCTTGCCCCCCAGGTGATACATCGACCTGCACAATCTCGAAGAGGAGAAAAAATAAAATAAAAATATCGACCCTGCTCTAATCAACCTGCAATAGCCAAGGAAGAATAAACAGTGTGGAGAAAATAGGGGGTCTTTTACGCTGAACTTTGCAGTGGTCGTCATCCAGACCCATAATATGAATCCTCTATAGAATCTTTCAACAAAAAAGAATAGAAATACGAACTAAACCCTCAAAACCTCTTCCTCTGGCAATGTCCTCACTTGCTCATTATCCTCTTTAACCTGCTCCAAGCCATGGACTTCTGCACCATACTTACCTTTTTGCATTCTTTCTTCTGAATCACCGAGATCATTATTGACCTTACTCTTATTTTTCTTTTTCTTCTTCAACTACACTTCCCTGTTATTCTCCCACGCCTCCTCTGTGCAAACGTTGTCATTTAGCCCACTGCTAGTGTCATTCTTCTTCTTCTTCTTAATAGACCCGGCTCCCTGTTTAACATTGCTTCCTTCTTCTGCAAACATATCATCGCTCAAATCAAATTTATTGTCAATCATTTTATTTTTTTCTTTTTCTTCATCTTCATCAACTGGGTCCCCTCGTCACCCTCAGGCCCACCCTCCGTGTAAGCTACTTCATGCAAACCATCAAACTTATCATTCATTTTACACTCCTTTTTCTTTTTCTTCTTTTTGGAATCAGAAGTGCCTCTTACATTGTCCAAATTATCATCTTCTGGGACAAAGACACCGTGAACTTGACCACTTACAGCACGAAATTTCTCGTGTTTGCCCTCATTTTTCTTCTTTTTCTTGTAGGTTTTCTCGGATGAATTCTCACAGGATAATACATCCATTTCATCATGTTGTTTACTCTTTGCATCAATTATGCTGATTGATTTATCTTCATTGTTTTCTTCAGCATGTTTTTTGCATTTTCTTCATCTTCCTCCTCCTCCCCCTCTTCTTGATCTCGATGATAATAATACTCAAGTAACTTATTTTTTTCCTTCGTTTTTTTGGGTCTGTCTCTCTTGTCGAAAGTAAGAGATTCAGAGAAATTTTTATCAGAAAACATGTGCTGAAACCTGGAATCGATTTGTACCTTGGAGTTGTTCCTGGGAAGCCGCGTAAAACGAGGGTCTGAATGAAGATGAGAAAATCGCTTGTCTGTAATGACTCCATCCATACTTTCTTTTGCTGGATACACCTTTGCCATTTTTTTCTTCCTTCCGTGAACTCTGATTTTTGTTAAAATCTTTAGCGATATCAAATTTAAAATAGTTGCAAAAATGTCCGGAGGTCTTTTACCATAAGGGGAACACCTTCGGCGTAATTAATGAAGTTCTTAATCATAACAACCCTTTAAACCTATTTAATAGGCGTTCTTGTAATAATAAAAGAGTAGAATCGTGGAAAGAATACAATATTCATTACTGCACATTGACTTTATGTGTGTAATTTTGTCAGATTACAAAACTTCAAAGGAACCTGCCTGAATCCGCTCCTTATCCTCATTATTCAATCTTATTTATTTATATTTTGATTTTTTTCCTGTTTTTTTGTTTTTGCCTTTCTATCTAGGGCCTTTTCCCTTTTTCTATTGGAGAAAAAGTATTTCCGGAAATAAATAAAATGGAAATTGGCCTCTTTCTATTACACCTGTCACCAGTGCTTCGAAGAAACACCACTGTTCTACTGCATTCCATCCTCAGCCATATACTGAGATTTTTCGTGAATAGGATACAAATTGTAAGTATTCTATACAGATAACGATGTTGTTTTAATTTGTTTTGCTCTCTTTATATTAATAATTATATAATGCCTCATAGCTTGCACGTTGGTTACTCTTAGATTTCTTAGATATATGTATTGGACATATATAAAAGCAAGGTCTATGGTATAGAAAAGGACATGTAATTCAAAAATGGTGCAGTCCATTCAAATGGATGCAAAAATGTTATATGCATTACTATGTGTATCAATTTTCCAAGTATTTATTTTCATGCTTTTATGTTTAATGCATGCAGTAGTAATTTTAGGTTTACGTTGTAGATTAACTCATTTCTGTTCGAGTCACAAATTAGCATATCCAACTAATTTTCCTTGAACAAATTATATTGTCTGTTCGAGTTCAGACCTTGTCAGTTGATTTTTCTAAAAAAAAATTAAGTTTTGAATTTCAGTTATATTGTGAATTTATTTATTTTCATTTTGTCATTGGAAATTGGAAATTGCAATTTACAGATTTCAAATCAAATTTTTATGAAGGTTTCAATTCAAATTTTTATTGCTGTTGGAAAATTTGAGGAATCTTGCTACAAACATCCAAGAAGAAGCTTAATACAGACATCACTACATGTACATGATTATTATTTTGGATAACATAGAATTATTACATATTACAAATAATTCTATTTACAATTTTATTTTTGTGGAAGCAAAATAAGATTTCAAAAAAACAATATACATTATAAACTGGATAATAACTTCATATACATAAAATTGATTTTTTTTTTTTTAAATCTCAAGATACAAATAATATTTACATCCCAGTCATTACAACTCCTTCTATGGCCATTCCCATATTCCTTCGCCATTTCTTTCTTTACCTACATCTGTTATTATTTCGGCAACTCTCCAACCACGCTATCCAACAAAAAAACGCCACTGACACAGCTTTTAAAATAAAAAGCAAGTGCAAATCTAGAAACGCAGAAAATAAGATATAATCAAATCCACCAAAAATCACTGCGGACGGCGGTTTCCATAAATAGATTTAAACAACTGGTTCCTCATGATAACTCGCCTTAAAAAAAGAACAAAAAAGCTTTTAAGTACAACCTCAATTAAGATCTCTCAACCTTGAATTTTATTGCCAGTGCAGCACTCTTTCCTCTTCTCTGCTGATATCAATAGTCATTATATTGGCAGTCATACATTCCAAGAGATTCACCTCTTATTCGATTGGGTTTTGCAGAGCAGAATGTGGAAGCTTTCAGTGAATAATATGAGTGCTTCTGTGTTATTTGCCGTTTACATATTTCTGGTCTGTGTCTGTGCTGTTTCAGGTAACAAGAGTTTAATTTTTAGATATGGAATGATTTGAGAGTGTAGGTATTGTAATATGATATGATATGGGGAATTTATCTGGTGCGGGGATAACTATAAAAGGGGCTTGCACTAGTTTTAACTTAATTTGGCGCTGTGCAGGGATAAGTGTAAGCGGTCATTGTTCTGAACACGACATGGTTGTGACTCAAGGAAATATGGGGCCGCGTTACAACGGCATACCTGGTTATTCAGTCTCAATTCTGAACGTGTGCACAACAGGCTGCTCCATTTCCAACGTCCACCTGAGCTGCGGATGGTTCGCCTCCGCAATAGAAATAAATCCAGCCACATTCAAACGCTTGAAATACAACGACTGTCTTGTCAATGGCGGGAAGCCCATAAAAGCAGGACAGACCGTCCACTTTACTTATGCCAATACATTCCCGTATACGCTCAAGCTCTCTGCCTTCACATGCTCTTAACTCCTCGCTCTATGTTGTTATCACTGTACAGTATAGCTGAAGTCTCTGAAAGTCTAACCCATAATAAAGCACATATAGCATCTTTTTGATATTTTCTACTTGTGTTTTTAGGCTTTTTAACATTTTTTCAAGCCAGCATTTTTTTGTTTGGTTTCGATTAGTTTACTGGAATTTTTCCATGGCTGGGAGACTACGATACACCCTCATCAGTCACCTCAATAAACTGATATATGTTTTTAATTTTTATGCAATAGAAATGAGATGGTTATCCGTATACTTTCTTCTGCATATCAATGACTCATTACAACTAAATTTATAATAATTGATATAATAAGCATATATATAAAAGATGAATTAACATTAAATTATAACCCTTATTGGCAGGATTTATTCTCTTTCAAAAAATAGAATGATGTTCATTAACCGTAATAAATTCAAATTTTAACCGAGGGTCTTTTGTTTTTCAATAAAAGTATAATAATGTTGATTAACTTTGCCATTTTCCAAAAAATGCGAGCCACACCCTTTGTAGTTGGCCAATCTCCCTAAAAACTAGAAACACGTTTCCCCTTGTTTTTTAACTACCAATTAATGCATACTCGTATGCACAATAATTTTATAATTCAATTTATTAAGTTGAAGGCGTGTTTCCTCTCAGATTAAGTATATATAAGTCTAATCTTGCTCCTTCTCACACTCCATCAACGACGCAATAAGGTGTGTTTCCTCTCAGATTAAGTATATATGAGTCGAACCTTTCTCCATTTAACATTCCATCAATGACACAATAATTACATTGAAGGCGTGTTTCCTCTCGATTAAGTATATATGAGTAGAACCTTGCTCTCTCTCGACACTCCATCAACGATACAATAATAAAATAAAAAATTGCATGCATAGTTTCCGATTACTCAACTTTTTTAACCCATTGTCACTGCAGCAAGCATGAGTTGCATTGGCCATGAAAGTAGATCTCACGAAAACAGGAAGCTTTCACTCGTAAGATGAACTGATCTGAATATCTTTATAACACAGCCAAGTTCTGGATTTAGATAGCTCACGAGGGGTTGAGAGGTGCTCAATCTAGAAGATCAAAGCAAAGACCAAACCCTTGAATGTAAATATACCGCAGATGTACAACTTGGTAAGGTCAAACTCGGATTCACCGTTGAACTTGCTAATGGCATCCACAAAAAAACATCTCAGTTTCCTTGCAAACTAAGCCAGTGAAGTAGCTCGAGATCTTCAAAAGCATGGATTTAGCTCTTCAATGAGCTCATGAAGTGACTTGATACACCAATTGGAGAAAGAGACGCACGGGCCGATCTACCCGTGTAAATGTAGCTCGCAGAGATTTAGACCAGATGGTTGCCAACTAACTTACCTTTCAATTGCCCTATGTGCGATTCTTTATATGTATCCCTTAAAACCCTCAAAACTTGATGTAGAAACAAATTCTCATTCTTATTGATGTATAATTTGAAATTTTGCAAAACTTCACTAGACTAGATCTACTCTACGGACTAGATGTGTTGTACAGGTCCACAGAAAAGGCTTTCAAAACCATAAGTAAATATAGCCAAAACAAATTCCTCCAAAGTAAACACTAAGGTAGGCAAAATAAACCTAAACTAAACATGATCATAATGAATAAAATGGAGGAAATACAACGGATAGAGTGAACACAAGGGAAGAGGAATAAGATGCACATGAATGAACCATGAATGGTCCACACATGGCCACAGCTTTTAGCTCGCAAGTGATCCACAAATCTTTGTTTGACCACATCAATTGTGTTGAGCAGCGTTCCCCAGTTGGCCAGGTTCTTAGGGGTCTAGCGTTTCAACGATTTATATTGTCGGTTAGCATGAGACTCAATGGAAGCTACGATTTCTTGAACAAGACCTCCCAAGGTCAGGAGCGAGTGAAAATACGTTGGATTCGTTCTTATTATGAGTTAGATGCATCCACAAACAATAAAATATAGCATTTACGAAGGCGTCCATTGTCATGAAGATCACCCTCAGAATTCCCACTCAGATAGAAATGTCCAAAATCCATCTGAAAAACATGTCGGTGATGATGCACGTCACTGGTTAGTTCTCCTCTTATGAGAGCCATTGCAGTAACTGCTCAAATGAGTTTTTGATTTGGCCGCAATTGCGGACGAGGAGGAACGTGAGATTGTAAGGAAGTGAATCGGTGATCTCCACAGTAGGAGGAAACACTTCGATGTCCCTAGGAAACAACAACTCTCAGAGACGAATTTCTATATCATACATTCGGAGGTAGTGGAAACCATGGGCTGTAGTCGGAGGAGGTTCCGAGGCATATTGACGTTGTTATGAGAAATTGTAGAAATGCATGAGAGAGATGCTCTCTCTTTGTCCCATTTTCTCACAACCTCTTAAATTTGGAAAAGAAAATAGCTGATGTTAGGGCAACACGAGTTTGATAATGTATATTTTCATTTACAGACCCACATTTTTAATGTATTCGACAAATGTTATCTTTTGTTAAACAAAATCTAAAATATTTCCATTTACTTGCCTATGAGACATGCATCACTGAGTCCGTATCATAGGCAACACATTGGAGGAAGTATTCATTGATCCTTATAACAAAATGGTGTGTTTGAATCTATCTACTCATGTCATGAGAATATATTGCCGAAGTGCACACATGCTACCACCCAATAAAACAAATGAGATTTCCACAATAAGCAGCCTATAAGAGAATATGTATACCATGAAAATAGATAAATTTATACCTTTTGAAACTGCTTGAGAGTCGACATGGTCTGTAGTATCTAATTGCCACCCTTATCAATGAAATTGGACCCCATGGTGAAAGGCTTCCCTAGAACATCTTCTGTTGTTGATTGCATGATACCATGAGGAGGTCTATCAATTGATGTCATTATTTCTTTTTTCTTAAATCACCTTTGTACAATTTTTTTATCCAAAACATTGCATATAAATTAATTTACTAACTGAAAATTCAATAGATTGAGTTCACTCAATCACAATGAATTCAAATCTACATATCCATCTCATTTTTGTGTTGTTTGAATGTTCCTCTAGATGTGTTTATAGAGGGGATTTGGGGAATTACTTTTTTCAATATATGATGATGTGCACACTTACACTCAATGTGACCATGTGCTTGGTATCTAAATATTTTCGACTATGAAATTGAAGTATGGTTTATTACTAACTTAGGTGACATAGTAGACCATTTGGGTTTTGAACCTGGAACCAATTTTATTTTCCCCAATTTTTTTATTTTGGACCTTTTAAGTGTAAATTACATTCAAATGAATAGTTTGAGCTAGATTAACATAAAAAAGTGGATAGCATATAACTGATTTGTTTTGGGAAGAAAAAAATTGGTTTGTGGAATATGTAACTCCCACATTTTCGACAGCAAATCCCAAGACAAAACTCAATACTTAACTAGGAAAATACTGAATAATTTTTTTTATTAAAAGGGTTGCATCAAGTACTAACAACTAGGTTTAATTTGTTTCTTGTTTACTAAAATTCACACATATGAAGTGTTGTCAATTACTAAATTAATAATTATCGTTATTAATTTACACAAGGCTACTTTAGGATAAATCGTTTTCTAGGATCATCGTTAATTCATCTTATTTAAAATATTAATGGGGTCGGTAGTTCCTAAGTTAGTTTAATTCTATTTCCCATAACATTTAACAATACTGCCTCCATGAGGTTGTCTATCTAAACATTTAAATTCGAAATAATTAACCCTTAAAATTCATTAACTAAGTTACCCTTTCCACAATTATTTAATTTATCCTTAATGGACCAAAGTCATTTATTTATTTAACATTCTTAGGCTAAAGTTTCAATTTTCCTAACCATTAATTACATCATGTAGATACCTACACATCCATGTCAAAGGAAAAATCCGTCAGAGATATCTCCTTCCAGTGAGCTGACAGCAAGCATCTTACAATCTGCAAGCTATCCTCCTCAACCCACTAGCATTGTGCCACGTCAGGTTCATAAAAGAATGTGGTTTTACTATCTCCTTGTCAAATAGATCTCATGCCATGTAGATTTATGACCTTCTCATACATTCAATGTCCATCTGCATTTCACGACCACTTCACCTTGAAGTATTAAAACCCAGTCGACTTGCCTTTCTCATGCTTAGTACAGTTTGCATAAGTCCACCCACCTCGTAATCTTTCTTATCAAGTCCAGTCAGGTATTTAAGTTTTTTTTAATTTTTCATGGTTAGTTGATAATGATCTATTTCATTTCATAAGGTAATTAGTATTGTTTTATTCATTGTCAATGAGTCACAAATTAAATTCTTCAAAGTGTCTTGTTTTAATATTGGTATTGTAAGTTTGTGGTGGTCCGTAGTTATAAATAGTCTTTCTTTTTCATGAGAGTCTAAAATAAAGTGATAAGTCTAATGTCATTACCTTTGTCATATTGTCAAAATAGTATTATCGAGTCTTGTCAATAGTATATCTGTGGCGACCGATTAATTCACACACGAACAACACAGGATAATTTTTTTGACTTGCTTGACACATAACACGACACAAAATGTCGTCACAAAGCTACAACCAACTCTAGGAACCACTTGTCACGGGATGACCACAAAGTCAGCATGGAAACGCGTTCACACCCAAAAGGATAATACACTTTTTCTTTTTGACAAGACAACATAGAAGTTCAACTACATGACACTCTCACAGCCTAGGGCAAACCACAATGAGATATTCTTGAGGGTTATTTATTTTAAAAGATATATTACAATTCTTAACTTACGTTTTCAAGGATGCTCAAGGTATGATACATACAATTCATCTTACCAAGCTAAGTTTATTCTTTTTACACTTTGAGTAATCATCTTTAAATCTTCTCTATTTTGACATTTATTCGCTTAATTCGTTTATTTGGAGAAAGGGGTAATTTAATTCCACAAGGCCATCTATTTATACTTACGCTACTAGAACTTGTTCATACCCATATGACAACATGGGTTCGCTTTCAACATACTTAAGAGAAAGATTACCAAGCACCTTGAAAAAAAAAAACGAGGTTAGAGGAAGAAGGTTGAGTTGAATTCATCTTTATGACCTCATTAGTTATCAACTCGGTCTTTCTTGAAGCTTGAGGATTTATCAAAAATTATTAAATATTTTACTTAGGCTTTCTTGGATGATTTTTACAAAAGAAAACAATTTACCTTTCAAATGGTTGAGAGGCAGTTGCGTGGTTTCAAACCGATTCCTCCTACTTATTAAATCTTATTATCTTATATCAACTATTAATTTGTTTCACCTTAGGATCATTCTAATAATTCACCATAAAAAGATAATGTTCGCTAGTGTAGCTAGGGATATCAAGTTATAAAATTTTTACTTCACAAAGGATGGTTTCATTTTGATCACTCATGGAATTATTTGATTTCAAGTAGATCACCTCTACATCTATTTGTTGAATATAAAAATTATTATTTTTGTTTAGCTTCTTTAAGGGTTTGTAATGCCTGTAGGGCATTGAATTCCATTTCTGCCACCTTGGCCTCCTCCCAACCACCCCAACCTGCCGTCTGTATTACTTTCTTGTTCTTTGTCCTTGCGTGAGGAGTCGGTGGAGTCCCATTTTCTTCACCATGATCTCGTTCTGATTCTCTTTCAATGCGTGCGGGTGGCTGTGGGTCTCAAAAATCATGCCGTACAGGTAGAATCTGTGGGCCTAGAACTGAACTTCTCCTGGGACTGTGCGTGGAGTAGTTGAGAGACGTGTTCTTCCTATTGCGTGGGTAGAGAGGCCATTGAAATCCTTCCTGCCAAGGCGTTTTCCTTCCCGGCTCCTCCTGGACGCCTTCCTTCCTCCCTGTTGGCCGCGTGGGTTCGATTTGATGGTTAGATGAAGCTACAAGCTAAAGAAAATGGTTTTCACCTGTATGTGCTGCTTCTAAGCTCGAGTAGACGTGGTTTTTGTTGTTTCTGGATGCGTTTGGGGGAGAAAGGAGCGTTGTCTTCTTCTGCTGGCCGCGCACAGCTGCAAGCTAGTGTAACAGGCGTGTTACCTCCATTTCCCTTGGGTGTTGCGAGGCATGTTCTTGTCTGGGATCTGCAGCAGCGACCCGCAGCAGGAGATAGCCAGGCGGTAGATAGGTCACAGTGAGGCAGAAGCCGTTTTGAGCGCTTCCAACGAGCAGGCTGTCCAACTACATTGTTATCTGTTCAGTATCAATGCATCCTCAGATTCAGATTTCTCCTTCAAAGTATGTTATCAAAATCAACTATGTGACAGTGAGAGTGTTACCAGGAGACCAGATGAGGTCTATCGCAAAGATTCTCTACTGAAACCTTTTCTTCTTGTTTTGCGATGTAACTCATGGAAGAGAATCTCATAGGCGCGGATCTGTTTCATTTCAGTATATTCATGAAGCACGATTTGCTTTGCAATAATATGAGCCTCTTCAACGAGTCACCAAGTTAGCAGGCATAAAGTTTCTGTAGGAATTATCACACCTTACAAGCTACAGCTGTACTGTTTACACTGAGAGTTTGATGTTGTCCTCATATATCACAAGAGGAAGGAAAGATTGGTTGTTGTATCTGAGGAAACAACTACTGGTGTTCATAGGCTGTACCAGATGCAAGCTATTGGATCGCTGCTCTTCCCTGCTATTAATGACAATGATTCTATTACCAAGAGCAAGTTCGATAGCTTGTACGGATGCAGGCACTCTCTGCTAGATGGTCTGATGAGAGCCACTGATGTGATGATTGCTGGCAAGGTTGCTGTTGTCTATGGAAATGGAGATATTTCTTCTGTTTCGTCACCTTCACACAATTTTTACCTCCGTTGAGTTATTCCACTTCAGCTGCTCCACCGACTACGGCCTCTGTCTTCTCATAAATTGGTTTTCTGTCTAGTTTGTAGGCAGCTTGTTTACCCTAATGAGGCATGCAAACCCGATGCACACATCTTTACTACAAGCCTTGCCTAGCTTATGTGCTGAGTACTACTAGGGCCTGCCCTTATGACGGGTATTTGGTTACTGATACAGATTCGAAGGCATTGCAAGAGGCAAATCCAGTACTGGCTGATGCTATAGGCCGTGTGACAGTTCATTGCCTGTACCACAAGAGCGGCTGCACTTGGTAAGGGCCTCTTTCAGAGAGTATGGCTCATGGTAATGGTTACCTGTATGGTTCATCCCCTGTTGTATGTAATATATGTGGCACCCAGATTGTTCACCGAAAAGTACAAGAGCATGCTCAGAATTTCCCTGGGACACAGGGCCAGGTTCAGCAACAAGAAAATGCTCCTCAGGCTCAAGGTGGTGCAGTTGATATTTTTAAATGTTAGCTTACTGCTTCAACAGTAAGCTAACATTTAAAAATATCAAGAAAGGAATGTTCTAATTCAAAAATGGATTAAAACACAACCCACAACTCCAAAATTATTCGCATGAGAAAGAAACCTAAACCATCCAACAAGGAGAAAGTCAAAATACCAGTAATAACAAAATCACATAAATCAAGACAAGACCTTATGGGTTAGGAACAAGAAGGTCAAGAGTGTTGATATTTCCTTCATGTCATCCTATGGATTACGTGATTGGAATCCAATACTCAATCCATCCATCTAAAGAGTTCCAAGAGAAGACAAAACTTACTAATTATGATCGTAGGCACGAAACAAAATGACGTTATCCAAATCTCCCAGGGGAAGGCTTCATAGTAATATGGGTTCGACGCCCTTAAAAGAAAACAACTATAGTTTCAGTTTTAACCAAGGAGTTTACCACTACCTCCTTATAGGATTTCTTAAACGTAGTACTAGTTAACAAAACAAATCCACTCTTCCAAAAGCATACAAATGAGACACAAAAAGGGCCATTATTCTACCAACAAACCTTATCCTAATCGTCAACTTCTCTACATAATATAAGGGAAGGCTAAACCCAAAAGTCGTTAATAATTTTTATATATTTCCGACAATGTCAATAAGTATTTTAAAATAAAAATAAAAAATTGATTTCCTTAACAAAGCCACAAAATGGGACTTTTAGTAACCAAGTTTGAAGTATAAGATATTCGAGTTCGAAAACAAAGGGATTCGATACATGGTGGTTAATACACCAGCGATGCCCTAGACTCAAAAGACCTTACCATGAGTACAAGCACAAAATAAGAACCAACACACATATCCATCGGGAAGGTTATGCGGTGCGGTCGGGCCTAGAAGTCCTATGAGCTCCTTGCCAATGGTATAGAAGATGGAAATTTTACCTGATCCATGTGGGCTTATCAAGGAAATGTCTAGCACATATCAAACAGATGAATATAATAACCACCTAATATATTATCACCGTAATCCGCTTTGTCATCTAACAGGAAACGAGTTCACGAGTCCAATACCATGGATTCACCTACAACTTTTGTTTCAGTCCAGCTATTAATAGCTTTCTCACGACCATCAATAAAATTTGTAGAGATTTCATTCAATAAAACTTACAATGTTTCCCCTACTATAATCAAACAAGAGTTTGAACCAGGAAGTAGGTATAGTAATTCTCTCAACACGTAGAGGCCAAAATAGATGTCGTTATTTATCCTCTAGAATGGTACAAAAGTCAACCATGAACAGTTCTAAAATAAGACCCTAATGCCATTTTCTAATTAAACAGAAGTAAGGAATGCCCACAGGCTTAAAAAAGTTTTAGAACACAATGTCTCTATTAATGTACCTTTTAGCAAAACAGGAGAGCCCTAAACAGGAAATACGTATTTATTCAACCAAATAGAGATATGAAGGCTTAACCTTCCATATAGTAAGCCTTCAATTATAAATACCATCACAGAATTATTTTAAAAGAGAGTCATATAAGCAAACGAAACTCTATAATGTTTCCTTCCCTACGAACTAGACTACATCACTCAATATTGCAGTAGCCCATTTAGACAACTATAAGTAGAGTAAGCTATAAGAGAGGAAAAGAACATCCCAAGGAAAACCAGCAAAATTGGAATGAGATTTAAAGGAACAGCCAACACATTCGGTAGTGATTTAAACAACCACGAAAACATTTTTTCTAGGCGCCATTCAAGGAGAAAGAATATTCATTTCAAGATACTAAAAGAAGGTAGAAAACTATTACAAGGGGTATAGTTAACATGCCTGATTAGAATTCTTCCAACCAACAACCACGTCGACTAGGGCTCGGGCAACAGCAACACAACCTGCGCAACTTCTCTTCCTCAGCCATTGAAGGTCCATACCTGTTAACGGCCATGCTTGGCATAGGAAAGGGGTGATTGAAACATGCCTTCTTGAAATCCTCGGGAGCAACTCCGGGAAGATAGAAGCACTCTGCTCTGAAGAGCATCACAACCACCATAGAAACCCACACAACCATTGTCATGACTACCATATCCAAAGAAGATATGTACCTATTTCTATAGCTATAGACCCCCTTTTCCTTTTTCCCACAAACCCAACTATATTCTCCACCAAATCCTCACGCAGCCAGCCAATAATTGGCATGAGCAGGTCACCAAAAAAAAAAACCAGGGCATACATTTAATAAGCAATTTGTGCTTCATGAAAATTCTGATATGAAACAGATCTGCCTCTATGAGATTCTCGACATATAATCTCATGGAACAAGCACAGAATTTTGATTTCTGTTTCGATAGATAGCGAGACATGTCCAGAGCTTAGTCCAAAATGACTCACCAAAGCATCTTGTTTTGTTATGTCTTCCCAAAGTTCGAGTCATGCACGAGCTTCAACCAATCTGACAAGACTCTCAAGCGGTCTTACTGTTATGGGAGTTCCATCAGCTCCACCGTTGTGTTTCCTCGATTCTAAATAGAATTTTTGTAGTATTTACTGCAACATGTAGACGACATTCTACACAAAATATTGGTATAGGTTTACTATGACATTTTTGTCAAATTTACAATTATGTATAAAAATACCAATTTATGGTCTCACTTACTAACTAAACTTTTTTTTTTTAGTAGTTTAATGCATAAGCTACAAATTTTACCAAAAGCATTTTGTCCCAAACACCTTGGAAAAACAATTTTTTTTGCATAAGCAATGTATTTGCGAAGAAGCGGTCTGTGAAAGGCACAAAATCGCGATCTCTAACTGGGTTCAATTTCAGCCTTGCTACTAGTGATCCATTTCTTAAATTGCCTTCCTCTCGCACTTTGATTAATTTGAAATAAAGAATCCTTGCAATAAAATTCGTCAGTCTCACGGTAAAACTTTCAACATGTCACACACGATCGATTTTGATAAAAATAATCTTGAAGGAGAATCTTGAATTGAGGATGCGATCGATCTTGAGATAACAACATAGTTGGACGAATCGCTTTTTGAGGCACTCACGAAGGCTTCTACTATACTGCAACATGCCTGCTACCTGGATATTTACCGTGTAGGTCGTGCTTTATGGATCCCCATGACAAGAAAACACCACGCAACACTCAATGAAAGTGGAGGCAGCAGGCCTGCTTCACTAGCTTGAGGCTCCAACAAAAACCACGCGCGCAAGGAGGAGCCGGGGAGAAAAATTCCATGACAGAAGGATTTGCTGGCCTCTCTACCCACGTAACCAAGAAGAAAAATGCCTCTCACATGCCTCCGCACGTAGTCCAACAACCAGGAAAAACTCACGTGGTCAAAGAAGGATAATACAGGTAGTAAGGGATGTAAGAGATTTACAAATCAGAATTAAATGAAGGTGGGGCGGCTGGCAGAGGTAAGGCCAGTGGGAGATGGCCACGCACCAAGTCTAGATGACAGAAAGGGGTGAGGGACGGTAGAGCCCTAGGCACAAGGACCTAAAATTTTGATTTTAATTCAGTCTCCTCCAACCTGCGCCTCACACCTACCCTCCCTTCTTTCCACGCAACCACAACATTCCTTTATTTTATTTTTTTTTTTTTTTTTTATTTTTACTTATATTTTATTTCATTTCATTAACATCGATAGTAAGTTGTATCTCAACTATAACATCCGAAGCGCTACCGCGAGAAAACAAGTATACAAAACTATAGAACAAAATAATAGACCTGGTTAAGGCTAAGTTGAATTTTCAATTTTGGCATTCTATCTATTTCTGAATTAAATATATCAAACAAACATACAATGACACGGTTCTATCAAACACGGTAGAATATTCATTCTATGACATTACAAATACAAAAATTTCAGTCCAAATACAATATGCTCAAATTATCTATTTTCTAACGTCATGTTAGAGAATTAAGGCATGGTATCTAGTCAATATTTTCATGCTTTTCAAATTCCGCCCATCTCGGACTGTTAGAATCAAAAAAGTTTAATACAATTTATGCGGTTTTTCAAAATATCATATGGGCACTTGAGATGACTGTTAAAAACTACTCTGAAATCCATCTCAAGTTGTAACGACCCAACAAGGAAAAGGTCACTACGCCATGAACCTGGGTAACCGCCAAACGGGGCATTACATTCTCCTCCCCTTAAGAAAGCATCGTCCTCGATGCGACATAACACAGAGGAAAGGAAATGGTACGTAACCAAGAACAGGTAAAGGAGAAATTACGCCCTATGGTTTAAAATTTTAGTTGATTAAAGCACGGCCACAGGGTAGCCTTAGGAACATTTGGTAGAAATTTTAACTTTCAAGTTTCTGTGAAGATTGGTAGTTCTTTCTTGTTCATCATTTCATTAGTCTCTTTCCATTATCATTATTTCTAGTTTTAGTTTCTTAAAAAAATATCATCATTGAATAGTTTTGATTTATTCCTTATTATGGGTGCCCAACATGAATTGCTAACACAACATCTTATGGTTCACAAGACCATACAGATCCATAAGCACACAAGTATATACTTCAAGATTGTATTACACCATAAAAGGTTACACAAATACAGAATAGAATAGGCACAGTCCACATAACATAGTACTCGTCACACATCAATGACTGACATATAAAATACTCGAACAAAAGAGTACTACAATCCACTGGACATTTCCTCAATTTGCATCGATGAAACAAATTCACATAACGCCAAACAAATGTTACAGTACATAGTGTCCACAAGGGAATAAATGACATAACCACAACATCACAACACATATCCATCTAACATGAGTAACACATACATCAAAATACCACTACCAAAATGTAATGACCCACAAATTCACACACAAACAACACAAAGAAAAGACAGGATATTTTTTTTTTACTTGCTTGAAGATAATACGACACTACACAAGTTCTCTAGGGAATACAATCAACTAAAGACATGATATCCAAAACACGGACTCACACTTTGGTTACAACTAACATAAGGCACACACTTAGGACACAATGGTACATCTAAAGTATGCAATTTTACAAACAAGGTCTTCCCACGAAAGGTTTCTTTAGAATCATGTTTTAGCTGTAAGTGCTTTTACATTCTTTACTTTTCCCAGAGGAATCATTATAGGAGAATCTGAAGTTCATGTCTTCTTTGAATAATTTTCTCCTACCTTGTTAATGTTAATATACAGTGTAAACCAATTATTGTAAGCTAAGAGGTTACTTCATTTACTTGATTAACTTATTCATTTGTGAGGAGGCAGTTAATTTCTCAAGGCTCTTAACTTCATCAATCTGTTTTCGACGTTGTGCTTTTGAACATATATGTTTTATCTTTTCAAGCGGTCAATTTTATTTTATTTTATTCTAGTACGTGACTGTCTAAATCTTGGATTCATCATTAAGATCTTATTAGTTGTTAATAAGATTTCGTTGGGGTCAAGAGTCTAACCAGAAATATTAAAGGTTTCACTTGGGCTTCACTTGAAGAGATAGACATAAGTATACTGTTTACATTTTCAACGGGTAAGATAGATCGAAGAGTTTCTTAGTCAAGTTCCTTCTATTTACTATAATTTTATTATCTTCCAAGATTTAATCATTGATTTCACCTTAAGACCGTTCTAAGGACTCACCACAATAAGAGATTGTTGATTAGTTTACGCGGTATCACAAGGTATATTTGTTTCTCTTTTTTTTTTTTTTTTCTTTTTGGCTAGGTTCAAAACATAGCCCTCTACCAAACGACACATGACCAAAGGTAACCAAAGTGATGTAAGTTGATTCAAGTTTAGATAATTATATTTAGGTTGACAATTCAAGGATAAATCATATTCTGAAAAGTGAAAATTCAACAAAGGATATGCATGTCAAGACAAGTTCATTTAATCTTATTGACAATAATATTTCTCAAATTGACTTTCAAACGATAACAACAACCTACATGAGAACAATACAAAAATTATAAAGCAATGCCTTCTAAATAGTCTCCACAATTTCCATACCAATGTTTTAAAGAAAAGAAAAACATTCGTACAACAGCAGTTCCTAAGAAGGCTGGAATCCTCTTTCTACATGTGTTTCTTTTTCTCTCTCTTTTTTTTCCTTTACTACTCAGAAATCCTCCTGCACATTTGTTAGCACATGTCAGTTCGCAAGAACTGAGCACGATAAAAGCTATAACATTAAGACAATATGTTGTTATCTAACTATTTCAAGGAAGAAAAGTACCGTTGATTATGAAAAATAATCCAAGAGTCTAAATAAGGGCAATTAAAGTGTTTTCCAAAGGCATAAAATGTCTGAGTAAAAAGGGAGGCACTAACTCTATTTAATTATCATTTTCTCATAGGATAAGTTAACAAACAGTATGGTGAATTCCACCCATATCACAATAATGACCATCATTTTAACAAGATAACATTTCGAAACAAAAACAATTACAAGAAGAGAATTAATTTCAAACGTGATCTGTCCCTATTTGTTTAAGTTAGTTCACCAAGCCAAGGATTCACTATGCCACTGGAAGATTCCGAACAATCAAACGACATGAGAATATCTAAACCAACATGACTTATTAATATTAAGATGATGTGCCCATAACAGTTAATTTTATGTCAGCACCGAATAAATAAATTGGAAAGAAAAAGGGATGAAACGCACAAATGACCCCGTATGGGCCACATCCTATCCTAACAATCCTTCTATTAAACTTTCTTCTAATCAATAGAATGTCTTAAGAAAAAGGACAAACTTGACAAGACCAAACATAACCATTATAGATCTTACAGGAGGGTTACTCAATCATTCCCAAGAACACAACACAGGATACATAACTTCCAAAGGATCTGTCGTCAACAACAAGTTGACTTTAACCTTTCCGGTCAACACGTAACCATTCTACTACAATGACAGCAAGGAGGTCGTATCACAACGAGCATCACAAAAACCAGTCAACCAATGAGTTTCCAAACACACCAACCTCTAAATCGCAGGAGAATGAAATTTAAACATCTTTACGGAGCAAAACGTAGGGTAATTTCTTACGCATAAAATCAACATCCCAATTTTAAGATTTGAAAACTTCCTCAATAATGATCCAGTAGATCTCGTATCCTCCAACAAGTGTGAAACAAAATCAAGGTAAGAAAAAGAGTATTTCCTCTAACATTTTAAGCTATGCAAAAAAATGTGAGTAACACCTACAGAAGACATTCCATAGGATCAACTACATTCCTCAAAACATACAACAGTCACCAAGGGGAAGAAGGTGATTCCAAAGACAACAATCTCCAAACGGTGAACATGAATTGATATCAAATTACGAAGATCAACCATGACACTTGAAGAATAAAAGTATTTCTTCGAGTGATTTAAAAATAACAAAAGCAACTAACCTAGTTGAGAGTTATATCAACTTGGCTCAATTCAAAAATCAAGCAAGCTTAGCACACACCACGCCAACCGGGGAGGGTTACTAGAACCTAAAACAACTAAAATAAAAGGATAGAGACAGGAATAGCATCATTCACCTATACACAATGCACTCGCAGTACTCAATCACCAATTTGTAAATACCCAACATAGACCAGAACTACAGATCTCAAACCGAAACAAGAATAAGAATGAAACCGAACTATAAGGTTGAGTCCAACAACAATGTTTGATAAAACATTCAAATTGTGAGACCAACACAAAGAATTAGGGGATATTCATTACAGGACCCCCGCCTCTTTTGTTTTATTATTCTTAAGAACAAAGTTCACCCAACTAATATTTATTAGAACCCAGAAAATAATATAAAAGGCTTCAACCAACGCAATCATTTCTAACACCAAAAAAAAATACAAAAGAGCAAGGGAAGTGGAAACCAAACAACATACCATCACATGAGACATTTATAGGAAGAGTGGAGTTATTTAATGAATCGGTTAAATAACAGCATAAAAATCAATGGTATAGAGAATATCATGTGCCTGATTAAGCTCCCGCAGTCGATAACAAGCTGGACAGGGCCTGCAACAGCAACCCAAGCCTAATTCCATTTTCTTCAAGCTCGTTGGGCGCCCAAACATCGATCATCTTCACGTTGGCACAGGTAGGAGTTCACGGCCAGGGTGGGTGGTCTAAAATACTTGCCAACATCCTCCCAACTCGTGTCAAAAGGGAAAACTACAGCGGAACATGGGCAGCCATCTAGCACAAAGGAAAAATCCACTTTTAGAGCCCATTTAAGAAGCTGGAACTAAAATCTGGTCTCTCATTTATCACTGCAGACCTGGCACAGTGCGCCTTGTTATAGTGCCAAACTATGTCTGCAGATTGCTTCACCTGGCATTACCAAAAATCTTTACAAGAACATTTTCCTTTTTTCTCTTTTTCTTTTTTTTAAATGGAACCACTTTGCATCTCTCACAACAATTTGCTTTGCAACAACCTTGGACAAAACCTGGTGCAGTGTGGCAGTCAACACATACATTAAGGTTCTGAATCTGAAAGATATCTTGCTACCTTCATCTCCCAAGAAATTATCTCCAACATTGCATAGATCTCCTGTGCTCGTGGGTGAGATCTGCCACTTTGGTTTTTCTTATGCCTTCCAAAACTTCAGTTGCTAGCTTTGAGTCTAGTGTCTCTAACTCATTTGTAGATCTTAATGAGTCATTGAAGAATGTTAATGCAAGCTCACATTCCCCAAGTACAAGATAGCAACTTGCAGCTCTAATTCGAGCTTTCAAGAAGTTAGGATCTCGGTGCAGAGCTTGCATGTAATCTGACAGTGCTTCTCTGACTCTACTAATAGCCATCCGATTGGCTGCATGGTTGCCATAGCATAGCACTAATGCTTTGACAGAACCTTCAAATGATTCACTCGGAGAGGCACAGCTTATCCCATGAGTATAATACTTCTCAGCTTTTAAAAAAATCCCCTTCAGTGTATGCTTGATTCCCCTGTGCCGCCAACTTTCACATGCCTGCTCTAATGCTGCATTCTTCACGACCATGGGAGTAGCTGGTAGATCACTCTTTGCACTTTGATTACCTGACACTGACTCTGGAAGTACAGTTGTATGTCTGTCACAAGCTCCAAACATTTTTTTTTTCTTCATCAGCTATCTGAGTTGAATCAAACATATCTCCTTTTGAACTCGATGCATACCTTTGTACAACATCTGTTTGAAAAAAAAGACGTCTTAAAGCAAATGGAGATGATTCAAATTTCTCAAAAGTAACTAATATCTTTAACTTGTCAGCATCTTCATGAAACTTTGGCTCAACCTGTACAATCCACTCACTAAACAGATCCGCCTCTATGAGATCCTCTTCCATGAGTTACATCGTAAAACAAGCAAGGTCTCAGTAGAGAATCTTTG
This sequence comes from Taxus wallichiana var. yunnanensis, assembly GCA_018340775.1. Lineage (NCBI taxonomy): Eukaryota > Viridiplantae > Streptophyta > Pinopsida > Cupressales > Taxaceae > Taxus > Taxus wallichiana. The sequence continues at coordinate 57,790,802 of CM031241.1, forward strand.
TAATAAATTTCATCGGGTCTCCTGGTAACACTCTCATTGTCACTTAATCGATTTTGATAAAAAATATCTTGAAGGAGAATCCCGCATCAGAGGCTACATTGATACGTAATGAAAACAAAATAGTTGGACAACCTACCACGGAAGCGCTCAAAAAGCTTCAACCAAACTGTAGCATGCCTGTTGCCTGGCTATTTGCTGTTACAGGCTGTTGTTGTGGATCCCCGACAAGAACACCCTTCGCAGCACCCAATGAAAGTGGAGGTAACATGCCTTCCTCACTAGCTTGAAGCTCCACGCCCCTCCTCCACAAGGAACCAGTCTCCAGAGGAGCCCACGCAGCTAGGAAGAATGCCCGAGCAAAACCAGACTAAACCAAACAAAAGACTCCCCAAAACCGGGGTTTCCTTCCCCCAAGGCGCGGCAGAAAAAGGCATGAGGAAGTCAAAAAAGACAGTAGAGCAGGTCATATAAAATGACAGTGTCAAGTGGTTGAAAGGTTTCGAAAAAAGACCGGTGTCCAACCGCCCCCACTCAAAGATTCAAACCAAAGGAAAGACCAACACGCCTTGCCTAAAAGGAATGAGTGGTAAGTGCTCTTTTAAATCCCGTTGAAAGTCTCCTTACCCACCGCAACATTTGCCATAATGTAAATGTATGCATTTTAATAATATTCTATTTAATCTATGTACATATATAAATATTGTCTTACTTGCTATTAAATTTTACTTTTGTTTAATAAACTATCTCCATTTATTTATTTGATTCAGTCAAGTTAAACAATATTTAATTAATCTATATATTTTGTTTGGATTTGTTTATTGATCTCCTCATTGCCATTATCCAACCAAAACAAAGAAAAGAAAAGAAAATTAAATAACTTCAAAAAAACTAGTGTCCATGAAGGTCGTCAAAGCTTCAGTGAGATAAGACGACTTGGATCCGATACCACTAGGGACATATGAGAAACTAGAGGAGTACACTCTTGCATCGAAAACCAGGTGCGAAGGCAGAATCCACACTTCATCGGTTAAGGGCGACAAAGCGGGGCATTACATTCTCCTCCCCTTAAGAAAGCATCGTCCTCGATGTGACATAGCACCGAGAAAAAGAAATGGTACGCAACAAGGGAAGATAAAGAAGCAAACACACCCTATGGTTTAAAATTTTAGTCGATTAAAGCATGGTCACAAGGTAGCCTTAGGAACATTTGGTAGAAATTTTAACTTTCAAGGTTCTATGAAGATTGGCAGTTCTTTCTTGTTCATCATTTCATTTGTCTCTTTCCATTAGCACTATTCTTAGTTTAATTTCTTTTAAAATTTCATCATTGAAGAGTTTTGGTTTTTTCTTTATTGTGGTGCCCAACATAAATCGCTAACACAACACCCTATTAGGTTCACAAGACCCTACAGATTCACAAAGACACAAGTATATACTTCAAGATTGTATAACACCACAAAAGGTTACACAAATACGGAATAGAATAGGCACAGTCCACATAACATAGTACTTGTCACACATCTATGACCGACATATTAAATACTTGAACAAAAAGTACTACAATCCACCAGACATTTCCTCAATTTGCATCGATGAAACAAATTCACATAACTCCAAACAAATGCTACAGGTACATAGTGTCCCCAAGGGGATCAATGACATGTCCACAACATCACAACACATATCCATCTGACATGAGTAACACATACATCAAAATACCACTACCAAAACATCACAATAACTCAACATATATCCCGAAACATCAACCATACACACAAATATCATAAGCCTCCCTCAAACTCTTATGCCTCCCTCAAGTCTCTTATGCCTCCCTCAAGGAGGCCGGTTAACCCTATGGTCCAAGACACATAGAGTTCGAACACTCCTAACCCAAGTGACATAATAACGCGTGGTTCAAAAACCCGCTAGTTATCTATAACTCCTTGGGGCGTACCTCCATACAATGAAGTGGGTCCATAGGTCCAACCATTTCATGGTGCATCCCATGACCCTATTCCACACATCATGACAATAGAACAAACACAACAATCCAATCAAGGTGCCAAGTGGCAAAGTACAAGCCTTGGGCAAGGCGGTAAAAATTCCAAATTTAAAAGAAGACCCAAAATCAAGCAAAATAAATGGCCAAATAGCCATAGTTAGTATCAAAATCCCCATGTTAGTGCCACAAACCAAGGAAATGCCCAAAATTGTAAAGCATGGAAATCAAGAAAAGCTGCTGGTCCTTACAAAATAAAGTAAAAAGTTCAATTTACGAATAAAATCAACTTATAATAATGTCACATTACGATAACTGTGTGGCCTTATCTAGCCACCAAAGGGGTACTCAACAAGTTGCTAGCACTCATAACATCAAGCCTCAGCTCATAAAATACATATCAATGATACAACTATCATCACCTCCATCTGAATCATCCCACCACCACTTCAACAAGGCTAAACATAGTCATAATTTGCACTTAGGTTGCATACATGCAACCACATAGGAGAGAGGAAAGAATCACATGTTATCTACTAAATCGAGTTTTGACTCGAGTTATTTACCCATGGTACACCATTCCTCACTCTCAACATACACTTCTACTGATTTCCCTCGGGGTCGGTTAGCGTAAGGTTCACAACATAACATGTAACTACATTACTAACACAATGGTGGTACATATACAAGGTAGATCACAATCATACATTTACTAAGTGTAACACATCACTTTACCACATCTTGCACCCAAAGTGCAATCACCACACGATAGGGTTCATACACTCACCGTATGACCCAAAATCACAACATGAAGCGTTATTTATTTGCACAATCATACATACGATGAACATAGTACATCTCAACATAACATCCATTACTTTGCATAACAAGGTGGTACACACATTTCTTCGTAACATAGTAAAAACATCATGATACAACTCATTTCTTTTAACATCAATCAAGTCATACAACACATTGATACACTTACATACCACAATATGCCACAATGCTCCAACACTACATCATCCACATTATAATTCTTTTCACACATCACAAACAATAATTCACACGTGAACTCTTCCTAGAATCCACAGGAGGGAGAGAGAACACTCCCATCCCTAGCACATCAACATGATGACAAACACGCACTAAGTGACATACACATCACGTGCATTCACAATATCACAATTACAACAATAATCACATCACGTTTAAAGCACATTACTCTTCCAATATCTACCACCATCATGCAACATCATCATCATCATGCAGTATCATCACGTAACACCACCACCACCATGTAACATCATCATATAACACCAATCCGGCCCATAGGTTCAAGAGCATGAACCTATGCTCTGATACCAAGTGTAACGACCCACAAATTCACACACAAACAACACAGTAAAAGACAGGATATTTTTTTTTTGACTTGCTTGAAGATAATACGACACTACACAAGTTCTCTAGGGAATACAATCAACTAAAGACATGCTTTCCACAACACGGACTCACACTGGTTACAACTAACATGAGGCACACACTTAGGACACAATGGTACATCTAAAGTATGCAATTTTACAACAAGGTTTTCCCACAGAAGGTTTCTTTAGAATCATGTTTTAGCTGTAAGTGCTTTTACATTCTTTACTTTTCCCGGAGAAATCATGATAGGAGAATCTGAAGTTCATGTCTCCTTTGAAGAGTTTTCTCCTACCTTGTTAATGTTAATATACAGTGTGAACCAATTATTGTAAGGTAAGAGGTTACTTCATTTACTTGATTAACTTATTCATTTGTAAGGAGGCAGTTAATTTCTCAAGGCTCTTAACTTCATCAACTGTGTTCGACATTGTGCTTGTGAACATATATGTTTTATCTTTTCAAGCGGTCAATTTTATTTTATTTTATTCCAAAGACGTGACCGTCTAAATCTTGGATTCATCATTAAGATCTTATTATTTGTTAATAATATTTCGTTGGGGTCAAGCGTCTAACCACAAATATTAAAGGTTTCACTTGGGCTTCACTTGAAGAGATAGACATAAGTATATTGTTTACATTTTCAATGGGTAAGATAGATTGAAGAGTTTCTTAGTCAAGTTCCTTCTATTTACTATAATTTTATTATCTTCCAAGATTTAATCATTGATTTCACCTTAAGACCATTCTAAGGACTCACCACAATAAGAGATTGTTGATTAGTTTACGCGGTATCACAAGGTATATTTGTTTCTCTCTTTTTTTTTTTTTTCTAGGTTCAAAACATAGCCCTCTACCAAATGACACATGACCAAAGGTAACCAAAGTGATGTAATTTGATTCAAGTTTAGATAATTATATTTAGGTTGAAAATTCAAGGATAAATCATATTCTGAAAAGTGAAAATTCAACAAAGGATACGCATGTCAAGACAAGTTCATTTAATCTTATTGACAATAATATTTCTCAAATTGACTTTCAAACGATAACAACAACCTACATGAGAACAATACAAAAATTATAAAGCAATTCCTTCTAAATAGTCTCCACAATTTCCATACCAATTTTTTAAAGCAAAAGAAAAACATTCGTACAACAGCAATTCCTAAGAAGGCTGGAATCCTCTTTCTACATGTGTTTCTTTTTCTCTCTCTTTTTTTTTTCTTTACTACTCAGGAAATCCTCCTGCACATTTGTTAGCACATGTCAGTTCGCAAGAACTGAGCATGATAAAAGCTATAACATTAACACAATATGTTGTTATCTAACTGTTTCAAGGAAGAAAAGCACCGTTGATTATGAAAAATAATCCAAGAGTCTAAACAAGGGAAATTAAAGAGTTGTCCAAAGGCATAAAATGTCTGAGTAAAAAGGGAGGCACTAACTCTATTTAATTATCATTTTCTCATAGGAGAAGTTAACAAACAACATGGTGAATTCCACCCATATCACAATAATGACCATCATTTTAACAAGATAACATTTCGAAACAAAAACAATTACAAGAAGAGAATTAATTTCAAACGTGATCTGTCCCTATTTGTTTAAGTTAGTTCACCAAGCCAAGGATTCACTATGCCACTGGAAGATTCCGAACAATCAAACGACATGAGAATATCTAAACCAACATGACTTATTAATATTAAGATGATGTGCCCATAACAGTTAATTTTATGTCAGCACCGAATAAATAAATTGGAAAGAAAAAGGGATGAAATGCACAAATGACCCCGTATGGGCCACATCCTATCCTAACAATCCTTCTATTAGACTTTCTTCTAATCAAGAGAATGTCTTAAGAAAAAGGACAAACTTGACAAGACCAAACATAACCATTATAGATCTTACAAAGCAAGGTTACTCAATCATTCCCAAGAACACAACACAGATACATAACTTCCAAAGGATCTTTCATCAACAACAAGTTGACTTTAACCTTCCGGTCAACACGTAACCATTCTACTACAATGACAGCGAAGGAGGTCGTATCACAACGAGCATCACAAAAACCAATCAACCAATGAGTTTCCAAACACACCAAACTCTAAATCGCAGGAGAATGAAATTTAAACATCTTTACAGAGCAAAACGTAGGGTAATTTCTTACGCATAAAATCAACATCCCAATTTTAAGATTTGAAAACTTCCTCAATAATGATCCAGTAGATCTTGTATCCTACAACAAGTGTGAAACAAAATCAAGGTAAGAAAAAGAGTATTTCCTCTGACATTTTAAGCTATCCAAAAAAAAATGTGAGTAACACCTAGAGAAGACATTCCACAGTATCAACTACATTCCTCAAAACATACAACAGTCACCAAGGGGAAGAAGGTGATTCCAAAGACAACAATCTCCAAACGGTGAACATGAATTGATATCAAATTACAAATATCAACCATGACGCTCGAAGAATAAAAGTATTTCTTCGAGCGATTTAAAAATAACAAAAGCAACTAACCTAGTTGAGAGTTATATCAACTTGGCTCAATTCAAAAATCAGTCAAGCTAAGCACACACCACGCTAACCAGGGAGGGTTACTAGAACCTAAAACAACTAAAAGAAAAGTATAGAGACAGGAATAGCATCATTCACCTATACACAATGCACTCGCAGTACTCAATCACCAATTTGCAAATACCCAACATAGACCAGAACTACAGATCTCGAACCAAAACAAGAATAAGAATGAAACCAGAACTATAAGGTTGAGTCCAATAACAATGTTTGATAAAACATTCAAATCATGAGACCAACACAAAGAACTAGGGGATATTCATTACAGGACCCCCGCCTCTTTTGTTTTATTAGTCTTAAGAACAAAGTTCACCCAACTAATATTTATTAAAACCCAGAAAACAATATAAAAGGCTTCAACCAGCGCAATCATTTCTAACACCAAAAAAAAATACAAAAGAGCAAGGGAAGTGGAAACCAAACAGCATACCATCACATGAGACATTTATAGGAAGAGTAGAGTTATTTAATGAATCAGTTAAATAAAAACATAAAAATCAATGGTATAGAGAATATCATGCCTGATTAATCTCCCGCAGTCGATACCAAGCTGGCAGGGGCAACAGCAACAGCAACCCAAGCCTAATTCCATTTTCTTTAAGCTCGTTGGGCACCCAAACATCGACCATCTTCGTTGGCACAGGTAGGAGTTCACGGCCGGGGTCAGTGGTCTGAAATACTTGCCAACATCCTCCCAATGCGTGTTAAAAGGGAAAACTACAGCGGAACATGGGCAGCCATCCAAAGACAAAAGAAAAATCCACTTTTGGAGCCCATTTAAGAAGCTGGAACTAAAATCTGGTCTCTCATTTATCACGCAGACACTGCACAAAGGCATGGCGGCTTGTTATAGTGCCGGACTATGTCTGCAGATTGCTTCACCTAGCATTACAAAAAATCTTTACAAGAACATTTTCCTTTTTTTTTTTTTTTAAAAAATGGAACCGCTTTGCATCTCTCACAACAATTTGCTTTGCAACAACCTTGGACAAAACCTGGTGCAGTGTGGCAGTCAACACATACATTAAGGTTCTAAATCTGAAAGATATCCTGCTACCTTCATCTCCCAAGACATTATCTCCAACATTGCATAAATCTCCTGTGCCCGTGGGTGAGATCTGCCACTTGGGTTTTTCTTATGCCTTCCAAAACTTCAAGTGCTAGCTTTGAGTCCAGTGTCTCTAACTCATTTGTAGATCTTAATGAGTCATTGAAGAATGTTAATGCAAGCTCACATTCCCCAAGTACAAGATAGCAACTTGCAGCTCTAATTCGAGCTTTCAAGAAGTTAGGATCTCGGTGGAGAGCTTGCATGCAATCTTACAGTGCTTCTTTGACTCTACTAATAGCCATCTGAGTGGCTGCACAGTTGCCATAGCATAGCACTAATGCTTTGACAGAACCTTCAGATGATTCACTCGGAGAGGCGCAGCTTATCCCACGAGTATAATACTCCTCAGCTTTTAAAAAAATCCCCTTCAGTGTATGCTTGATTCCCCTGTGCCGCCAACTTTCACATGCTTGCTCTAATGCTGCATTCTTCACGACCATGGGAATAGCTGGTAGATCACTCTTTGCACTTTGATTACCTAACACTGACTCTGGAAGTATAGTTGTATGTCTGTCACAAGCTCCAAACATTTTTTTCTTCATCAGCTATCTGAGTTGAATCAAACATATCTCCTTTTGAACTCGATGCATACCTTTGTAAAGCATCTGTTTGAAAAACAAGATGTCTTAAAGCAAATGGAGATGATTCAAATTTCTCAAAAGTAACTAATATCTTTAACTTGTCAGCATCTTCATGAAACTTTGGCTCAACCTGTACAATCCACTCACTAAACAGATCCACCTCTATGAGATCCTCTTCCATGAGTTACATCGTAAAACGAGCAAGGTCTCAGTAGAGAATCTTTGTAATAAATTTCATCGGGTCTCCTGGTAACACTCTCACTGTCACTTAATCGATTTTGATAAAAAATATCTTGAAGGAGAATCCCGCATCAGAGGCTGCATTGATACAGAACAGAAAACAACATAGTTGGACAACCTACCTGATGGAAGCGCTCAAAAAGCTTCAACCGAACTGTAGCATGCCTATTTCCTAGCTATTTTCTATTAGAGACTGTTGTTGTGGATCCCCGACAAGAACACCCTTCGCAGCACCCAATGAAAGTGGAGGTAACACGCCTTCCTCACTAGCTTGAAGCTCCACGCCCCTCCTCCACAAGGAACCAGTCTCCAGAGGAGCCCACACAGCCAGGAAGAATGCCCGAGCAAAACCAAACTAAACCAAACAAAAGACTCCCCAAAACCAGGGTTTCCTTCCCCCAAGGCGCGGCAGACAAAGGCATGAGGAAGTCAAAAAAGATAGTAGAGCAGGTCATAAAAAAATGACAGGTCTGAAGTGGTTGAAAGGTTGCTGAAAAAGACTAGTGTCCAACTGCCCCCCACTTGGCATTCAAACCAAAGGAAAGACCAACACGCCTTGCCTAAAAGGAATGAGTGGTAAGTGCTCTTTTAAATCCCGTGGCAGGTCTCCTTACCCACCGCAACATTTTCCATAATGTAATTGTATGCATTTTAATAATATTCTATTTAATCTATGTACATATATAAATATTATCTTACTTGCTATTAAATTTTACTTTTGTTTAATAAACTATCTCCATTTATTTATTTGATTCAGTCAAGTTAAACAATATTTAATTAATCTATATATTTTGTTTGGATTTGTTTATTGATCTCCTCATTGCCATTATCCAACCAAAACAAAGAAAAGAAAAGAAAATTAAATAACTTCAGAAAAACTAGTGTCCATGAAGGTCGTCAAAGCTTCAGTGAGATAAGACGACTTGGATCTGATACCACTAGGGGCATATGAGAAACTGGAGGAGTACACTCTTGCATCGAAAACCAGGTGTGAAGGCAGAATCCACACTTCATCGGTTAAGGGCGACAAAGCAAGGCATTACACAAAACATCACAATAACTCAACGTATATCCTGAGACATCAACCATACAGACAAATATCATAAGCCTCCCTCCAACTCTTATGCCTCCCTCAAGTCTCTTATACCTCCCTCAAACTCTTATGCCTCCCTCAAACTCTTATGCCTCCCTCAAGGAGGCCGGTTGACCCTATGGTCCAAGACACATAGAGTTCGAACACTCCTAACCCAAGTGACATAATAACGCGTGGTTCAACAACCCGCTAGTTATATGTAACTCCTTGGGGCGTACCCCCATACAACGAAGCGGGTCCATAGGCCCAACCAATCCATGGTGCATCCTATGACCCTATTCTACACATCACGACAATAGAACCAGACAACAATCCAATCTAAGCACCAAGTGGCAAAGTACAAGCCTTGGGCAAGGCGGTAAAAATTCCAAATTTAAAAGAAGACCCAAAATCAAGAAAAATAAATGGTCAAATAGCCATAGTTACTATCAAAATCCACATGTTAGTGCCACAAACCAAGGAAATGCCCAAAATTGTAACGCATTGCAATCAAGAAAAGTTCATTGGTCCTTACAAAATAAGGCAAAAGCTCAATTTACGAATAAAATCAACTTATAATAATGTCACATTACGATAACTGTGTGGCCTTATCTAGCCACCAAAGGGGTACTCAACGAGTTGCTAGCACTCGGAACATCGAGCCTCAGCTCGTAAAATACATATCAATAATACAACTGTCATCATCTCAATCAGAATCATCTCGCCACAACTTCAACAAGGCTCAACATAGTCAAAATAACATAGGTTGAATCTATATGACAACCATATCAGGAGAGAGAAAGAAGGTACAAGTCACCATCTACTGAGCCTAAGGTGTCCGCGAAACACAATATGCATGACACCCATTGAGCAGCCACACATACCAAACGAACAAAAGTGGGTTTTCAGCCTATGTAAGGCTCCACTTCCTATCTCATACTTGCTCGAGTGATCGGTCAATGTTACACATTTTCTCACTCCATACATACGCAGCTTTACCAATTTCCCTCGTGGTCGGTTAGTGTAAGGCTCACAACATAACATATAACTACATCACTAACACCATGGTGGTACGTGATACAAGGTAGATCAAAATCATACATTCACCGAGTATAACACATCACTTTACCACATTCTGCACCCAAAGCGCAATCACCATATGATAGGGTTCATACACTCACCGTATGACCCCAAATCACAACATGAAGCATTACATATTTGCACAAATCATACATACGATGAACATAGTACATCACAACATAACATCCATTGCTACATAACAAGGTGGTACACACATTTCTTCAAAACATGGTAAAAACATCATGATACAACTCATTTCTTTTAACATCAATCTAGTCATACAACACATTGATACACCCACATATCACAATATGCCACAATGCTCTAACACTATGTCATCCACTTTATAATTCTTTTCACACGCCACAAACAGTAATTCACACGTGAACTCTTCATAGAATCCACAAGAAGGAGAGAGAATACTCCCATCCCCAGCACATCAATATGATAACAAATACGCACTGAGTGACATACACATCACGTGCATTCACAATATCACAATTACGACAATAATCACATCACGCTTATACCACATTACTCTTCCAATATAAATCATCATCATGCAATACCATCATCTCCATGAAACAATATCATGTAACACCATCACCATCATGTAACATCACCATACAACACCAATCCGGCCCATAGGTTTGAGAGCATGAACCTATACTTTGATACCAAGTGTGGCGACCCATTAATTCACACACGAACAACACAGATAATTTTTTTGACTTGCTTCGACACATAACACGACACAACATGTCGTCACAAAGCTACAACCAACTCTAGGAACCACTTGTCACGGGGATGACCACAAAGTCAGCACGGAAACGTTCACACCCAAAAGGATAATACACTTTTTCTTTTTGACAGGACAACATAGAAGTCCAACCACATGACACTCTCACAGCTAGGGCAAACCACAATGAGATATTCTTGAGGGTTATTTATTTTAAAAAGACATATTGCAATTCTTAACTTACGTTTTCAAGGATGCTCAAGGTATGATACATACAATTCATCTTACCAAGCTAAGTTTATTCTTTTTACACTGAGTAATCATCTTTAAATCTTCTCTATTTTGACATTTATTTGCTTAATTTGTTTATTTGGAGAAAGGGGTAATTTAATTCCACAAGTCCATCTATTTATACTTACGCTACTAGAACTTGTTCATGCCCATATGACAACATGGGTTCGCTTTCAACATACTTAAGAGAAAGATTACCAAGCACCTTGAAAAAAAATAGGTTAGAGGAAGAAGGTTGAGTTGAATTCATCTTTATGACCTCATTAGTTATTAACCCAAGATTTATCAAGCTTGAGGATTTATCAAAAATTATTAAATATTTTACTTAGGCTTTACTGGATGATTTTTACAAAAGAAAACAATTTACCTTTCAAATGGTTGAGAGACAGATTGCGTGGTTTCGAAACCGATTCCTCCTACTTATTAAATCTTATTATCTTATATCAACTATTAATTTGTTTCACCTTAGGATCATTCTAAGAATTCACCATAAAAAGTATAATGTTCGCTAGTGTAGCTAGGGATATCAAGTTATAAAATTTTTACTTCACAAAGGATGGTTTCATTTTGATCACTCATGGAATTATTTGATTTCAAGTAGATCACCTCTACATTTATTTGTTGAATATAAAAATTATTATTTTTGTTTAGCTTCTTTAAGGGTTAACCGACCCGCTTTACCTTACTTAAAAAAATATTGTCACTAAGTCTTAGAAAGATTTGACTTAACAATTTATTCTCATGATCAAAGTTTTACAATACTCATATCAATGTAAAGGTTAAATACCATTTCTCACAAAGATAAGTTACTAGTTTATCTACGTAAGGACAAGACAACATCATCACGCAATTTCTGAACAACCCAAGGCAAAAGGTCTTCTAAACTCCTTTGCAAGCACTATTACAAAATTTACCTCACATTGACACTTTTACAAGGAACTTCATAAATTGCACCGATGAAACCTTTACAACTCTTTCCTTTAATCTACTCGCATAATCCATTTGCACAAATACTAGCTGCAATCGGTTCGCGAGAACTAAGCATGTAAGGGCTACACATTGCAACAAAGATAGCTAACATTTAACAATATCAAGAAAGGAATGTTCTAATTCAAAAATGGATTAAAACACAACCCAAAACTCCAAAATTATTCACATGAGAAAGAAACCTAAACCATCCAACAAGGAGAAAGTCAAAATACCAGTAAGAACAAAATCACATAAATCAAGACAAGACCTTATGGGTTAGGAACAAGAAGGTCAAGAGTGTTGATATTTCCTTCATGTCATCCTATGGATTACGTGATTGGAATCCAATACTCAATCCATCCATCTAAAGAGTTCCAAGAGAAGACAAAACATACTAATTATGATCGTAGGCGTGAAACAAAACGACGTTATCCAAATCTCCCAGGGGAAGGCTTCATAGTAATATGGGTTCGACGCCCTTAAAAGAAAACAACTATAGTTTCAGTTTTAACCAAGGAGTCTACCACTACCTCCTTATAGGATTTCTTAAACGTAGTACTAGTTAACAAAACAAATCCACTTCTTCCAAAAGCATACAAATGAGACATAAAAAGGGCCATTATTCTACCAACAAACCTTATCCTACTCGTCAACTTCTCTACATAATATAAGGGAAGGCTAAACCCAAAAGTCGTTAATAATTTTTATATATTTCCAACAATGTCAATAAGTATTTTAAAATAAAAATAAAAATTGATTTCCTTAACAAAGCCACAAAATGGGACTTTTAGTAACCAAGTTTGAAGTATAAGATATTCGAGTTCGAAAACAAAGGGATTCGATACACAGTGGGTAATACACCAGCGATGCCCCAGACTCAAAAGACCTTATGACGAGTACAAGCACAAAATAATAACCAACACACATATCCATCAAGAAGGTTATATAGTGCAGTCAGGCCTAGAAGTCCTATGAGCTCCTTGCAATGGTATAGAAGATGGAAATTTTACCCGATCCATGTGGGCTTATCAAGGAAATGTCTAGCACATATCAAACAAATGAATATAATAACCACCTAATATATTATCACTGTAATCAGCTGTCATCTAACAGGAAACGAGTTCACGAGTCCAATACCATGGATTCACCTACAACTTTTGTTTCAGTCCAGCTATTAATAGCTTGCTCGCGACCCTCATTAAAATTTGTAGAGATTTCATTCAATAAAACTTACAATGTTTCCCCCCCTACTTTAATCAAACAAGAGTTTGAACCAGGAAGTAGGTATAGTAATTCTATCAACACGTAGAGGCCAAAATAGATGTCAGGTTATTTATCCTCTAGAACTGGGTACAAAAGTCAACCATGAACAGTTCTAAAATAAGACCCTAATGCCATTTTCTAATTAAACAGAAAGTAAGGAATGCCCACAGGCTTAAAAAAGTTTTAGAACACAATGTCTCTATTAATGTACCTTTTAGCAAAACAGGAGAGCCCTAAACAGGAAATACGTATTTATTCAACCAAATAGAGATATGAAGGCTTAACCTTCCATATAGTAAGCCTTCAATTATAAATACCATCACGAATTATTTTAAAAGAGATTCATATAAGCAAATGAAACTCTATAATGTTTCCTTCCCTACGAACTAGACTACATCACTCAATATTAAGAGCCCATTTAGACAACTATAAGTAGAGTAAGCTATAAGAGAGGAAAAGAACATTCCAAGAAAAACCAACAAAATTGGAACGAGATTTAAAGGAACAGCCAACACATTCAGGCAGCGATTTAAACAACCATGAAAACATTTTGTCTAGGCACCATTCAAGGGGAAAGAATATTCATTTCAAGATACTGAAAGAAGGTAGAAAACTATTACAAGGAGTATAGTTAACATGCCTGATTAGAATTCTTCCAACCAACCACATCAACCAGTGGCTCGAAGAACACAACACAACCTGCGCAACTTCTCTTCCTCAGCCTGCTGAAGGTCCATACCCTGTTAATGGCCATGCTTGGCATAGGAAAGGGGTGATTGAAACATGCCTTCTTGAAATCCTCGGGAGCAACTCCGGGAAGATAGAAGCACTCTGCTCTGAAGAGCATCACAACCACCATATAAATCCACACAACCATCATCATCACTGCCATATCCAAAGAATATTTGTACCTGTTTCTATAGCTATAGACCCCCTTTTCCTTTTTCCCACAAACCCAACTATATTCTCCACCAAATCCTCATGCAGCCAGCCAATAAATGGCGTGATTAGGTCACCAAAAAAAACCAGGGCGTACGTTTAATAAGCAATTTGTGCTTCATGAAAATTCTGATATGAAACAGATCTGCCTCTATGAGATTCTCTGACATATAATACTGTGGAACAAGCACAGAATTTTGATTTCTGTTTCGATAGATAGCAGACATGTCCAGGCTTAGTCCAAAATGACTCACCAAAGCATCTTGCTTTGTTATGTCTTCCCGAAGTTCGAGTCGTGCACGAGCTTCAACCAATCTGACAAGACTCTCAAGTTGTCTTGCTGTTATGGGAGTTCCATCAGCTCCACTATTGTGGTTCCTCAGTTCTAAATAGAATTGTTGTAGTATTTCTGCTGCAGTAGACGACATTCTACATAGAATATTGGCATAGGTTTATGCAACATTTGTTGTCAAATTTACAATTATGTATAAAAATACCAATTTATGGTCTCAGCTTACTAACTAAACTTTTTTTTTCTAGTAGTTTAATGCATAAGCTACAAAGTTTACCAAAAGCATTTTGTCCCAAACACCTTGGAAAAACAAATTGTTTTGCATAAGCAATGTATTTGTGAAGAAGTGGTCCTGGCAAAGGCACAAAATCGCGATCTCTAACTGGGTTCAATTTCATCCTTGCTTCTAGTGATCCATTTCTTAAATTTCCTTCCTCTGCACTTTGATTAATTTGAAATAAAGAATCCTTGCAATAAAATTCGTCAGGTCTCCTGGTAACACTCTCACTGTCACACATTTGATTTTGATAAAAAGAATCTTGAAGGAGAATCCCGAATTGAGGATGCAGTCGATACTGAATAGATAACAACATAGTTGGACGACCTGCTTGTTGGAGGCGCTCACGAAGGCTTCTACTATACTGCAACATGCTTGTTGCCTGGCTATTTACTGTGCATGCCATGTTATGGATCCCCTTGACAAGAAAACACCACGCAACACTCAATAAAAGTGGAGGCAGCACGCCTGCTTCACTAGCTTGAAGCTCCAACAAAAACCACACGCACAAGGAGGAGCCAAGGAGAAAAAAATCCATGACAAGGATTTGCTAGCCTCTCTGCCCACGCAACCAGGAAGAAAAATGCCTCTCACACGCCTCCGCACGTAGTCCGACAACCAGGAAAAACTCACGTGGTCAAAGAAGGATAATACAGGTAGCAAGGGATGCAAGAGATTTGCAAATTAGAATTAAATGAAGGTGGGGCGGCTGGGAGAGGTAAGGCCAGTGGGAGATGGCCACGCACCGAGTTTAGATGATAGAAAGGGGTGAGGGACATTAGAGCCCTAGGCACAAGGACCTAAAAATTTTGATTTTAATTCAATCTCCTCCAACCTATGCCTCACACCTACCCCCTTCTTTCCATGGAACCACAACATTCCTTTATTTATTTATTTTTTTATTTTTACTTATATTTTATTTCATTTCATTAACATCGATAGTAAGTTGTATCTCAACTATAACATCTGAAGCGCTACCATGAGAAAACAAGTATACAAAACTATAGAACAAAATAACAGACCTGGTTAAGGCTAAGTTGAATTTTAAATTTCGGCATTCTATCTATTTCTGAATTAAATATATCAAACAAACATACAATGACACGGTTCTATCAAACACGGTAGAATATTCATTCTATGACATTACAAATACAACAATTTCAGTCCAAATACAATATGCTCAAATTCTCTATTTTCTAACATCATGTTAGAGAATTAAGGCATGGTATCTAGTCAATATTTTCATGCTTTTCAAATTCCGCCCATCTCGGACTATTAGAATCAAAAATTTAAATACAATTTATGGGGTTTTTCAAAATATCATATGGGCACTTGAGATGACTATTAAAAACTACTCTGAAATCCATCTCAAGTTGTAACGACCCAACAAGGAAAAGGTCACTACGCCATGAACCTGGGTAACCACCAAACGAGGCATTACAATATCCTTGTCAAATATTAAAGAAAAATTAAAAAAATTGCCTTATGGATGCATTTTCGGTGTAACCCGACGTCCTAGAAACCAATGAGCTGCATTGACACATTTGCTAAGTAAGTAGTAAAATACAATGGAGGTTGGAGGCAACGGAGGAAGGAGGTTGATCAGCGACCTCTCGTCAGGCACCATCGACGAGGCCGCGGTACTGATTTGGTGACCAATTTATTTCAGTTGTGTGTTTTATAATAAGAACAGAAAGAAATTCTTGTTCAATTGTGATTTCCTTTTATAAACCTCCTTGATGTAATGTTGTAATAGAAAGAAGAAAACACAAGTACAAAGTCAGCATTATGATACTTGAAGAGGATGAACAGAGGTTCATGAGCAGGGGCTCGTACCTAGGACAGAGGTCCGTTATTGTCGAACAGGGGTTCGTATTGATGAACAGGGGTTCTTACCTTGGACTGAGGTCCATAAGTGTACCAAGATCATGAGCAAACAGGGGTGTGCAAGCTGCAGAGAAAGTGTAACTATTCTTTTCTACATTGTTCACATTAGGGGAGTGTATGTGTGGAAATAATAATGTTAACAATAGGGGAGTGAATGTTAGGAATAATATTAGATATTGTGAACATTATTATGAGTGTGGAAATAAATAATATAGTGTAATGTAATACAACTATTTATGAGTTGTTAACTCATGTAAATAGTTGTAACTAGATAATGTTTGTTGTGAGAAAATAATGGGATTGAGAGTTTGAGTGAGATATTGTGGGGATTAGGAGAGATATGTGGGATGAGTGTTGACTCCTAGAATCAAGGAGATCAAACTCTATATATGTAACCTCTACCTGTGAATAATATATCCCGAATCATTTGAATCTATAATATCATTATTCGGTGTATTTTCTCTGTGTAAACCTGGTTTATTGCTTTGATATGCTACATCACTTCTCCTCAACTCCACATCACATGGTCAAACCCCAAACCAAAAGCTTGGTAAATTAGTGGTTGAGGAAATGACAAGCCTCTTACACACGCAAACTCAAACCCACACCTCTAAAGGACAAAATTAAAAACTTGTGTAAGAAGGTTCAATAAATATCACCTTTTACCTTACAAATCTTATAATGGGGTCTATTTTTTTCCCCTTAACCCATAGTTATAGTTACTAGGTGAACTTAAAAGGTGTGGGACAAGCATAACTTGTCCCACAAGCCTCCAAAAATGGCCCTTAATCCTAAATTATAATTTTAGATGCAAGGTTGAGTACACAACACTAAAACCAATAAAATCTTTTCAAATCTATAATAAAATCAAGGAAAACTACTGCAATTAATACCCCTTTGGTTACATCCAATTTACAATAACTAACAAGATTAATAAACTTAACTAGAGCACATTTTACTAACAATAATAAAGTATATCACATTAGAATAGTAAATTACATGCTCAAAAAATAATTGAATGAAAAGGGAAACCAACACATCTACCAAAGGTCACATTTGAGGCCACCCCCTAATGGGGACCTCCTAACAAATTTATTAAAAACCAAAAACATACAAAACATAAGTTACTAAGGTGACCAGTTGCCTATACCAAAAATTATTTCATTGTTGGTCTCCTATCCCCTTTTTTTTGTTGTGTTACAATTTCTTGCAAAATCAAAACAATACCTCTCTAGCCTCGCAGTCATATCAATGACATCGAAAAAATAAACACACATACACATATCAATTCTCATCATCAAACAACATAACTATATCATCACTAAAATCAAGCAATTCACCACTTGTTCACAATTTCAAAATATTTCAATTCTATCATTTCATCAATCAATAATAAGATCACGAGATTAGCTATATCATCTTACAACAATCTATACGTCAAAATCCAATTTGTCATTATATATATAGTAGTAACTCTAAATCATCATCAATACTAAAATATTAATCCATACATATAATCCCTCAACTAAATCACTACATATCCAAACTCAAGATATCTATAATGTCTAACAAAATACTAATCAAATATAATAATGTCCATCTATCAATGTCTACTGATAAAATATGATAAAAAAATTCATGTCTCTAATCCAAAGTAAGCAAAAATCATAGTAAGATCAATGTCATAGAGGAGTGGGTGCTACATCCCTCTCCTCTTAGACTTGAATTCCTCTTGGAAGTCACTAGAAGAAGTGTGGGAACTTTACTCTCAAGGGTGTGGCATCCTCCCATGTAGTTATTGTCTCATCATATTGATCCCATTAGATGTGCACCTGATCAATCTCTCATCCTTGAAGGCCCAGGGTCATGTTCTCTAAAATGTGCATGGGATCCACCATCACTTTCCCTTCTCCTGCACCTACAATTTAGTCCAATCCAATACATGAGAAGGATCTAGAATGTATCTCCTAAGAAAAAAACATGAAACATATCATGGATGCGAGAAAAGCTAGGTAGAAAAGTTAGATGGTAGGCCGATGGACTGATCCACTCTAAGATCTCAAAGGGACCCACAAATCTAGGAGCAATCTTAGAGCCTTTTCCATAACGGATAGGAATATAATGAGTTTTTTATGAAGAAACACCTTCGTGCCCACTTCAAAATTGTGTTCAAATCTCCTCTTGTATGCATAATTCTTCTTTCTATCTTGTGCCTCCTACAATCTTTGTCTAATCATGACAACCTGTTACTCTATGTCCTATAGTAAAGCTTGCCCAAGAGAAACTTTATCCTCTAACATGTCCTAACTCAACGGTGTCCTACACTCTCTGCCATATAACGCCTGAAATTGATCCATATCAATAGAACTCTGAAATTTGTTGTTATAAGAAAACTCAACCAAGTTTAAATACTCATCACATCTCGACTAATGATCCATAATGTATATCTAAAGCATGTCCTCTAAAATATTATTCACCCACTTTGTCTTTACATCTATCCTGGGGTGATAGGTTGTCTTGAATTTCATATTCATTTTGAGATTATGTTGCATGGTATTCCAAAAATGAGAGGTGTACAATAGATTGTGGTAACAAATGATCTCCCATGAAATGTCATATAACTTCACTATCTCATGTCATTGTACTAGTTGTATAGGTGATCTTCACTAGAGAAAAATGATCCACTTTCATCAATCTATCCACTATGACCATTATCATGTCATGGTGGTATCTCGGCATAGGTAGCCCTACTATAAAATTCATGGAAATGGTGTCCCATTTCCACTTTTGTATGGTATATGGGTAAAGAAGGCCAATTGGATGTTAATGCTCTACCTTACCTTCTCTCTCTGACAATCCAAGAAACAAGACACAAAACAAGCTACATCTCTCTGTAGTCCTATCCAATGGGACAACTGTCTCAATGTGGTGTGCATCTTCTTCACCCCTAGATGGGTTGAATAGGGTGCACAATGTGACTCTACAAGAATGACTTGTCTCAAATGTCCATCCCTAGGTACATGGATCAAACCTCTATGTTTGAGAAGTCCATCTGGATCTAGTGTTAATCCCTCAAACTTCCCCTCAAGGAGTCTTTGAGACTCGATCTTTGCTCTAGCTGAAAGGTAGAACTTGTCATGTGGAAGCTACTATAAGATCCTTCTCCTCAAGTCTATGCCAACTATTGTATCCATAACCAAATTCCTCTGATGACTCAAAGCGTCAATAACTATAGTATCCTTCCTCTTCACATGCTCTATCTCCATATCATACTCACATAACATCTCCATCCAAAACCGTTGACAGGCATTGAGATTGGGTTGTATGAAAAGGTGTTGAAGGCTCAAGTGATCGATCTTGAGAATGAACCTCCATAAGATAAAATTTCTCCATCGAATCAAAGAATGCACAACTATTGCAAGCTCAAGGTCAAGATTCAGGTAATTGACCTCATAATCCTTGATTTTTCAAGGCTCAAAAGCTACTACACAGCTTATGCTGCATCAAAACACCTCCTAATCCTACCAAATAAGCATTTGTACACACGAAAAATCCCTCTATGGATTTAGCATTGCTAGAATAAGTGTTGCCGTAAGGCATTCCTTTAGTATTGTGAAGGCCTACTCAAATCTATCTGACCAAATAAACATCTTCCCTTTTGGCTGAAGGGAAGTGATGAGATGTGCAATACGTGAGAAATCATGAACAAATCTTGTGTAATAACCTGCCAATCCCATGAAGTTGTGCTCCTTAGTCACACTAGTACGCACTATCCAATCCATGATAGTTCTAATTTTTGAAGGATTGACTATGATACCTTCCCAAGAAATAATGTGGCCAAGATACTGAACCTCAGACTGAAAGAATGCACACTTCCCGGTTCCCATAAAGTTGTTTCTCATGAAGACACTGCAGAACCTGTCGAAATTGCTTCTCACGCATGTGTGAGTATATAAATATGTCATCAAGGAATATGAGCAAGAAGTAATCTACAAATTTCCTGAATACTCCATTCATCAAACTCATGAACACTGTGGGGGCATTCACGAGACCGAATAACACAACTGTGAACTTGTAGTGGCCATATCTCGTGCGAGAAGCTATCCTATGAATATCATTCCCTGCAATCCTTGGCTGATGGTAACCTGACTTAAGGTCTATCTTTGAAAACATTGTCGCCTCTTTCATCTGATCAAACAAATCATCGATGTGTGGAAGGGGGTAACTATTTTTTATCATTACTTTTTCAGCTATCTATAATCAATAAATAAACGCAACAATTTTTCCTTCTTCACGAAAATCACCAGTGCACCCCAAGGGGATACATTAGGACAAATTAGGCCTTGCTCAAGAAATAACTCTACCTGCAACTTGAGCTCACATAGCTCAGGGGTGATCATCTTATATGTCGTGCGTGAGATAGGCTCTACTCCAGGAATCAAATCAATATGAAATTCCATCTCACGTAGGGGAGGTAAGCCAAGTAACTCACCTAGAAAAACATATGCAAACTCCCTCAAAATATGGTGATCATCAAGTGAAAGTCTATGAGTCTCATCCTCTGATTCTATAACTAATGGTAATATCATTTGGTTGAAGTGGGATATGGGTTTCCATAAGGTCCAAGATCCATCTCCCACTATTTCTAAGGGAACCTCCAAGGTTTGAAAAACCTTGGCAACAAGGAGGGAAGGAAAAATAAGATCTATAGAGAAATAAGGATTTATGGTAGCTTTTGGTTACTTGGCACATTTGAAAATCATTTATTTATATGGAAAATAAGATTATAATGGGTCTTTATACCCCTCCTCCCCTCCTAAAAAGCATGGAGCTTATTGTATTTGGTTTGGCCTTTGATTTTGGTGACTTGATTGTATGGGTGTTATGTATTTATTTCCACTAATTTTTGTTGTGCATCTTGGAGGCCTACATCTCCTCTCTCCCATGGAATTGGAGGGAAGCTAACATTTCATCCTTATTTAGATATGGCATGTTATGATGCAATTTGGTTGGTTAGATAACCAAGCCACTTATTTATGTGTTCTTGATATTTACTATATGGATTTGGATTTGAATTTTAGAGCCAACATGGGGTTTGGTGCTTACTTTTTGAGAATAGAAGTTTCATTCAAAATTTTTGAATGATATTCCCACTTAGTTAGGGGCTTATCTACTTGCATTTTAGGGTGCTGTATTTTCCCATTAGTTTGTAAACAAAGAAAATTGAAACAAAAGGTTGTATTGGAAAGGGAAATATTATTGTTGTCCTATTACCAATCATTCTTTGAAAATGAGAAAAGTTAGATTATATTTGTATTATCTTTGGTGGAAGATAGGATTGAACCTTATGTATAAAAAATTTCTCTTTAAATGGGAAATGAGATGAAATGATACAAAGTTAGAATACTCCTTTTTACTATCGTATCACAAGGGAACTCTTGTTTTGGATGTGAACTAAAAGCATTGTTTTGGTTGGGTTGATTGAGCTTAATTAAAATATGTTTTATACCATGCTTTTCAATTCATAATTTCTTGTAGGATGACTTTGTTGAAAACTATGAATCTTTAAATTTTTTATGTTACATTATGTTGGTTTTAAAAGAAAAGAAATCTTGTTTTTAGTTTATCATTATCTCATGCTTACTTTCATTACTTTATATCCTTCAAACAAGAGTGGAGTATTAGCTTTGGTAATCTTCTTGATTTCTCATTTTATTCGACTACTTATTGGTATGCAAGGATTTGCAAGTTTAATTCATTTCTTTATATTCCAACAATAGTGCTTCTTTGATTATCTTTCAGTTATTATTCCTCAAATTACCAAGAAAACATAGATCCTTCCTATTATTATAGAGGTATTGGGAAGTTTTATTCAAATACATAACTATATCTTACATAAATTTGTTGTTAATAGATTAGTATAAGTTTAAATTAAATTCTATACATTTTAATATCAAAGAACATTTTTATACATTATTTATTTATCGACATATAAAGGAGAGAATTATATATATATATATATATAAAAAAAATTTTTGGGGTTGGGCCATTGGTCCGCCCAACCCCTCTCTCCTCCTTTCACTATTGGGATCATCCCTATTCTAATTACAGTACCCTAGGGCATTGTTTCCCTAGTCTACCACCCACACACAGTCCATTCTCATACCTATGCACATCCCATATACTAAACTATATACGGTAAGTCCGAACCACATAGAAGATACATATTAAACATAGTAATATGATTGCAGCCTCTCTTAACCCTACTAATTCCTTCGACTTGGCCTCCTTGCCCTTCTATATAAGGCTATTTTTTTATTATTACATGGCACATCCAGTCAAAAAGCGATCTTTCTACATCTCGAGAAGATTTTCCCTTAGGGCCCTTACGCAGACCCTCGTGCCCCTCACATAGGCTTTCCTAACCCATATGGAATCCTCTAAGGCTGCACTCCCTTAAAGAGGGAAAGCTAAATTTTTTGAGCAAGTGAGGGAGACGAAAAATAGGATATTTAAAAATGAATAGGGTTTTATGAATTTTTATTTCTCTATGCAAAAATAAAGTATGACTCTTTAGCACTAACATATATACACCCCCATAAATCCATGATATATTATTA
Organism: Taxus wallichiana var. yunnanensis; assembly: GCA_018340775.1. Taxonomy (NCBI): domain Eukaryota; kingdom Viridiplantae; phylum Streptophyta; class Pinopsida; order Cupressales; family Taxaceae; genus Taxus; species Taxus wallichiana. Next base: position 57,814,160 of record CM031241.1, read on the forward strand.
GAAGAAAAAATTGAGAGGGAAGCTAAAATTTGTAGTCACAAAATCATGCACTTTAGGCATTTATTTATCCTAGTCTCAAACTACTATTTAGAAGGTTCTTGAGGGAAAAAATAATTAATTAACCCCCATCCTTTGGCCACTTTATTTTATATTATTTTTTCATTATGAACCTCTTACACCCTTATACTCAGTCATATTTTGTCATACCATGTTATTTTAGTCTCGGTTGGGGTACCTGTTATCTCTCAAAAGTGCACCATGTAGAGAGATGGCTGCAGGTGTTCTAAGCTTGCTCTAGATCTCTCTCTCTCTTTCATAGATACAATGGAAACACCTCATGGCTGTGGGTATACCTATTGTTGAGGTGAGTCTCCGGTATCAAGGCTAGTCCTTCTTAATGTATCCAAAACTATTTTTTTGGGGTTTTGAGGGTAATAAAATGACTGTAAATGACTTGAGAAGTAGGGTGATACACCAAAATTGTTGAGGGATTTGACTGAGTACATGCAAAAATATCTGAGAATTAGTTTTGAATGCACAAACCTATAGTTTTTATTAGAATATTAAGGTAGACTTAATGTATTGAGGGATAATTCACAACAATATTGTTAAGATACACATGCACACTAATATCATGCATAAATTACTAAATTTACAAGGTAAAATGATTAACCAGGAATTTGACATTCACAAGGATTAATAAGACATACACAAGACTACAATTTATTGGAAAGGGCAAAAAAATATTCTCATTCAAAGGTCAATAACTGGAAAAAAATTTCTTCAGCACTCCTGTGTCCAAAAATTCCTCCCCTTGTGCTTTGTTAATGCACACAATATATAGTAAAATTATCCATCCCACCCACCCTAAAAATTGTACTCACCCATGCATCCTATTTTTATCCTTTAGCTTGAATAAATAAAGGGATAAAAATAAGCATGCTAATACAATGAGGCATTAATAGCCTTGTTTACAAAAATACAACTAAGTCAAACTGCAGTTGACTGTTTTATTTATAATAAAGTTAGATGAATAATTTAGCTAACAATAAGCTTTTCTTGATGAGAAAGTATTCTCCAATGCATTCCATCTCTTTCTCCTAGCTAATGATATGACATCTGCAACTTGATCCAGTTGTAATTGCAAAAATAGCATTTTAAATTGCCCCTTGGATGCACCTACAAGAATAGAACCCTGTGTGTGAGTAAAATAATTTCTTTATTGGAAATTCTTTGCTAAAATAATCACCCATGTATTCCACCCCTTTAGGGACCACTTTTGATGTGCACTCAAATAATATTCCTATTTTGTGGAAAATAAGGTAATAGGCCTTAGAAGGTTCTTTGTACTTTGATGTTGATCTTTGCTTGTCTTCTTGTGGTCAAAAGAAGAATTGCACTTGTGCACATAATGCTATTGTTTTCTTTCTAAGCCTCTTATTGTTGGGACCACCTGTGATGTGAACACTTTGTCTTCATTTTAGATTTGACCTCCTTTTGAATAATCATTGGATGATATAAATTTTTCATTCTTTCACTTGGTCAGCTAACATAGTTCTTTCATGGCATAGTTTGATTGCATTTTGATGAAGGGCCCATAGAAAGAAACATAAAGTTTACATTTTTATTGTTGGTACATAGACTATGATTTTGTAATACATAGACTATGATTTTATAATTTTATTCAGCCTTTTGATCATGGGTAATATAAGGTAAGGCTCTCCCTTTTTGCCAATTATTGTGGTCGGATTTTAATCATTATATTTGGGACTATAGTTTAGAACCCCTTTTTGCAAATTCAAAATGAATAATTAAAAAACCATGGGCCAAACCTCTCGTGACAATGAATCACCCTTCTAAGTTTTTTGGTGATAATGATGTTAACCTTGAGTTAGCTAGGGTTTATGTTTTCTTGACACATGCTCATACTTTTCGACCCTAGTTTGATTTGAAGTAACTCAGGATTCTACATGGAAGTTGATGATTGATTACTGACCACTGATATCTGTCCTTGATGATTTCGCATCGTTAATCCTTTGTACTCTTGGTTAGGGTTTCGAAACTTGTAATTAAAATGGTCGGTGACTGTGGTTATGTTTTTCATTTGCTTCAAATTTGGTGAATGGTTTATAGCCCTCAATCTCATGTACTCGTCGATCTCGCACCGTTGATCTTTATGGGTTTGCATTGATCTTGATGACTGCTCTGTGGACGTTGATCTTATGTAATGTGATCTTTTGGATCGTTGTTGATTTGAACCCTGGTTTAGCATAATGGTGTGTATTCTTATTTGTTTCATCTATACTTGGAAACTTTTGAGCCATTGATTTAACTCACCTCTAACTCTGTAGAGGAGTTACGTTTTTTTAAAGAACACCGATTTTTTCATGTGGTCATTTCTTTTTCTCTTTGTGAGTGGCAAAGCTCTGGCGAAATTTCTCCATGAAGCCATTGTTGATGCTAAGAGCTCAATTTATTTGTTTCATTTCCTCTACAAATTGGTATTATGAAGCTCTCATGCATGCATGTGTTTGGATTCAGCCATTGTTAATGTTTGATTTTTATGTGATCTTTCTCAAGTGGCCACCATTAAAATTATTTCAAGCTCTCTGCTTTATCTTTTTTAGCACAATCTTAGGTTGTTCTAGGCACTATGCATACATTGTGTCATTCTATGAACCTCTCGTGGGCTTGAATACTTGCATATTTTTCCCATTTTTGTTCTTTCTGAGTTTTGTACAAGATTCTTTAGTGATGGCCGACATTACTGGGCATTTTGAACTCTAGTATTTTTATCAAAAACACCACTTTAAGGGTTTTTGAGGTACGGTTGTGTCATTTCATTCGAGTAATAACTCTGAGCAATATTTTCTTAAAAGTATGTTCTAAAAGATGGTCTATTTGAACTTTAGAACTATTTTTATTGTGTCGTTTTGGAATATATCTTTATTTTTCATCATTTATTTTTTCTCCCTTCTACTTGACAATATTCTAAAGAATTTTTTGAACTTCTGTGATTGTTGAGTGATTCTTGAGCCCAAAAATTTCTAAGAGCATTTTTAGAGTAAATTCATTTATGGGTATCTGAGATTTCCTTGCTCCTTCGTCGAATCTCCAAGGTTTTCGGTGTATTCGGCTAAAACAATTTTTATGCTCTTCCTTCCTGTAAAATATGATTGTCTTCGAATGGCCTTGTAAATTGAGCCATTTTCTTAATGTGTACTTACATTCTTGAGCTCTATTTGTAATCTTAGATCTATTTTATATGGGTAATCTTGAAATCCCCTGTATTTTCTTTTGTTTCGATTCAAACTCGGTCTTTTCTATTCTCCATTCGAGCTTTGTTGGGTTGATTCTATTCTTCGATAAGCTTGATTCGAGGGTTTGATACTTGTTCAAGCTTATATTTCTGAAGCTATAGCTTGTCTAAGTACTTGTGTTTTGTATAGCTATATTAAAAACTTTACTTACCATACCTTTCCATTTTTGATCTTCTCTCGAGCTTTACTTGTTGTGCATTGTTTCAGTTTTCCCTAAATTCGATCTAACACCATTTCTCTTTCTGTGAGCTCTCTATTTGATTAGAACCTCTTCTATTGGGTTTGATTTTATCTAGACAACCATTGAATCTGGGATTCCACTGGTTACTAGTACAAGACTTTTCTAATTTTACTCTTACTTTGAACATCATCATCATTTCTACTCTGTCTCGTGCTCATTTGAAGTTGTGGTTTCCATTTTTAATTCATTATCGAGCTTTGAATCTGTCCTTGTATTTCTAAAATCTTGATATTTTATTCCTTGATAATCAGTTGTATTCTGTATTAAGGGACTTTAACTGAAACTGGGCTTGCTCCTTGCATACTCAAAGTAATTTATCTTCCTCTGTCATACCTTCTAATCAGGGGCTTGTATTCTCTACACATTTTCTTAATTGTTTGTATTTGTATGGTTCGAGCTCCATTCTGTAAAATGCAATCATGAGTATTCAAAATTGTTCCTCCTATAGCAGACTTTGTAAGGTTTAGAACTTAGACAATATTGAAAACGATGAAAAACATGTTTGTAATTTGTGATATGCTTCTGCTACTTTGAATATTTTAGTCTTGTACTTTGATCCTTTCTTTGATGATATCTAAATTTTTATTCGACTTTTCCTTTGTTGATGAGGACTATTATTATTGAGCTGAGTTGTAACCTTATATTTGCATTTGTCTTCTTTCAATGACATGGGTCTTTGATTGTTGCATCCTTGATTATTTTCCGTACTCCTCATACATCCCAAAGTAGTAGCTCTAAAAATTTCTTTATGAACAGGAACATGTTACCTGAATGATAGGTTCCTTAAAAATTTAGTTTATTTCCTTTGTACAAGATGTATCTGTAAATTTGTACTTCAGAAAAGCTTTAAAAATGTAATTTTGAAAAATTTACTCTGCAAACTAGTTTAGTGTTGTCTATTGAAATGAAGACTTTATTGTTGTTTGTATTCTGCAACTGCAAAAATTCAAATTTCTCATTAAGGTTTGATACTATTGGAATGAAATATCTTTTTCTTGTCCAAGTATTCCAATGTATAATTCAGTCTGTACTCTTGAAGCTCTAAAACTAGATATTTTTTGTGCATGAATGTTTCATGAAGCTTTGCAAAGTTGTAACTTGTTTCTTTAAAGATTCACTAGCACTACAACAAATTAACCCTTTTGCCTCAATTTTTCAACAATAATTTTTTGGTTATGTGATATTCCAAAAAATAAAATTGTGGAATTGGAATTGTAGCTAATCTACATTTTGATATATTATTGTAGTTTTTCCACAATTCATTTTACCATAGATAATCTACAATTTATAAAATTTATAGCTAGTCTACATTTTTTAAATTGTAGATTGTCCACATTTCTTAATATTTGTATCATTTCTATAGTTTCTTGTTTTGTTATTATTCCACAATCTCTAAAAAAATGTAGTTTTTTTATATATTCCATCTATTTAGAAATTCAACAATTTACAATTTTGTAACTCTCATCAATATTATATTGTGAAAATTTCATCAATTTTTTTCTACAATTTTCTTTGCCACATAAAACTTGTAGGTGGAAGCTACAATTTCATTGCCACAATTAATAATTGTAAAATAATCTTTATAAAAATGTTTAAATATTAATTTTAACAAAAAGAAAATCAAATTTTATTTAATTAGTTGAAATACTTTATAAGTACAATACCAAAAACCAACTTTAAAAAATTGTACATATAAGATTGATTATATCAAACATAATTTATATTTATTATATAAATTGTACATATCATATATTTTTACACTTTATAGAATTATGATTCACTTAAGTCCTCTCACACTTTTATAGATCAAAAACCACCTTTCTCATTATGTAACTCCTATCATTGGTTTGTGGCCTTGGATTGGCTAGCTCACTCTATATTTTGATTTTCTAGTTGCAATACCTAAGAAATCCCTGGCAGAAGCCTCAAATCTGGTAAGATTTTCCTTTCTATGCATGCAAACCCCATTTCTTTTCCAAAACTTTATGCAATTCCTGATTATTCAAGAGGAGGAGATCATCAAAAATTCATTCGAAAGAGGGCCAGAGATCAGACACTGAGGACAGAAAATATGCCAAAAAGACTCATTTAGCTTGATAAAACACTAGTCATGGTAGAAAAATCCCTACCAAAAATCCCCACCACTTTTTTTCTCTCTTTTTTTCAACCACAAAATGGCTGCTCAATTCTGCTCATAGCTTCAAAAGTTATGATTGGTAAATCATAACATTTCCACATCGCAAAAACAAAAGCAAATTTTTAGGGCTCATATCACTATGAAAAAAACCCTTGGTATGTAAATATATCATGGATCTGGCTATTTTAAAAATAGCATCCGATACAACTAGATTTGAAAAGGCATCCTTTCTTCTATTCAATTTTCTCTCGGAATTGAAACTTTTGAGGCTCTTGAAACTTCCTAGAACCAACATCTCTATAAGCACGCAAGAAACCACTCCCTTATCTTTACGAGGCAAAAATTTGTACGCATGTACAATTTAAAAGAGAGAAAAAATTATGTATATGTAGTTATGGATTGATTTAGTCTTGATATGTGTCAATATACATTACATCTCAAGAGATTAATAGATAGTTTCCATGAAATATTGCATCTCAAGAAATTAATAGATAGTTTCCTTGAAAATATCATATTAGAAACTATTCTCCAAATTATATATTAGAAATTAGATAGCACGTGGTTTTTCTTGAGAAATTTTTGAACTGATATTTTTAAAACAAACTAAGACTTTAGGAGAAGAATATATTTTTATACCATTTGGACAAGCCAAAAGGGTTTCAGTTTAGAAGAGATTTTGTCAATTCTGAACATCAAATTGTCCAAGTCAATACACATCAGTAAAGAGAGGAACCTTTTAAATGGTAGACTAAAAGAAAAGACAAAATGAACATCTTAAGTCATGCTTCCATTGGATTGCCTTCAAATGTCGTTAAATTAGCATGCCATATAAAAAATTAAAAGATAAATGATAGCTATTATATTGATTACATACCTGAAGGATCTTAATGATATATTTAGCTGGAATTTGCCTCCATAAACAAATCGTTGTTGAACAATGACATGAAAATGACACGACTTTATTGTTTTTACTATTGACTTGATTACGAAAACTACTAGGAAAATAATCATAACCTCAAAACTAACTTTTGAATTTAACATTTAAATAAAACATTATCTAAATGCACAAACTTTAAAAATATATATAAGACTTTACATATATAACTTAAATGAAGATTGTTATAACCACCCAAATATTTTCCTTTTAGACATAAGGGAAAAATAAAAACCAACGCTAACTCCTTAGGCTTTCACCAAGTTATGAAAATATAAACTAATATTGGTAACAAAGACGTGGAAGAATTAGGCATAGAGGATAATTGCATGCTGCGGAAAAGAATGCATTTGAATAAATCTCAATGGAGGTGAGGTGAATATGCAGATCAGACTTCCATGATTTGCAACATCTTCTTTGATTCATAACAAGAAAGTTGTTGTTGAATTTTTCATTCAAATCTACCTATGACTTGTCCAAATCAAAAACTCAAAGTTCAACATAAGAAGACTACAAGGAAATAGAAATGCATATAGGTAAGTCTATACAGAGTTGATAAGCAAAGAATATATCCCGCAACAATAAGGTATGATGACCAAATTGAATTCCAAATGCTCTGAAGGAAGAAAAAATACTTATCTGAATACCGAGATGGTTGTAAGAGTGAGCAGGGAATTCATTTTGCACTATGGAAGTTATGAGGATACATGCTTAGACCATGGGTTTGTAGAGTCGTGTGGTATATTGATCAAGGCCAACAATAATATTATTTATTGATGAATTAAATTTGACCTGCTCATGCGGATGATTTTATGCCCAAGTAAAACTGCTCATGTGCTAAGTGTTTCACATGCTTAAGTTAAGATGTCATTTGGGAAAATTGTATTAATAACATGCACATTTATAGGGCTTCATGGACAGCCAAATGTTGGAGGTAAAAACTTATTAGTTGGTAGTGGTAGTTATGTATTTACTATTTATAAAATATTTAATATTTTTTAAAGAACATTATTTATAACAATAAATTTAATAAAAACAACAATATTAAATCGTTGGTTTTTAATTATATATTGAATTTTCAAAAATAATTAATTATGTTCAAAACTTTATGTATAGTTATATAAATAATAAAAGTATATTCAAAACATAAAAATATATTTCTCTTCCCAATAGATGTAATAAAATATATATTTTTATATACTTGAATTTCTATAATATTTAAACATTTATTTTACTTAATTTATAAGTTATTTTAAAAATATGTAAAAAATATTAAATTATTTTGAGTTATTCTATGTGAGATGGCCTACACATGTTTGTTGGATGGGGTAACAAAATCGAATTGGTTTTTATAATGTGTTATATTTATATTATTTGATTTTGAAATTTAATGTCAATATAAAGTTATAATTGTATTTTTAAAATATTATAAATGTAATGTAGTAAACTGAATTTTAAGATTTTAATAAATTTTTTTCTATTTTTGACAAGTTGTGGAATTTCTATAAAGAAGTGTAGGATACATGACTTCTCTACAAATTATTATCATTACATGTAAATTGTAGAATATCTACAAAACCTAAAATTGAATGAAATAAATTTTTGTAGAGATGCTACAATTATTCACAAATTATTATCATTACATGTAAATTGTAGAATATCTACAAAACTTAAAATTTAATGAAACAAATTTTTGTAGAGATGCTACAATTATTCTACGATTCTTCCAAATTGTAGAAATATTGTGGAATAATTGTGGTAAAAAAGCTTATATGTTGTAGTGACTATTCTTAAAATCTATACTCAAACATTGTGTTTCTGAAAGTAGCCTTGATACATTAGATTTGTTTATTTCTTCTTGAATCTGAATCAGGCATATTTCCTTAATTTGGCTTGAAATGGACAATAAGTTCCTGTAATGAAGAGTGAAACTTGAATATTCTGTAACTCTTATGTAGCATTACTTAATAAGTTTTACAAATTGAAAGTATTTACAACTCTCCTTTCTGCTCCTATAATATATGGACATGCTACATTATTCTTTGTTCAATTTGAGTTGAATTTCTATAGTACTTCTCCTTATTCATATTACTATTTGATCAATACAGTAGTTTATCTTTTGTCACAACTTTCAAGAATGTATTAGTTGTGAAATAACATGATGGAAAGATGTAAAATGTCCATTTTACATGGCGAAGCCTGTCAAAATTTTCTCATATTCATTTTTTCATTTTGTTTCAGTTATAACTTCTCTTATTCTAGTTGCTAGAAATTGCAGAACTAAACTTACATTTCTTTTATCAATTAGTACAAGCATATCTTTGTATACTTTAGCCTTTATTTTAAATTGAGATAAATGTACTTTTCTTATTCAAGTTACAGAATGCAACACTTCTTTCTTCTTACTCATACCTACACATTTAGATAAACTAGTTAGAAAACATTAGGCTTTTTGGCCTCTCTTTTATTCCATAGTTTTTCTCTCTCCTACTTTCTGAGTGAATGAGTCATGTATGTTGTTATAGAATAGTGCTTTTATCAATTATGCCTTTGATCTTCATGTAACTTATACCTCTTGATGCTAGGAGATCCACTTGCATGAAATTGGATAGTATAGGAATATGGATCAACCTTGAGCTCATGATTGACAATATTTCCTTTTCTTTTTCAGATTCAGTGCCATTTGCTAAGAAGTGAGGATTAAGATGGAGCAAAGCTGGAGCTAGAAATGCATCAACTCGAAACAAAAGAAACCCAAGGCAATGATGGGTCCTTTCATACTCCTTACTTTCTTTTTCATGCATATGTACCTCTTACTTCAGTAGTTTTAATTTACTTTTAAGTTACATCCCACTTTGCTTATGTGGGAAATTTTTTAATTCCTTATAAATAAAACATTGAATTCTAAAACTGAGTTGTGTATTTCTTTCTACTTTTTAGCTTTGTATATGGATTGTATAATGAATTAAACAACTCAATAACATAACTACATGTATTTAATCATGAAGGAAAGAACTTTAAAATACCTATAACTTTAGCAATGAACTTTGACTACCACAATCTGCAACTATGATTTCTTTTCCAATACTTAACACTTCACCTATTCTAGTTTCAGTCTTCATCAAGATTACACATATGTCCTTCAGGGCTTTGTGTTCTTTTGCTGAAGACAATCATGAAGTTGTAGATTATGTGATCTCTTACATTTTTAATAGCACACATAGCTACAAATTACATATATTCATTAATTAATCCAACAGAACAAATATTGAACTAAAATAATCTCCCCTACATTAGGTTTGTTTCACCAATTCCATCTATCGTAATGAAGTTTCGAGTTTCCCATTTTTGCACAAGTGCAAAAATTGTCAATATTTCTGCAATCTTGTGGGGAAAGTTGTCTTCTAGCTTGTAGACCAGTTCCTTGCTCTTGTCCATTGGGCATGGAGTCCAAAGCATGTGATCAAAATTTTCCTTTCTGAAAGGTCCAACCCTTGCAAAATGAACTAAAACCAGGAAGGATCTAGTAAACCAAGCCACATGCATGAATGCACTTTATTGAATTGAAAAACATTGCAATGTGTAGGAACTGCACTTATTTAAAGGGAAATCCTACTCTAAATAGACACTGTAAGATTTTCAATAACAGTGTTTGAGAAATATACCATTCACATAAATGGGGAGTTCCTCTCCATTTAGCCTTGAAAGTTGAAAATCATTATGTTCTTTGCAAGAAGAAATCATATAAGGACCACTCCAGATTGTATCAAGTTTCGTGTGATTTCTTGGCTTTACACGATCAACATCCCATTTCAACACAATGCCTCCTTCATTAAAAACTCTGAACTTAGATTTCTTATCAAAAGTTTTCTTCATTGTTTCTAATTCTTTTCTATGTTTACATGAGCTTGATCTCTCAGCTCTTGTAATTCCATCAATTCTGCATAGCGAATCTATAATGGTTCATTCTCAAGTAGCTCCATCCAATGTGGAAAATCTAATGCAAGTAACTCAACTAAAATAGGAATTCTTGCTTCTCTTCCATAAACAAGCTTGTATGGTGAATTTCCAACTGATCTTTTAGGAATCACTCGATCAGCCCAAAGTGTTGAATTCAACATTACATGTCAAGCTCTTTGGTTATCTTTGAGTGTTCTTCTGATGATCCTTACAAGATTCATGTTAGTGCTTTTAGCTAACCCATTACCTTGTGGGTAATAATTAGATGACGTACTTAAATAAATTATGTGTTTGACAACCCAATCAGTTACCTTTGCACTAAGAAATTCTAAGGCATTATCTGAAATGATAGTTGTTGGAACACCAAATCTATAAACTCTACCTTCATAAAAGGATAGTATCGATGTTTTGTTAGCATCTTTCAAAACTATTACTTCAATCCAGCATTATTGTCTCGCTAAAAATCCCCCCCTCATTTTTAAATTCAAATTCAAGAATTTTGAGCTCACACCCTCCAGAAGTGTTCAAGTAAATTTGAAAGTCTGAAAAGATAGAGAAATTCATGCTTTGAAGTTTTTTAAACTCTCTGGTTTGCACATTTTGATAAATTTTCTATTTTCCTGTCTAGATGCATGAAAATTTTATTGTTGTCCTTATTTAAATGAAATTTTCAATCTTTCTATGGCCATGGATCATCAAACCTTGTATTGTTTTCAATTCCTTGGTTCATGAAAGAAATTTGAAAATCGGGCATGAAATGGTGGAGTTTTCTTCTTCTCTGCATTTTTCCACAGTCGTGAATGACGGGCATTTTCTTCCCCATAAAATTTTGGCCCCATTATCCACGGGTACGTGGACATATCTAATTGGAAGTGGGTCAGCAGAGAACTTTGAGGTTTTTAGCCTTTTTATAAAAAGGCTAAAAGTCATAAAGTGACCCACAGCCCCAATCATGCTATGAGGAAAAAGTCAAATGTTGAGCCCACATTAAAAGTCAAAGCGGGGAGGTAGATCATCAAAGCCTTTTCATTTTTGAGCCTCTTTGTAAAAAGGGCTAAAATTCATAAAGTGACCCACAGCCCTAATCATGCTATGACGAAAAATTCAAAAATTGAGCCCGCATAAAAAGAGTTAAAGCGGGGAGTTGGATTGTCGGAGCCTTTTGAGTTTTTAAGCCTTGTTTCTAAGAGGGAAAAAGTCAAATGTTGAGCCCGCATCAAAAGAGTCAAAGTGGGGAAGTGGGTCAGTAGAGAACTTTGAGGTTTTGAGCCTTTTTGTAAAAAGGGCTAAAAGTCATAAAGTGACCTGTAGCCCTAATCATGCTATGAGGAAAAAGTCAAATATTAAGCCCGCATCGAAAGTCAAAGCGGGGAGGTGGGCCGGTAAAGCAATTTTTGTTTCGAGCTGCATTGAAAAAAGGTAAAATTATAAAAATGACTCACAACTCTGTCTCCACTCAAGTAATGCCACATGTCAAGACCATATCAAAAGTGGAAGGGTAGACCAAAAATGTAAAAATTCCAAATCTCTATAAAGTCTCAAAATACAAAAGGCATCCTCCATGCCCGCTCCAGTAAATTTCTTCCATGTGGATGACTCTGGTTTAAAGTTTCAAAGGAAAGATGAATAGTTCAAATTCAAAATTACAAAACAAGTGTAACGGCTGCATTATGAAAAGTTTGGTTTTTTCACCATTGGTGTTTCTTCGTGAATCAAGAATTTGAATGGACGTGAATGATTGAAAAGATTGTAAACCATTTCTTGCTAATAAAGAATAAGTTGTAACCGTTTCTTGCAATATATTTAATGGCTTCTTCACGCTATTGTAAAATATTGGCAATTGATCTTATAAACTCGTGAGTGCATTGTACATAGAAAAAGAAAAGGAGATAGCCATTTGCTTCTAATTTCCTCCATTCTCAAATTTATTCCATTCCCACATTATGTACAACTTCTATTTAAGCATCAATACAAGAAGAAGGATTTTATAGCCTCTTTGATGAGGATATTTTAGAAACTTTGAGTTCACAATCTTATCTTGTCTTGTTGCCATTTACATGGTTGTTTCTTCTCATGAATGCATGTGTTGAAGTTTCTAACTAGTGCGTGTAGGAATATAATTTTCTACCTGCAACATTAGTTCTCGTACCTCTTTTCTCACTCCCTTTCCCACTTTCAGATAAAGTATTCTCTAGTAAGATATTGCTAGCTTTACTGCAGGGTCAGTGGAGTTCCCATGTTGGATCTCTAGTCGAAAGACCGCCATAAAAATCCACATTTTATCACGCATGCATATACAACAGCTGCACCAGTTAAGTAGAGGGACTTAGATTCCCAGAGCGTTGGAAAATAATTCACAAATTTTTCCACCCATATAATTTCATCGCCAACAGTTTATGGTGGCCACCGTGGGGCAGATTTAGTAGCATCTGCACCCAATATATGACCGCAAGGTCTAAAAATTTAAAAAATAAAATAAAATATTGAAAAAAAAAAAAAAAGGAGTTCATGAAATTCCATTGCTAAAAGACACACTGCTGATTTCTGCATGCGTCTTTTCATATTCCCACTTCAAGAATTTCAAAAAGCTGGCTGAAGGAAGACACACCAGGTTGAGCAGGTTGAGAGGTGTTGATGATTTCAATTTCGAGGCTTCACAAAATTAGAAAGAACAAATTAGAGATAATCCATACTTCTTCTCTCAAGCCTCCTCTCCATCTGGCTCTTCACGAAGTTCATCGGGAAATCCTATCAAAACTCCTATGGATACTCCCCCTTCAAATTCTCCCATTTTTCAACCACCATTGAGCATTGAGCTCCCAGAAGAAGAAGAATTTGAAGAATAATTTGTAGAAGCAAGAGCATAAGTAGAAATGACAATGGCAGACGAAGAATAAATACCTCAACCCATTGTTCCATGGGGAAGGAATACATGCATGCTTGCTCTTGAGCCACCTCTCCATAATCTACCAACAAGTTCCCGCAAGAAATTTCCAAAGTTCAAAGGTAATAACACACAACATCCTGAAGAACACATTGTTGCTTTCATGACATCATGTGGAATTCTTGGTGTCCAACATGAATATGTTTCGTGAGACTGTTCATGGAGTCCCTCCAAGAAAAAGTAGCAGAATGATTCTACCTCCTTCCTTCCTAATCCATCATTGGTTGGGATGACATCAAGACTACCTTCAAGGAAAGATTTAAATCAAGTGAAGACTGTTAAGACCTCTTCATGAAGTTGGCTCAAATGAGGAAAGGATAAAGTGAAACAATGAGAGACTTCATGGCTTGTTTCGAATGGTTGCTTCACAGGATACTGGAAGAAAATTCACCCTCTCAGAACAATATCAAAAGATTCTTCATAAATGCTCAATCACCAGAGGTACGCTTTCTCCTATGATATTTCAACCAAGGAAAATTGTAGAAGCACAAAGGAGAGCCATTGAATTTGATGATGATCTCATCCTCTCTAGAAAGATCAAGAATCCATCAAAGGGAAAGACCCAACATCCTAAAGATGAGAGAACCAATCCATCACTACAAAATTTGGCGAATGAGATGGCATCTTTGAAGAGGGAATTATTTGAATGAGTATCTTCTCAAAGAAGAAACATAAATCAGATTATAGGAGCACCCCAAAGGCTCACCTTGGAGGCCCCACCCATGAATGTAAATTGTAGATTTCAAGAAAGTGAAGAAGAGCTTGAACAAGAAAGTGAAGGTGGTAATTTCCTAGAAAGTGATGAGTTTGAAAATGATACAAAAATCAGATTTTGTGAGTATTCTAGATGTGATGAAGAAGACAAAGAATATGCACCTAGTTTCTCATGTGCGGTATTCACTCATTCTCAATCTGAGAAAGGAAAATATCCTTCCACTATTGTAGAGAAAAAGAAGACTGAAGATCCTCCTGTGGCGACTCCAGAAAAATAAAATAATCAGTTGAGGATCCCCACTTCCATCTTCCATGAAGTCTAAATTGTTGGAGCTGGACCCTGTAGCAAGTAAGAAGACTCCTGCAATCCCAAGTAAGCTTTCTGATGTCTCTTCCAAGTCTAAATCTAAATCTTCTCTGCAAAATCTAATACCTTGAAAGCTCCTAGTGTGTCGTTCAAAATATTGTCCATCCCTCAAACATCAAATCTTGCTCCCAATCCTATACATACTCTAAAATCAGTTCCTTCACCCCCTTGCCCACATCTACTCCCTTTGACTTCATAGAATATGCAAACAAATCCAAAGTACAGATTACCAAAATTGAATATTTATGGACTTATCCTTAACAATTTGAGAGGTTCGACTGATATATTAAGAGTGGTAGTCTAACACCCAATGCTGTAACATCTAGTTCCAAAGGCATGCTACCAAACTCACCTACACCTCCCTCACAGAACATGCTTTCTCTAAGTGCATAAAATACTGATAAAGTTGAACCTTTCTACGTCTCCCTTCTTGTTGGATAATATGTACTAAACAATTGCATAATAGATTTTGGTGCCTCAGACAACGTGATGCCTTTAAAGGTCGCCAAAGCTTTCAAACTTGCCATGACTCCACCCAGTGGCTCTTGTTACTCTTTGGAGTCAAAATAGGTCCCACTTGTAGGGAAGGTCAAAGATACACAAGTGTCTCTCACCAAATTTCCAGACAAGAATATTTTAGTGATGATTTTGGTGACTGATGTCCTAGCCTCATTCGAATGTTGTTGAGTGGAAGTTTCTACCAAGACTTGGGAGGTAAAATTCAGATGAATTGGTCATCTGCAACCATACCAGTGAAGGGAGACATAGAGAAATTACTTCTAGAAAAGAAGATGAGGTACACGGTACAAAATTTTGAAATCCTAGAAGCTAACATCTTGTATCAAGATAGTAGACAGATGAATCATTTGGTGACAACTGAGGAGGATAAAGATATTCCCATCTTGATAGGGCCAGATATGCCTTCTCATAGATTTTGGATTTTGAAGAAGCATTGACGAGATTCGAGTTACAAGAGGGCAGCCTAGAATTTCTAGATGATGCAGACCACAAGGAAGAGGAGATGGTTATCGATGATTTTCAAGAAGAAAAATCAGCCTATATGCTTTTCCAAGATGAGGAGTTATTCTCATTCCCATTTGGGGATGAAGATGATCTCAATTAGGCCATCTATGGAGAGAAAAATCAGCTTACGATGAGCCTTTGAAAGGCTTGAAATAAATCTCCATACAAGGACTACTAAGAGCTACGGAAGAAATAGAAGACCCTGAGATCAGTCTTGATCTCCTAATGCAAGCCAAAAATCTGCAAGACAAGTGTGAAGCTGATTTGGAAGCCTTAACCAATGTGAAGGTTGGCCATATTGAAAAGTATGATGCCACTTTTGAGCTAATGATTGATGGATGCAATAATGAAATGGAGGTATTTTCTTTCCCATTTGAAGAGGAAGAATGTTTCCATGATGAACAAACTAAAGCAAGAAGTTTTGAGGCCTTTGAATTTGAAGCTCCTCTAGACAAAGGAGTGATAAAATGTAGCGGTTCCCAAGATGATGAGGTAATCCCTCCAGATAGTTTCCTTGAGCTGAAAAATAAAGATCCTTCAAAGGCGTACAAAGAGGAGCTGTAGGAAACAACGAAGCATAACTCCATGCAAAAAATATTGGATGTAGTAGAAGTTGTGGAAGATCCTAAGCTGATTCTTGATCTCTTCACTAGTGCCATGGACATACAAGAAAAATATTATTTTCCCTCCGATCCTCCCATCAGTACTCAAATGCCTCACAGTGAAGTAGAGATAAAGGATGAATCAAATGTTTCTCATGGAGAAGATGTCAATGAGCATAGACTGAAAACAAAAGTAACTCAAAATATACAAGGAATTTGAATGAAAAGAAGCCATGGGGCAGCAACGAGATGTTTGATGGAGAATCAGCTATATGGATGAACATGGAAGGAAACTGGCATGATGAAACTGATTTTAAAGGGTATGAAGGCAATGGAATTTCCAAGCAAGGACTTGAGCATCAAGAAGCTCACATGGACTCACTCCTATAAATTAAAAGTACAATCATGGAAGTGCCTGGCTTCTATAAACAATTGAGGAGGGGAGGGTACTTTCTGGAACCTCATCAACGGCTTTGCAGAACATCATCACTTAGTGTTTCCCACTCACGGGTAAATTTTGAAAAAGCAGAAAAGTGCTTCAGTGAAAGCGGGTTGTCCCCGCCTTGTACCATAAGTGATTGATAGGTGTCTTTCCCTTCCTATTATGTGTCATGTGTTTCCTTTTCATGTGTGTGTGTGTTTCCTTATTCTTTCTCTCTTATTATAGGTTGTACATGACTCTGCAAGGCCCAATGGATAAGGAACTGGTCAATGAATTATATGGCCTAAGATTGAGATTTTTGATTCACATGTCATGTCTTCACTATGCTCAGTCCATGTCATGTCCCCAAGCTAGAGCCAATTTTGGTCACCCTCAAAATCCCCCCCTCATTTTTTAATTAAAATTCAAAAATATTGAGCTCACACCCTCCAGAAGTGTTCAAGTAAAGTTGTAAGTCTGAAAATATAGAGAAATTCATGCTTTGAAGTTGTTTAAACTCTCCAGTCTGCACGTTTTGATAAATTTTCCGTTTTCCTATCTAGACGCATGAAAATTTTATTGTTGTCCTCATTTGAATGAAATTGTCAATATTTCTATGGCCATGGATTGTCAAACCTTGTATTTTTTTCAATTCCTTGGTTTGTAAAAGAAATTTTAAGATCAGGCGCGAAATGGTGGAGTTTTCTTCCCCATCACATTTTGGCCCCATTATCCATGGGTATGTGGACATATCTAATTGGAAGTGGGTTGGTGGAGAACTTTGAGGTTTTGGGCCTTTTGTAAATAGGGATAAAATTCATCAAGTGACCCACAATCCCGATCATGCTATGAGGAAAAAGTCAAATGTTGAGCCCGCATTGAAAATCAAAGAGGGGAGGCGGATCATCGGAGCCTTATGTTTTTGAGCCTTGTTTCCAAGAGGGAAAAATTCAAATGTTGAGCTCACATCAAAAGATTCAAAGTGGGGAAGCGGGTTGCCGAGAGAACTTTGAGGTTTTGAGCCTTTTTGTAAAAAGGGCTAAAAGTCATAAAGTGACCTGCAACCCCGATCATGCTATGAGGAAAAAGTCAAATATTAAGCCCGCATTGAAGGTCAAAGTGAGGAGGTAGGTTGGCGAAGAAATTTGTGTTTTTGAGCCCGCATTGAAAAAAGGTAAAATTATTAAAATGACCCGCGACTCTGTCTCCACTCTGTTGGTGCTTAGAATTGTCTCACCCAATTTGCGCCTTTGAAGATTTATTCATTCATAGCCTCTGTCATTTTCTCCTTCCCCATATGGTGCTTGGTCAGTATTATTGCCATTTTTAGTCTCTCTCTAGGTTGAAGATCATGTGTGGGTTCGTATTTGTCTCATGGCTCCTTTGTTCCTCTGTAAAAGCTTTGTATTTTGTGTATCCCATGCTATGTCCCTTCAAAACTCACATTTTCCCGTTTCTTCCATTTTCCATAGTCAAGATCTGTTGTCCCTGTAATTTTTTCCCTAAATACTCAAAGAGGAATGAGTTGATGTGTCCCTAAGGATCGTATTTGATCCTTGCAACAGTCTAAATTCTCTATCCTTGAAGAAAACCTCATTTTCTGGTCTCGAATGGACGTTTCTCTATGTTTTATGGTTTGACAGAATTTCTCCAGGTCAAATTTACATCATTCAATCGATAGGGAAACATGGCACCTCTTGGTTGGATGCGGACCAGCTTAATACTTCAAAAATTCCATGAAAAGCCTCATTTGTAAAATGTGTCCACGTGGAGGAACGGCACTCGTTTGAGAATCAACTGTTTGGTTTGGCTTTGAAGTAGTGGCGAGAGGACATGTGGAGGGTTGGAAAGAAAGAGACACATGGAGGCTTCCGCTGGGTTTCGCATACTTCAACAAATTTCAAAAGGTTTTCGGGATGTCCAGGACACGTGGAGGAACGACGCTCATTTGAAGATCTACTTTTGGGCTTTGCCTTAGAGTAGCATCGGAACGACACGTGGAGGCTTCCACTGCTTTCTCATATTTAGACAAATTTAATGCAGTTGGAACAGTGTGGCGAACGGGACACGTGGCGAGCCCGCGCTCATTCAGGTATCAAATTTTGGGGCCACCTCGAGTGCGCCATTGTGACACATGGAAATTTGAAAAGTCACGGGGCGGGGAGGTGGCCCATCGGAGGCAATTAAAAATTTTCACCTCTTTGTTTCATCAAGGTTAAAATAGCGCAAATGGCCCGCAAGCCCAATGGGAAATAGTCAATGTTTGCCCCGGTCAATGGTAGAGGTGCGGACCTACAGAGGAAATTTGGAAAATTTTCCTTTTGAGAAAAAAGAGTTAAAAGTAAAAGGGGAAGCATAGTTACACTGGGACCCACATTGGAACACGTGTCAAAAGTCTTTCTCAAGGGCATAGCTACGGGGAAAACTTGGAAAATTTTCCTTTTTCCAAAAGAGATTCAAATGGTAGAATTTTTTGGCGGTTCCTTCGGGACCCACCTCAAGACACGTGTTAGGCCCATTTTCAGAAGCAGAGGTGAAGGGAAAAAATTTGATATTCTCCATTTTTCTAAAAGGGTCAAAAAGATCAAAGGAATCCCCCGAGCCTATTTTTGTATCTTCCACATGGACGGCCCACATTCAAAATCAAAGATCAATGACTGTTGAGTGTCCAAATATGATTTTCCCCCCAATTTTTCTATAAAACTCCTAGGAGTGTGAGTCTTCATGATTTCTTACTATTTTCGACACGCCAAATAGTAGGGAGTGAGTTAATTTTGATATCTAGAGTTTGGTGGAGGAGATCTGGAGGCGTCTTTCGCCATTAAAGTAGTTTAACTCTCAAGCCTGATTTGGTTTTCCATTTTTCTTCTTCTGAGCATGCAAGGGACTAGATTTTATTGATATGGGGTAGAAGTGGTTGGAAAATGGATGGAGGCAAATTTTTCCTGAGAAAGGAGTTAAATGTGGGAAGAAATCGAAGATATTTTCCCTCGAGCACCTGGAGACATTTATAGATTTGATTCTACGAATCACGAAAGAATCATGGAAAGCACTGGTGCATTTAAAGTTTTTGTCTTTTGAGAGGAAGGGGCTTTGTTGTAAGTGTTATAAAGGGCACGAATTCATTGTGCAAATGGTTGGGAGTTTTTGGAAAGATCAGGATTGATTTTCTCTAGTAGAAAAAGCTTAACAGATCCCATCCATTTTGAGGAGCCATCTAGAGAAGCTTGTATATCTCTCCTTGTGTCAAATTTGATCATGTCAAGGTGGTTGTAAGTGTAAAACCATTGACAAGATTTGAGATTGTTCTAGAAAATTTCCCTTGCTAATAAATTTGATCAAACTTTGAGTTATTCTATGTTAATCTTGAGTAAAGTGTACTTATTTCATTTCTGAATGCATACGGGTAGTTTTTCTTGTTTCTGTTGCAATCTTATACCAAAATATGGTCCAATCACACAAGTCTCAATCCTTGTGATAGTTTATTGGTATCTTTAATTTCATCTTTCAGAAGAGCCTTCATCTGGGAGTGGGATAAATGGTTTAAAATCACTTTTCTTTCATTTTTTTGATAGAGATTCTCTGTAAGCCTCTGGGTGTACCTTAGGTGTGACTTGGTTTAAATCTTGGTGCTTTATTGGGTCCTCTGACTTGAGCCTTCATGACAAAATCCCACAGGTTGTGTGAAAGAGTGCTAATTTGGGCCTCCATTGAAGCACATATTCTAGTTGAGGAAACAATTTAACTTTTTGTGGCATTTTGTTGATTGAATCTTTCCATTTTGCATAAGCTCTCAAGGATCTGGTGAGTCAAGTTCATCCTGTCTCCCCTCCCACCAAATAATTTATTTAACAACAACCAATCCTACCCATATTACCCCTATTTTTGCTTTGTATAACCACCCAAGACCAAAATCTTTTTACTAAAATATGCATAACAAATCAGGGTCTCAAATGTCTTTAGTAACCTTTGTCTTGTCGTGAGAGTCAGATCTGGTGTGTTGATCATATTTTCCCCAAGGTCTCCTTTATAAAAACATATGCAAAAGAAAGATACATGTATCTCATTTCAAATAATAAAGGTTACAAAATAGGTTCTCTTACCTTGGTTGAAAGGCACAACCTAAAATAGTTAGGATAAGATCATATCCTTTTGAGGTGTTATCCATCTCTCCACAAATCCAAGTAACAAAGGGACAACTAGATTTCTCCCCAGCTACAAAATGACATACATTTATGATCTATCTACCTCTAAGCTCCCTATTGAATCTATGTTGTTGTTTGGCTTGAAAAGGAGAACAAATTTGGGTACCAACACTAGTGGCACCACTGCCGGGGAATGTTTTGAATTCTTGGGAAATAATTTACATTGTTGAGACTATTTTGTAGTTTCACTGCCAGTTCATATCTGTTTATCCCATCAAAAACACCTACACTTGTGGCACCATTATTGGGGACATTATGATACAGTTCATACTCAGACCCTTGGTAAACATTTATTATATAATCCATGTGTTGTGTGTTGTTCTTTCAATTTTTCACACTTAGTGCATTGGCTTTCATTTGATAAATTTGGGTGAAGAAAGGTCAAAACTAAGGTGAAATTCCTTAGTGGCGACTCCCTAATGATCTTATTCTAAAAAGTACCAGTGTCTTAAAACTCTATCAAAGTCAGATTTGTTACTAATATTTGCAAAGCTGGAGGGAAGAAGATCTTTCTTTGCTAAGGATCCTGCTAGGACATTGTTTCCTAAGCTAGGAAAAGCAAAATCAGAAGGAAGAAAATCTTGGAGAGTTGTTGGAGATCAGCAAACAAGAAGAGGGATCTCCATTGATGAAATTGAATGGCCTATCATTGAAGACTACCATTCAAGTGACTCTGAATCAGGTAGCCTCTTTGTGGAACTGAATTCTCTAGCTAGAGAAGGGCCTTCATTTGATTTTGAAATATTTGCTTCACATTTTGCACCTGTCTTTTCTGAAGTAGATAGGGATTTCCAAGAAGCAAGGCCTTTGGGGGATCTCCATTTTGAAAACTACACTCTTGTGTTCCAAGGACCCTTTACCCCTCATCAATTTTCACCCCTCTAGGATCACCTACTCGAATCAATATGGCTCAACCCAGACCCCCTTTTGTTGTAAACACTTTTGGACCTATAAATTTTGTTGGAATGGCTAGTTACCCAAATGCAGTGCCTCAAGATGTAAGGAAAAAACTTCCTAAGTTTCAGGGAAACAATGCCATAATTGGTGACCAGCATCAAAGCTCTTCCTCAATATGATGGAATATTTTGAGATTGAGCATGAAGATGTATACATCAAATTTTTTTTTCACACTCTAGAGGAGGATACAAGGGACTGGTACAAAGAATTTCCAGATAAATCTATTGACTCTTTGGCTGAGATGAACAATGCATTCAGATTACAATATGGTGATAGGAATGACCCTAGGTTTCTTCTATCAGAATTTGAAAACATCAAGAAGAATCCCAATGAGTTAGTACATGAATTCAATACAAGGTTCAATAAGACCTTGAGGAGATTTCTTGTTAGGATAAGGCCATGTGATGAGTCATGTTTTATCAAATATACTGATGCATTTGATAAAAATGTTACTTACTACTTGAGGGACAAGAACCCTACCAACTTGAGGCAAGCATTCACTATGGCCCTACAAATAGAGAATAATATCAAGGCAATAGGAAAACCTCTAAAGAGGGAAGGTGTGAAGCTGGTTAACCCAGAAAATCCTCAGACAAGAAAGGGTGTTGATTTGGAAGAAGTGGTGAAAACTTTAGTAGGGGTTGTCAAGGATATCTCCTACAAGCTAGCCCGAGCTGAGAAAGGGGTTGGAAAGATTTCACAAGGAAAACACAAGCAACAGGGTCAAGACAAATTTACAAATCATCAAAGAGCTTATGACAGAGGCAAAGGACTTGTTGGATTTGGGAATACGCAACCTCAAGGAAGAGAAAATAGAATGATACCTGAGCCTTTGGCTCCCAGAGTTGTTGTGGTGGAAGAGACAGAAGTCATTAATTGGTGTGACAGATGTTTCATGCCCCATGCTCCTTGTGAAGAAGATCAGCAAGAAGAAAATACATCTAATGATAAAAGTGATGATGATGTTTGTATGATGGGATGCTCCACTAGCTCATGAAAAAGGGCAACCTCAACTAAGGTGAAAAGTGCCATAATTGCTGCCACTTTTTGGGACTGCATTCATAGAGTACATATTCTCTCTCCCTCTCATACTTTAGAAGTAGATAATTTACAAGCTTTTGAATTTCCCAATAATGAATTTTAATATTTAAGGGATTTAATGATAAAAAATTATGATAGAGGAATCCCATCTGAGGAGGGTAGGAAATTATTAATGAATGTTGTTGTGGCTCAAGAGAAGGAATATAACACAAGAAGGTTGTCAAAGGGGTAGGGCCTCAAGCCAAGCCAAAATCTCCCTTACTTTATAACATTCCTAAAGAGGCTCCTAGGAAAGATCCATTTGCCAAAATCCCTATAGTTCCAAGAAAAAATCACACCCCTCCTCATGCTCAAGCTATCAAAAATCTTGTGCCACCCAATGAATGTATCAGCCTTTCTTCCAATATTTCCTTTCCCAAGAATGTCCCATATGACATTGCCCAAGTTTTGAGTCAAATCAAAGTCTCTGTCCCAATTGTTGAGTTGATTAGGATTCCTAAACACAAAAACAGAGCATTTCAATGCTTGGGATTGAATAAAGAGAGGAATCCCTTGGGGAGGAATGTGAACATTGTGGAGAATCCTCTAGCCATCGAAGAGTCTGAGACACCATCAGCATTAGAAGAGCTAGCTGAACCACCTGAGTTTTATTTGGGGACATACTTGGTAGACTCTAAGTTGAATGTGTATCCATTCTTCACCACTCTGATCATCAAGGATAGGCTGATCCACAACTATATGTTTGACTCAAGGGCATCATGCAATTTCATGCCTTTATAGTTCATGAATGAGATGAATATTAAAGTGATAGCAACATATGGGAAGTGCACTACCATGGACTCCAGAGAGGTGCCAATAGTGGGATGTGTGAAGGGTTTGGTGGTGTAGCTTGTAGCCTACCCAAGTAAAAATTTAAAGCTTGATGTTGTCATAGTTGATTACCCAGCCAAGTGGGGTATGTTATTATCAAGAAAATGGGCTACAAGTTTTGGTGGTAATGTCCAAATGGACATGTCTTATGTCACCATCCTAGTTGAGGGAAGCCTTGTCAGGTTATATGGGGAGAAGAAAAGGTTGTACCTTATTGAGGATCCCAATAATGTGTCCTATGAAGTATTATATCAAATGTTGATGCCAACAACTTTGTGGGATTTGTTGATGGAAAAGAGCACATGATTAAGGAGTCTAAGTGTCTTTAGCAGGTAGGCTCTCCTTGGACTTTATTGTTTGATGGAGCTTGCTTCAAATTTGGAAATGGTGTTGGTGTTGTCCTAATTTCTCTAGGCCAAGAAAGATTTGTTTTTTCCTTTAAGCTTAACTTTGAGTGCACTAACAACATTGTTGAGTATGAGGCATTATTGTTAGGTTTAAAAATTTCTTGGAAGTATGGTGTCAGGGACATCATTATCAAAGGAGACTCAGAGTTAGTTGTTAAGCAAGTCAAAAAATTGCATGCCACAAATAATTAGTGACTAAAATAGTACAAGCATGTAGTTTGGGACTTCATTGAGATGTTTGACTCCTTCAACATTGTACATCATGATAGAAGGTTAAATGACTTGGCAGATAGGCTTGCAGTGTTGGGTTCTCACTTTGACAACTATACAAAATCCCCTTATTGTGAATATGAGGTGGAGGTATTGACAAGACCCTCTGTCCCTGACAATATAAAACACTGGCAGGTTTTTGATGATGATGCTCAGATCAGAAGGTTCCTACAAAATGGTGGAGAGTTTGCTTATCAAAACATTGATTGGGATCCCATGGTCTGTGAAACAGAGGGGAAGGAAACCTTTTTGGCAAAGGCATCATCCAGCTGAAGACCAATACCATTCCTAGAGGGTTTGTTGCTCTTGAATCAAATTTTAATAATGCTTACTACATTGTTAATAGGCATATGGCAGCCTCGAGGGATGTTGAGGAGCATGACCTTGGCACAAAGGAGAAACCAAGGAAGATTTGGTTGGGCAGTAGTTTCAGCAAAGATGAAAAGCAATCATACATCCAGTTGTTAAAGAAATACCAAGATTACATGACTTGGACCTATTCTGAGCTCA
Source organism: Taxus wallichiana var. yunnanensis (assembly GCA_018340775.1). Taxonomy (NCBI): domain Eukaryota; kingdom Viridiplantae; phylum Streptophyta; class Pinopsida; order Cupressales; family Taxaceae; genus Taxus; species Taxus wallichiana. The sequence goes on from CM031241.1 coordinate 57,839,083, forward strand.
AATCATACAGAGAAGACTTGTTCTAGCATGAGATTCCCTTGGAGCCCAATGAAAAACCCTTCATGCAGAAGCATAGGCCAATTAATCCTCTGTTATCTCTCAAAATGCAAGAGGAGCTGAAGAAGCTAAGGGATGGAGGAATTATCCAGCCCACAAGGTATTCTTCTTGGGTTGCCAACCTAGTTTCAGTAAGAAAGAATAATGGTGACATCAAGTTATGTGTGGACTTCAAGAATCTAAACAAGGCCTCAATAAAGGACAACTATCCTTTACCTAACATGGAGCACCTGTTGTAGTTGGTTACTGTGTCTGAGTTGATTTCTACTTTAGATGACTTCTCTGGTTATAATCAAATCATGGTGAAAGAATCAGAAAGGATCAAGATAGCCTTCACTACTCCATGGGGAACGTATGTATATGTTAGGATGCCCTTTGGTCTGACAAATGTTGGAGTCACTTTTCAGAGAGAAATGGATGTTGCTTTTGCTAGTTACATCAATGACTTTATTGTTGTTTACCAAGATGATGTAACAGTGTTTTCAAGAAGGAGAAGTGACCATTTGCTGCACTTAGAGAAGATGTTGATCAGATGTAGGGAATATGGCATCTCACTCAATCCAAAGAAATGCCATTTTGGAGTGCAGAAGGAAAAATTTCTCGGTCACATTGTGTCACATAGGAAGGAGTGATGATTGATCCAGAAAGAGTGGAGGCCATCAACAAAGTCCCAATTCCAAGAACCAAAAAAGGAATTTAGTCCTTCTTTGGGAAGATAAACTTCATTAGAAGGTTTATATCAAACTTTGTTGAGTTGACTATCTCAATCACTTCCATGTTGAAGAAGGATCAGATCATCAAATGGGAAGAAGCTGCCATCCAAGCTTTCAATGGAATCAAAGAGGCATTGAAGCATGCCCCTATTTTAGTAGCCCTAGATTACAAGAAACCTTTCCAGCTGTTTTCTTTCACTTCAGAAAACACTATTGCTTCTATCCTACTATAGAAGGATGATGAAGGGGTTGAGAGGCCCATTGCCTTTTTCAGTAAGGCTTTGCAAGGAGTAGAACTGAAATACACCATCATGGAAAAGCATGCATTTTCCTTGGTCAAAGCAACAAAGGTTTTTAAGCCTTATATTTTAAGTTCAAAAGTTGTTGCTTATGTTCCCCATACCATGGTAAAATACATCCTGTCAGAGATGGAAGTCTCAAGTAAAAGATGTAGATGGGTGAACAAATTACAAGAGTATGATATGGACATCCAAACCACGAAGTTGGTGAGAGGTTTGGGGTTAGCTAAGCTCATGGCTGAGAGAAACTTGTAGACCATTAAGGTAAATGAGATTGAGGAAGAAAGGGCAGTGGTTTTGAAATATTGATGAGTTTTGAGTGGTACAAGGATGTGATGTTCTATCTCTGAAACTTAAACTACCCTGAGCATTTGAATAAGAACCAAAAAAGAGATTGTTATCCAAAATTCACTCCTCAACGTAATTGTGATAACATGCATCAAATTCTTCAGTCCCGAGCAAGTAGATTGATTCAAGGCCCGAAATCATGTTTTTGGGGCCCCATCGGCTTCTCTCTAACTCTCCCATCCAAGAAAAAATCCCAACAAGTTAGAAAAATGGAAAAAATGTAAAAGATAAGGTTGCAGGATTGTTTTAAAGCATTTCGGGTTTGAAGGGTGTGGGTCATACCGAGGTTCGTCGTACCAAGTTTGGGACCAAAAAAGGGAAGAAAATCAGCTAAGTCAAACATTTTTGTCCTAGGCGGTCCGCGGGACAGTTGGGACGTCGAGACGCGCGGGACGCGAAAAAGTGTGAAACGGCCATAGGAAATAAAAATCGTCAAGTTTTTTTGTTTCATGTGGTTTGGGACAGCCGGGACAAAATTATGCGTGGGGCGTGAATCGGCCGATTTGCCGCAAGATGGTCTATTGCGGGTAGTGCGGAGATTTTTGTCTAGGACAGCTGGGACAAAAGTACGCGCGGACACGAAAAGGTGAAAAAGCCACAAAAGGGGACAAGGAAGCCCAAATCGGCCGATGTGGGAGAATTCATCCAGGGACAGCCGGGACACGCAGACCCGATTTTTCTGAAATAGCTGCAGCAAAGAAGAAAAGTCAACGTTTGACCCATGAACTTCAAATGGCCATAACTTTTGACTCCGAGCTCCGATTTTCACAAAATTGGACTTTCTGGAACGAGCACAATGTCCTCTATGCCAAAAAAATGGATTTCTTATTTTTAGTGAGAGTAGATATATTTAAATAAAAGAAACATATTCGGCTCCAGTCAGTTAATGCTCATTCCCATCAAATAACAGAAAATGCCTGCCAGACCCAAAATAGTTGCCCGCACTCAAAAGGCCATAACTTTTGCATTTCTTAATGAAATAGCTCAAAATTGGTACCACAGGAATCGTGGCTCCAAGCCTGATGTACATAAATCAATAAATTTGGGATTTTATGAGATATTGGTGGGGAGTTTTCATAAAACATGGCCGGGTTCATAACAGTGTTTTATTTGGTGGTTGGGAGTGCAATTAAGAGGCATGGTCATCATTCTTTCTCTACTGCAGCACTTGGGACAATATGGGGAGCCTTTTTCAAGTAATATATAATCATTTTACTCCATTTAATGCCTCTTACAAATGGTTTAAGGACATATTTCAGGATTTCATTTTCCCTTCTCTCTCTCTTCTCATTTTTTCTATAAATTGGAGTGTTGGGCTCATTGTAAGGAGGAGGTAGTTTTTGTAGCAAAGCTCTACCAAAATTGCTTTATGAATCCAATGTGTTGTAGGCCCTTGTTTTGGACTCCTTGCATGGTGATCCAGGCCCTTATCTTGTAACCAATTGAACTGTGCATATCAGGAAGCAATAAAATATAAGTTTGTGGATGCATCTTCCCCTGCTATGTTTTCTTGCATTCTTCCTTCCCCTTCAACCTTGATTACAAGAATATTGTGTCTATTTTTATGTTCTTGCAGGGATCCATTATCATTGTGTATGTTTTAAATGTTGTTGTGAATGCATTTTGCTAGATTATGGAGAACTGTCATTACCCCTTCTAGTGTGCACTTCACTTCTATATCTCACGCATTGGAAGACTACTCTCACACCCTCCTTTTCTGGTGTATCACCACTCTAGTGTAGGCTTTATTTTTATGCATTCTCTCTCCCTGGTCCCTTAGAAAGTTAGATTAGAATAGTTAGTTTACCCTGCATTAGAGTAGATTGTGGCAGGTAGTTTAGGAGCAAGAACCAGCTTTCTCTGGAGGTCTATCTCAAGTAGTAAGTCCCACAACTTGGAGATAGTACCCATGTTATCCAATCACACCATGAGTTCAAGTATATGCACTTTTATAAACAAAGGGGTGATGTGATTCGGTGATAACAGAGATCTTAAGTTGGCTTCCCATTAATATGTCATTACTAATTTTGGGTTGGCATGGAAGAACCCAAAGGGAGTCCTCTTAAGATGCATCACTGAAGATGAAGCCCCCAAAATAATTTCTGATCTCCATGGAGGAGTTTTTGGGGGCATTTTGCTGCAAGAGTCATGGAACATAAGATCCTAAGGGCTGGTTATTGGTGGCCAACTCTTTTCAAGGATGCAACCATGTTTTTTAGAAGATGTGATATTTGCTAGCATTTCTCTAGAAGGCTGAAGGCTTCAAGCTCCCTACCTTTGCAATTTGTATCAATTAAAGCCCTATTTAAGCAATGGGGAATGGACTTCATTGGTGAGATTTCAAACCTTCAAGTGATGGCCATAAGTGGATTCTTGTAGCCACTAACTAATTTACTAAGTGGGTGGAAGAAATCCCCACCAAGAAGGCTACACACCAAGTTGTCATGGATTTTGTTTGTTTTTGAATGGCTTCAATATTATTACCTAGTGACTTCACACCACAGTAATGTGGGGCATGTGTTCCTTTGGAAAGGTTTAGAGTACCAATCAAAATCATAGCTAATAATGCCATGAGTTTTAGGCTAGATCTCTGGTGGTAATGTGTAAAGGATATGGGATTAATTTGACATATTCCTCTAATTATAATCCCAAGGAAATGGACAATTTGAGTCCAAAGAATAAGAATTTGCTAAAGATTATCAAGAACCTTGGAGTTGAACAAGAGAAAATGGGGTGAAAATGGCAATCAACTGATTTGGTTTGGCTTTAAAGTAGCAGGAGGACACGTGGAGGGTTGGTTGATTTTGTTGTGCTTAGGGTTGATAGGATCATTGTCAAAAGAGCCACTAGAAAGAGTCTACTTGATTTGGTACATGGGACTTAGGCCCTATTACCCCCATATGCATATGCAATTATCTTCATATCAGTTCATTAAACAAAATAGAAAAAATGGCTGGAAGATCAAGAAGTGAGTCCTCAAATGGCGAGAATTTTCCCACAATTCCTTTGGGACCCACCTCAAAACTTGACACGTGTCAAGCCCATTTTCAGAAGCGGAGGTGCGGGGAAAAAAGGTGAAGATTTCCATTTTTCTAAAAGGGTTAGAAAAGGTCAAAGGAAGCACTCGAGCCTATTTTTACATCTTCCACGTGGATGGCCCACATTCAAAATCAAAGATCAATGGTCACTGAAGTGTCCAAATATGATTTTCCCCCCATTTTTATTGTAAAACTTCTAGGAGTGCAAGTCTTCATGATTTCTTACTATTTTCTACATACGAAACATAGGAGCAAGTTAATTTTCATATCTAGAGTTTGGTGGAGGATATTTAGAGGCTTATTTCGCCATTAAAGCAGTTTGACTCTTGGGCCTAATCTGGTTTTCCATTTTTCTTCTCCTGAGCATGTAAGGGACCAGATTTGATTGATATGGGGTGCAAGTGGTTGGTGAATGGATGGAGGCATGTTTTTCCTGAGAAAGGAGTTGAATGCGGAAGAAATCAAAGAGATTTTCCCTCGAGCACCTAGAGACTTTTACATATCTAATTCTGTGAATCACAAAAGAATCATGGAAAGCACTGGTGCATTTAAATTTTTGTCTTTTGGGAGGAAGGGGCTCTGTTGGTAAGTGTTATAAAGGGCATGAATTCATCATACAAATGGTTGGGAGTTTTTGGAAAGATCAGGACTGATTTTCTCCAATAGAAAAAGCTTGACACAACCCATCCATTTTGAGGAGTCATCTAGAGAAGCGTGCATATCTCTCTTTGTGTCAAATTTGATCGTGTCAAGGTGGTTGCAAGTGTAAAACCATTTAAAATCTTTGAGATAGTTCTATAAACTTTCCCTTACTGATAAATTTGATCAAACTTTGAGTTATTCTATGTTAATCTTGAGTAAAGTGTACTTATTTCATTTCTGAATGCATACGAGTAGTTTTTCTTGTTTCTATTGTAATCTTGTACCAAAATATGGTCCAATCACACAGGTCTTAGTCTTTGTGACCGTTCGGTGGCATCTACAATTTCATCTTTCAGAAGATCCTTTATCTGGGAGTGGGATAAACAGTTTAAAATCACTTTTCTTTCATTTTGTTGATACATATTCTCTATAATCCTCTGGGTGTACCTCAGGCATGACTTGGTTTAAATCTTGGTGCTTTATTGGGTCCTCTGACTCGAACCTTTGTGAAAAAATCCCACAGGTTGTGTGAAAGAGTGCTAATTTGGGCCTCCATTGAAGCACATATTCTAGTTGAGGAAACAATTTAACTTTTTTGGCATTTTATTGATTGAATCTTTCCATTTTGCATAAGCTCTCAAGGATCTGGTGATTCAATTTCATCCCATCTCCCCTCGCACCAAAAAAATCATTTAACAACAACCAATCCTACCCATACTACCCCTGTTTTTACTTTGTATACCCACCCAAGACCAAAATCCTTTTACTAAAATATGCGAATAAATCAGGGTCTCAAATGTATTTAGTAACCTTTCCTTGTTGTGAAGATATCTACATGATCTAGAAGTGACAACTCGTGAGAGTCAGATCTAGTGTGTTGATCATATTTTCCCAAGGTCTCCTTTACAAAAACTTATGCAAAAGAAAGGTACTTGTATCTCCTTTCAAATAATAGAGGTTACAATATAGGTTCTCTTACCTTGGTTGAAAGAAACAACCTAAAATAGTTAGGATAAGATCATATCCTTTTGAGGTGCTATCCATCTCTCCACAAATCCAAGTAACAAAGGGACAACTAGATTTCTCCCCAGCTACAAAATGAAAATATTTATTATCTATCTGCCTCTAAGCTCCCTGTTGAATTTGTGTTATTGTTTGGCTTGAAAAGGAGAAAAAATTTTGGTACCAACACACTCAAGTAAGGCCATGTGTCAAGACCATATCAAAATTAGAAAGGCGGACCAAAAATGTAAAAAATGCCAAATCTCTATAAAGCCACAAAATGCAAATGGCATCCTCCACGCCCGCTCTAGTAAATTTCTCCCATGTGGACAACTTTGGTTTAAAGTTTCAAAGGAAAGATGAACAGTTCAAATTTAAAGTTACAAAACGAGTGTAACGGCTGCATTATGAAAATTTTGGTTTTTTCTGCCATTGGTGTTTCTTCGCAAATCAATAATATGAATGGACATGAATGATTGAAAATATTGTAAACTATTTCTTGCTAATAAAGAAGAAGTTGTAACCGTTTATTATAAGATATTTAATATCTTCTTCATGTCATTATAAAAGGTTGGCAATTGATCTTGTAAACTCACGAGTGCATTGTACTTAGAGAAAGCAAAGGAGATAGCCATTTTCTTCTACTTTCCTCCATTCTCAAATTTCTTCCATTCCCACATTATGTAGAACTTATGTTTAAGCATCAATACAAGAAGAAGGATTTTATAGCCTCTTTGATGAGGAGATTTTAGAAACTTTGAGTTCACAATCTTATATCGTCTTATTGCCATTTACAGGGTTGTTTCTTCTCATGAATGCATGTGTTCATTTCTAACTAGTGTGTGCAGGAATAGTATTTTCTACCTGCGGCATTAGTTATCCTACCTCTTTTCTCGCTCCCTTTCCCACTTTCAAACAAAATATTCTCTAGTAAAATATTGCTAGCTTTGTCGTAGGGTCAGTGGAGTGCCCATGTTGGATCCCTGGTCAAAAGGCCACCACAAAAATCCACATTTTATCACTCATGCATATACGGTAGCTACACCGATTAAGTAGAGGGACTTAGATTCCCAGAGCATTGGTAAGGAATTCACAAATTTGTCCACCTGTCAAATTTCCTCACCAACAAGCATGTAAATTAATCTATAGCATTCAAAATCCACTTGTGTCCTTGTGATAAAGGTGGGTTTATCATGCCAATAAAGTCAAGACCCCACTGCATGAAAGGTTGATCCACTGAAATAGGTTGTAGGGGGCGAAAAGCTAAATTTTCTTTTCTAAAAAATAAATCACATTTCTTACACTTTCTGATCCATTCGAAATAGTCTTTAAATATGATGGGCCAATAGTAACCAGCTTTCATAATTTTTAAGGTTATGGTATGTGTTGAAAAATGACCTCCTGCAGGTCCTTCATGGAATTCGGATAATAATTGTTGAATTCTATCATAATCAACACATCATGGCAAGATTCTTTTTATATCTCTTTTGAGTAACATATCATCAATGAAAACATAAGGTACAACTTGTAACCTGAAATACCTTCATTTGTTCTTTTCCATACCTTCTAGATAAGTGCCATGTTGAAGGTAGTTAACAAAATCAGTCATCCATCTTGATTCCTGAACTTCTTGAATAAGCTCAGGTTGCTAATTTTTTGGTTGCACCATGCTATCTGGTTTCTGATACATAACTTCATCATGTTATTCTGGATCTTTTGATTCTATAGCTTGCTATTTTTCCATATCATCAATTATATTTTTACACAAACCTTTACCTCAAACTGTCTTCGCAACACGGATATCAACATCGTATTCCATCACTTTCATTATCCAGCCTGCCCTCTTCTCATTTAATTTTTTATTTAACAAGAAAGCTTTTACACTTGGATGAGACACATGAACATGTTTTTATTGTTTGAAAGCATGTACTTAAAATTATTTAGTCCTCTTACTACTGAAAGTACTTGTTTTTCAATAAATGTGTACCTTGCTTCGTAGTCATGCAAAAATTTTCCAAAGAAAGCAATTGGTTATTCAATATTTTCATCATTAGCTTGAGTTAAAATGGTTGAGATTGTTTCAGCTCTGCAAGTGCATACATTTTAAAATATTTATCAAAATTTGGATTTGCAAGAGTAGGAGCTTGAGAAATGGTTGTTTTAATTGCTTCAAACCCTTCTCTCCCTTTGTTGGTCCAAGAGAAAGTCTTCTCTTTCTTCAACATAGTTGTCAATGGTTTAACCAATGCTTTGTAAAATTTGGAACAAATCTTCTAACAAAGTTGATTTTTCCCAGAAATCTCTGTAATGCCTTTTTGTGATGAGGCAATGATAGTTGTGATATGGCTTCAATTCTAAAAGGGTCAATTGCTAAACCTTGTTTAGAAACAATATGACCAAGCAATTTACCTTGATGTACCGAAAAGATAGATTTTTTTGGATTCAAAGATATTCCAAACTATCTACATAACTTAAAAGTTTGCCTTAAATGTATTAGATGTTCATCTAATTTTTTTAAAATACGGTAACATCATCCAAATAAACCAATATGCATTTATTTAATAAGCTACGAAAATCCATTTCCATTGCACATTGAAACGTTGCACCATCATTTGAAAGGCCAAAAGACATTCTTTTGTAAGCATAAGTACCCCACTTGGTGGTAAAATTTGTTTTGTGCCTATCATCTTCTCAGACTAGAATCTGATTGTATCCACTATGACCTTCTAGAAGAGATAGTATGTCAGAACCATAAACTGTTCTCAAAATCTAATCCATATTAGACAATGGGTAATGATCTTTTAGTGAAGATTTATTAAGATCTCTAAAATCCACACATAATCTGATTTCTCTATTCTTTTTCTGAACTGAAACAAGATTGGCTACCCAACTTGAATGCTTAACTAGAAAAATGATACCTGATTCGATTAACTTAGAAAACTCTTTCCTCATTAAAGGCTCTATTGTGGGATTTATAGGCCTCTGTTTTTTCCTAAATGGTTTGGAATTTGATTGTAATTCAATGGTATGTTGTGCTAGACTTGGATCAAAACCTTTCAGATCTTGGTATTTCCAAGAGAAAACATCCTTAAATTCCTTACAAAGATTGATAGATGAATGTTTCTTAGCTAAGGAACATACCTTTCCAAGAAACAAATTTTTTCTATCATCAATTGAGATCTCTTCATAATTGTCGGCATGTGTTGAAATCTTTTTTTGTCTTTCCTTAACTGATCATCAGTGTTGAAGATGTCTTCCAATGTGAATAAACCTTGAGGTAGTTTATTGGTCTTCAATTGAACAACCTTTGGTCACCATATAAGTGTTGTAATTTCTCTTGATTTATTGTAGAAAATTCAGCTTCTTGCTGCAAAAACCTATAAATATGTTCATCATTTTAAAAACCTACCAATTTAAATCATTATCAGGTATAGAAGGCCTGAAAATCATCTTTATATGAGGTTGAATCTTACTATTTTTAATCTATTACAACACTTCAAAACTAGCACCAATTGTTGTAAGTCTATCCACATGCTTTTTTGTGTTCTTGAAATGGACTACTATTAATAGCTTGAAAAATCTCTAGATGTCTATAAGACTTCATTAATGGAATCTTACAAACATTAAAATTTATTACTTGATTGATAACCAATTCAAAATCACCAAAAATCTATAACATGCTAATACCTATCTTTCTGGCCCAAAGTAAGCCATGAATTAATGCTTCATATTCAGCTACATTACAAGTGCATGAAAATTAGAGACTCAAAGCTGAGAAATATGTTTCGTTTGTGGGGGAAGTGAGCATCAAACCTGCTCCTTATCCTTTCTTGTTCTTAGCTCCATCAAAATGAAGCTTCCAAATCCCTTCTGCTGCATTTTCTATTTTGGACAACAAGGGAATTGGTGTGTTTTCCTCGTACATGAAATACACATGAAACATATGCTCTTCAACTTCTTTGAAATGATCATGATCATGTTTTTCATGTGTCTTTTCATCCATGAATAGATTAGAAACACCATCTAATGTTGAAACATGAGCTTTATTATCGAAATCAGACTGGTATATGGTTGCATAATTGGCTAATGCATTAGAATCATGAGGCTCGATATGAAATCTGGCCAATGGTTCATAATTGATAGTAACTTTTGTCCCATAACATGTAGTAAAGAAAAAAAAGGACCAATCTGAAAAGAGATAACCTCCTTTTTTGTTATGAAATCTCTCGATAAGCATAAAGCAAAGTGAGGAGGTAAATCTACAACATTAACATCTTACAAAATGGAAACGTTTGGACAAGCATGTAATGTTACCTCTAGATTTTTTATGATACCAACTGTATTAGTTGCGGTCCCATCAAGTTGGGGTGTTTAAACTAGGCCTTTTATAAGGTGGGGTATTACCAACTCTTCTTCTTCTTACATAATTCAAATGTAAATAAATAATAGGAGTTGGGATATCATGATACGTGGTGAAGGAGGATTAGGAGGAGGGTTGTTAAAACTAGGCCTATTATAAGGTGGGGTGTTACCAACTCTTCTTCTTCTTACAAAATTCAAAGGCAAAGAAATAAACTCTAAAGGAATTCCTCTTACCGATGATATTATACTCACATTAGGCATGGAACATGTTGCAAAACTAGTTTGAAATCAACCTTATGGAGTCACCAAATAAATCTTTAAATCTTTAGAATAAATTGTTCCATCTTGTTGTCCTAAAAGTAACCTTTCTTTCTATGAATCTGTTGCAAATTTTTGTAATCTACTCGTAGATCCAATTCGTTGTCCCACCAAGCATGCCAAAAACTATTATCTCTCAAAAGTGTACCCTATAGAGAGATGGGTGCAGGTGTTCTAAGCTTGCTCTGGATCTCTCTCTTTCGTAGATACAATGGAAACACCTCAGGTCTGTGGGTATACCTATTGTTGAGGTGAGTCTCCAGTATTAAGGCTAGTTCCTTCTTGATGTATCCTAAACTAATTTTTTTGGGGTTTTGAGGGTAATAAGATGACTGTAAATGAATTGAAAACTAGGGTGATACACCAAAATTGTTGAGGGATTTGACTGAGTACATGCACAAATATCTGAGAATGAATTTTGAATGCACAAACCAATAGTTTTCAACAAAATATTAAGGTAGACACTTAATGTATTGAGGGAAAATTCACAACAATACTTGTTAAGATACACCACATACACACTAATATCATTGAGAAATTACTAAATTTGCAACAAGGTAAAATGATTAACCAGGAATTTGACATTCACAAGGATTAATAAGATGCACAAGACTACAATTTATTGGAAAGGGCAGAAAATAATTCTCATTCAAAGGGCAATAACTGGCAAAAATATTCTTCAGCACTCCTGTCAAAAAGTCCTCCCCTTGTGCTTTGTTAATGCACACAATATATAGTAAAATTATACATCCCACCCATCCTAAAAATTATACTCGCCCATGCATCCTATTTTTATCCTTTATCCTGAATAAATAAATGGATAAAAATAAGCATGCTAATACAATGAGGCATTAATAGTCTTGTTTACAAAAATACAAATCACCAAATTGCAGTTGACTTTTCTATTTATAATAAATTTGGATGAATAATTTAGCTAACAATAAGCTTTTCTTGATAAGCAAGTCTTGTCCAATGCATACAATCTCTTTCTTCTATCTGATGATGTGACATTTGCAACTTGATCCACTTATAATTGCAAAAATAGCATTTTAAACCGCCCCTTAGATGCACATGCAAGAATAAAACCTTGTGTGTGAGTAAAATAATTTATTTATGGGTAATACTTTGAAAAAATAATCACCCATGTATTCCACCCCTTTTGGGACCACTTTTGATGTGAACTCAATTAATATTCCTAATTTGTGGAAAATAAGGTAATATGCCTTAGAAGGTTCTTTGTACTCTGATGTTGACCTTTGCTTGTCTTCTTGTGGTCACATGAAGAGTTACACTTGTCCACATAATACTATTGTTTTCTTTCTAAGCCTCATACTTGTGGGGACCACTTGTGATGTGAACACTTTTTCTTCATTCTGGATTTGACCTCCTTTTGAATAATCATTGGATGATATAAAGTTTTCATTCTTTCACTTGGTTGGCTAACATAGTTCTTTCATGGCATAGTTTGATTGCATTTTGATGAAGGACCCATAGCAAGAAACATAAGGTTTACCTTTTTGCTTGTTGGTACATAGACTATGGTTTTGTAATACATAGACTATGTTTTTTCAATTTTACTCAACCTTTTGATCATGGGTAATATAAGGTAAGGCTCACCCTTTTTGCTAATTATTGTGGTCGGCTTTTAATCATTATGTTTGGGACTATAGTTTGGAACCCCTTTTTGCAAAGTCAATTGATGAGGGTCTTCAATCCTTGCCATTAATAATGTCAATCCGGGTTGGTGTCCAAAGTTTGTATGCATTAAGAGAAGAAGATCTTGGAAAACAACTCCCTTAAACACAATCCAAACTTGCATAAATTGAAAGCACACATGTAGAAATTTAAATGCACACTTGCATAAATGTAAACACACTTTTAGGAATAAAACACACTTGCATAAATTGAAATTTCTAAATTGGAAATAAGAAAAATTAAATGAAACTCCTGCAGGTTTACAACAAACTGAATGTTATAATACAAAGAGAAGAACAACACAATAAGATGATAATTACAAAAAAATAAATAAACACAAATTATTACAAAATAAAAACACAAATATAAAGATCCATCTTCCTTAGAATGAGTGGCCAGCTCATTTCTTGGAAGAGGATTTAAACCATGCCTCGAGATCTTAACTCAAAACTACAGAATATTAGAGAGAAAAGAACATGATTCATTTCTTGGTGGTAAAACATTACATATCTGAGTGTGGAAGGTTGCATTTATAATTTATGCATCCAACCAACTTATTTTTTTGGAGATACAATCTAATCTTATCTTTATTCTAATCCTAACAACTAAGATCTCCATCTCCACAAAATATGGAGAGAGATATATTATTGGAGTCAAATTCTTATCTCACTTATTTTAGGAAGATTTGCTCTCGAATCTTGTCCTTGCTTTTTGGTAACAAGAATCATAATGATTTTATTCTCCTACATTATTGGAAGGAATTTTTTCCTCAAAATATGATTTTGACCAAATATCTTTCTCGGATTTTCCATTTGACTTTGTTGTTTTTGATTTTGGAACTTTTGATGCTTGTCTGATACGCTTTTTCCTCGGATTGTAGTTCACTAAAAGTTAGATTTATCTTCATTGGTAAAACTTGTTACAAATCTAAATGAGGTTTTTGTTAAACACATTGCTATGAAAAAAACCTCTCTCATATTTTTTGTTTTACTTTTCTGTTTCTATTTATGAAATGTTTAGCACTCGTCTGATACATTTTTCCTCGGAATGCAGCTCACTAAAAGTTATATCTCTCTTCATTGGTAAAACCTATAGTAAATATGAATGAGGTTTTTGTTAAACACATTTATATGAACAAAAACCTCTCTCATATTTTCCATTTGAATTTTTTATTTCTGTTTATGAAACTTTTAGTTCTCATCTGATACACTTTTCCTCGATCGCAGCTCACTGAAATTTATATTTCTCTTCATTGGTAAAACCTGTAGAAAATCTGAATGAGGTTTATGTTAAAAAAATTCTATGAACAAAAATCTCTCTCATATTTTCCATTTGACTCTCTGATTATTCACATTCCCCATTTGATGTGAGTTCTAGAAATAAACCTGTGGCTTCAGGAACTAACTTTGTGAGTTCGAACTAAACCTGCAAGTTCTAGAACTAACTCTGTGAGTTCGGAACTAAGTTAAAACAACTATAACTTTTGCATACAATCTCGGATTGAGATGATTATTTTTAAACTTGCATAATTTTTTTAGAGGAATTTGAATATGAAATCAGATTTGAGTTTAGATATACCATCCATGATCAATTCCACTTTTCCCAATACTAGCATTATCTTTCCTTTATGGCCTGCATACATAAGACTTTGCATATTTTCCCAAATAATCAATAGGATTAGTAAAAAAATAGATAAAAAAATATTTATAAAGAATGAACAAGATATATATCCTATATTCTATCTTAAGCAAACTATAAGTTCCTAGATTACATTTAAATCCACTTTCAAATGTAACTTGGAAGGACAAAATAATGGTAATTTATGGCCAATTTATGGCCTCATCATCAATGCGAATAATTAAAAAAACATGGGCCAAACCCCTCGTGATGATGACTCACCCTTCTGATTTTTTCGGTGATAATGATGCTAACCTTGAGTTAGCTAGGGTTTATTTTCTTAACACATGTTGATACTTTTTTACCCTGGTTTGGTTTGAAGTAACTCAAAAGTCTGCGTGGAAGTTGATGATTGATTACTGACCACTGATCTCTATCCTTGATGATGTCGCACCGTCGATCCTCTGTACCCTTGGTTAGGGTTTCGACACTTGTAATTAAAATAGTCATGACTATGGTAATGTTTTTCATTTGCTTCAAATTTGGTGAATGGTTTATAGCCCTTGATCTCGTGTACTCGTTGATCTTGCACCGTTGATCTTTATGGGTTGGAATCGATCTTGATGACTGCTCTGTGGAAATTGAACTTGTGTACTATGATCTTCTAGATCATTGATGATTTGAACCATGGTTTAGCATGATGATGTGTATTCTGATCCATTTGATATGTACTTGGAAACTTTTGAGTCATTGATTTGACTCACCTCTAACTCTGTAGGAATTAGGTTTTTTTAAAAAGAACACCGATTTTTTCATTCGGTCATTTCTTTTTCTCGTTGCGAGTGGTGAAGCTCTAGATAAATTTCTCCATGAAGGCATTGTTGATGCTAAGAGCTTGATTTATTTGTTTCATTTCCTCACAAATTGGTCTTATGAATCTCTCATGCATGTATGTGTTTGGATTCACCATTGTCGATGTTTTGAGTTCTCTGTGATCTTTCTGAAGTGGCCGCCATTGAACTTCTTTCAAGCTCTTTGATTCATCTTTCTGAGCATGATCTTATGTTGTTCGGAGGCACTACGCATACATTTTGTCATTCTATGAACCTCTGTGGGCTCGAATACTTGCATATTTTTCCCATTTTCATTTTTTCTGAGTTCTATACAAGATTCTTTAGTGGTGTCCAATGTTACTGAGCATTTTAAACTCTGGTATTTTTAGGAAAAACACCACTTCAAGTGTTTTTTGAGTTATTTCATTTTCCTTCTTGCACATTAGGGTTTATTCATCTAGTTGTGATATATGCTTCAGCTATAAGGTGCACACACACATCATCGCTAGTTCACATCTCATCACTACACCTCCACATTCCTCACAACACACACTACTCGACCATTTCCCGATGACACTCTCATTTACAGTTCATTCGTGACTACTAAGGGGGAAAAATGAACCTCGTTGCATACATTTTCATCCACTCCGGGGCACATGGCTCCTATCACTTCATTTGTGTTCCATCCCATCCATCCACAACATGTTACATATTATGTTTGCTTATACTCTTGATTACCTTTGTTGTTCATGATCACTTTATTACACATGCTAGTTTGATTACTTGTATGTCATTTATATATACCATCCACACATGCATGTTCATGCATTTTTATATTTGTGATCACAGATACATGTCTCTTATATGTGACATGGATGCTCACCTTCTACCCTTCCTACATTGGTCGCTGGGGGCATTGACAGATTTGTCTCTTCTAGGTGTTATTAATTTTGTACTTAGAAATTTATATTACTTACTTATACACAATTTTGACATACTAGATATCTTTCTATCATGTTAGTGGGTGCTTCATGTACATCATTTGTTATGCAGGGATATTTGTTTCCATACTTGATTGAGTACATTGTTTTCTATAGTTTGTGATTGTATGCGGGCCTTGCCATATGTTTGGTGTGCACACTTGTTTATTTTTTTGCCATGATGGCCTTATGTGTCTTGCGACATCATGAGTGATATCACGTGTTTGAATCCCACTTTATGTGGCTTACTTATTTTATTACATGTTTACATTACTTTGATTGGTAGCTTACACATTGTTTGCGTAGCTTATACACTATTTTCTACATGCATGCATTTTTTCATTTGTCTTTGGCTAGCCTTCTTATTTGTGCATGCCTTTGTTTATACCAAGCACTTTTCGAGGTTACAATGTACATGCATGCGGTTGGTCCTCTTTTGGGGTCGCATTCTCCTATCAGCGATGTCACGTGAGTCCCCAAAGAGGGGGCATCATTTGGGGTTTTACATACTAGCACAATGTATTTACACCGGTTCATTTTAGTGCACATTCCTCCCTTGTCATTATGCATTGCATATAACGAGACAGTTCAAACCAATCTACAAACCCCATACACTATGGATTTTACAGGACACAATGTTCTTAACATTCTTGGAAGCAATTACATAATTGGAGGTTATAGTGGGTGTGCCTCTCTACACTACTTTGGCCAATAGTGTTGGATAGCCCAAAAACCAGGATCTACAAAGATCTCTATACATATTCAGAAAAGTAGTTATATCTTGGAGGACATAGAGAATTTCCTCCCTACACTTTTTCTTCCTATGGCATGAGATTTCCCTAAAAACTTGTAGTACATGATATCCTTCTACACTCTCTCTCGACATGGATCAGCTGCACATGTTCCATTTACATTTATATTTACATTTGTGTATTTTAAATTTACATACACATGCATCATTTACATAATGTTTTCACACTTTCTATTTATTCAAGTTTGTTGATGATTTGGGGGTTACTTGTTTTATTTCGACTCTTACATTTTTTGGGAACTTGCTTTTGGGAGTGCTTGTTGAGTTTGGAGTTGGCTTGTGAATGCTTTGGACTTGGAAAGGTTGGATCTTTACGGATTGGATACTCTTGCAATGGCAAGGTAGGGGCTTCACCCATGTTTTTCGTATTGCTATCTTGTTGTGTAAATGAATATGAATGGATGATTGTTGCATGTTTGTGATTTTGGGAAATATAATGGCCTTTAGGTTATGTAGGAGAAAATGGAAATGGGGATATTTTGGAGGGAGGCATAAGAGTATTATTGGGTATTTTAGGAGGGAGTTGGGTTGGGGTGTCCCACCTTGTTGAAAAGTGAAATTTGTTATTATTTTGTTTATTTTATTAAGGGATGCATAAGAGTTTTTTGCATAAGAGTTTTGTGTATGTGATTGAGTTCTTGGAGGCTTTAAGGTGGGCACCCAAACCCTTGGGAGGCATAATTAGATCCCAATATTCCTTTCTCTTTCTTCTTTTGAGTTTTGAGCCTTTGTGTTGGGAAACTTGTGTGTTGAGAAGATTTTTATTATTGTCTCATTGTGTTGGAATATATTTAAATGTTATTGTGGAATCCATGTAAAGTTTCCAATTGTTGTCTTATACCCCCTATTTTTTCATTTTTGGGGCTTGGGGGGCGATGAGGAAGAAGGCTTCTCTTCCTCATTGGACTATATTGGTTGGGTGGAGAGTGTTGCCTACTCCCCTTTTTTTTTTTTGTGCTTAGAGTTTGATGAAGATGGTGGATCTCAAGTGAATATTGGTCTTATTAGAACTTTGAAGAAAAGGAACAAAGATCCTACTTGTAAAATATTTTCCATGTTGTCTCCACTTGAGTGGAGGGCTTGTAACTTGCATTTTAGAGATTTCTTCTTCTTGTAAATGTGTTGTGAAATATTTGTTTGTATTAAGCATTCAAAATGTGTGTATATTTGGAAAGTAAGAAAGAAAATGCTATTGTTACTATGAAATCTTCTCAACTTGTATACTTTACCAAGAGTGTATGGAATGAAAACTTGTATTTTAAAAGTGTTAGTTCTTGTAAAAAGGAAACTATCAAATCTTGCATTATTTAGATGAAGTAGAAACTTTGAAATGGGCTTGAAATGGAAATGAAGTTCTTTTCAATCTAAGATTATTTTATTTCCTCCAAAGTGTGATTTGTTTCATTTTAAAAATATTGATGATTTTGTTGAAAATACACTTGTTTCTTAAAATGGATTGTCATTTAGTTATTGTGAAAGAAAGGAAATAGTTTCTTGTTTTTATTTAAAAGAAGGCATATTGAAAATATTGAAATTATAGTTACATTTCTTATTATGTTGTAAGAAAGAAATTAGTTTTTAGAATTCTTATAATAAGGGAAAAAAATCTTCTCCTTACAAGTTATAGTAGGATGAATGACAAAATTTTTTAGTTTTCTCAATTTCACTTTTATATGAATAAGTAGAAATTCTATAATACTTGACTTGTTTTACACTATGTCATACAACTAACTTAATCAATTAATATAAACAAAATATATATATAGATATCTATATCTAAATGTAATTATAATTAAGCTTAATTATATAAATTTGTTTTACAAATTTATATATATTAAACTTATTATAATTTTATTTATAAACAAAAAAAGCAAGTTAATTAGATATAATTGTATTTTAATATTGAATTTTCCATTGATATTAATATTAATATATTAACACACACACACACACACACACACACACACACACACACACACACACACACACATGTTAATATTATTAATATTATACAAATCTTATAAAAAAATTGCATTGTATTTGTTTTAAGGAAATCCAAAATGCGGTTGTGCGGTTTATGGTATAGGAGTTACGGGGGAGGGGGGGGGGGGGGAGGTCACCACCCCACATCCCCACCCCACATTAATATGGCATGGGGGTGGGGTGGGCGACCTCCTCCCCCACTATATAAAAATTGCCACTTTTACCAACCAAATGCGGTTGAACCAACTATTAAACGCATGTGTCATGTAACATTAAAACCCATGGTCTAAATAACTTGTTTACTACAATTTGTTTTATACGTGGCTATATATATATATATATATATATATATATATATGTGTTTGTTCTATTTATATACACCTAAATAATTTTTTTATATACACTATTCAACCAGATTTTAAACTGATGCAAAAATGTCCATACTCAAATAGGAAAACACAAACAAAATATTCAATAGCAAATAAAAATGTAACCAAACCCTAAGAGAGGGTTACAAATAGAACAAACAATAAAATAAGTATCCATCCTTGAGCTTGAATATCCTTCCATGGCCTCCCTTCTTCTTCTCCTCCCAAACCTGCAAAATGAAAATGAGAAAATAAGCCAAAAGAAATAAATAAGAGCTTTTCATAAGGATGTTTAGGGTTAGTTGAAAACCTAGATCTAAGGGCTCTAAATGAACTCATCTAATGGTTATGATTCAACCCTACAAAATTTATGTGAGGATTTGGGTGGGAATATCTTTTTAAATTAAAGGTATGTGCAACTTGTGAATGGAGCCACTGAAGGGGTGTTAGGAGGTAAGATTAAGATGATACCTTTATTTTTTAGTTGGTGCTTTTTATGAAGGTCTTGACTTTTGAAACTTAATTAAATTAAATTTACACAATGATAACTAGATAATGTTATAATAGGTATTAAAATATTTTTGAACTAAAACATAAGGTTAGGGTAAGTTTGACCTTAGCCATATATTATTAAGTCAATAAATGACATTAGAAATATTATACTAAATTTGAATAAATATTGTAATGAGGGTATTTTAGCTAATGGCTTGTAAGTGTAAATTAATGAAAGTTAACAGGAAACCTGGAAGGGATTTAAGCCCAAAATGTTGAATTAAAGTAATAATAATTAATTGTTAATTAAAATGAAGGATTTATTAATCACAAAGTAATTAAATCTAGTTGAAGGTTGTCCTGTTGTGACCGTTTAAACAAAAAAATTTCCATAGATTTTCCTAACTAATCATTGGGTTTTTTGTGGGAGAAATGTGGGTGTTACACATTTCCCTCCACATTTTCACCCAATTCTAATATGGATCCAACAAATGATACATTAAAGTTTGGATTAGATTTTAAAATTTGAACTTCCCACTCACTGTCCGCGTCCAACCTGGCACCTTCCCAATGGTTCTCCAATCCCCTTCACACCACCAAATCACCACCATTTTTTAGGAAAATGTCACCTGGAGAATTAAGGATGCCCTACCCAATCTTCTCTCTACCAGAACCTTCCACGACTACCATACACGAGTCGACGTCAGGTTCAACTGATGCAAGGCGTAGATCCATCCATCGAACTAGCCACGATCTCATCCTCCTCCTCAATGTATTCTCCATCATCCACTGAATCCTCATCAAAATCATCATTTATCTAATATATGGCCTTATAGCATCCACCACACTCTTGTTGCCACATCTCTTTTCCTTGTATCTAGCCACCCTTAAACTTTGGATTCTAAATTCTTTTATTGTGTTAGAGCTATGAACTAGAGTGGTGGAGGACTAATTTCTATATTTGGGACATGGGAATGAGCTTGGGTCCTTAATTTCATTTGATTTATCCGCATTCGAAACACCACACTATGTTTCACTTAGTTCACATAGAGAAGTTTGACCCCTACCTTAGGTGTCACCATGGCCAATTATTGTAACTCACTAATATCCCAAGACCTTGAGTTCAAACTTTGGAGGGTAAATTCTTTTATTGTACCAAATCTATGAACCGGAGTGGTGGAGGATAAATTTCCCTAAGTTGGACATGGGGTGAGCTTGGATCCTTAATGTCCGCTAAGTGATCCACATTCGGAGATCCCCGCTATGTTTCACTTGGTCCATATGGATAATTTTGACCCCAACCTCAATGTGTCACCATGGCCACTTATTGAAAGCATCCAATGAAATCAATGCAAATGGAACTTGGGTTGATGATTAAAAACTACTTGTAACTCATGAATAGCCCAAGACCTTGAGTTCCAATACTAATAATCTTAATTGTCTTTTATAAAATTCTAATAATATATATGTTATATTTTAAAAATTATAATAACAATAACTAACTTTTTGCATAAGTTAAAAGTGGTTTTGAGGGGACCAAAAAACCCCATATACAAATGGAGAAAAGATATAGCAATGAAGAGTGAAAGGAGTGGCCTCTACTAGTGGTAAACAACAAGCGTCGTATAAAGTGACACATCCTGAAGATATAAAAAAAGGAGAATGGCCCAAAAACAAGAACCAAGACCATAAAGGAACTAAATGATAACCCCACCCAAAACAACAAGCTATGAGGCAAATAACAACTCTAATGGACAAGTTAAACAAATTTTACCAGCCATAAGAAAGGTTCTAAGAACCCCCAAGCCAGAAGTAAAGGGAAGATTACCCATTTAATCCCTTACTATGGAATCTTGAGTTCATCTTAAGTGTGTCTAAAATATTTTTTCTATTATTGTTTCCTTTCACCACCATCCAATCCACCTCCCTATTAGGATTCTCATTTTCATCATTGTGGATTGGTAACACAATTTTAAGACTCTCTTTATTGCCAACAAAATCTTGCTTCAGGCAGCTCTTTTTAGTAATAGATGTCAAACTCAAAGGGTGTGGAAAACCACTATAGATTTGTAGAGGAATTGAATCCTCAACCCCCAAAACAGAGGGAGAAATGAGGGTCTCATCCATAATAAAAAACCTCATCTTCATTCGGCTCTAAAATCTCCAATGAATCATCTGTAACCTCTCCCACAACCAGCATATTGGGTTGGCTTCCACCAAGAAACATCTATGTTTCTCTGTTTCGCAAAGGTGCTACAGTGCTGAGATCCATGGAGCTTGTAAGGTCCACCATGGTATCAATATCTATAAAGATCTGGGTATAGGTCGTGTGAGTGTACAATTCAATTTTAGTATCTATGTCAAGGCATTTTCCCAAAGCATTTCCAATGGAAATAAGTCTTTCCTCCCCCAAAATTTCAGCAACTGGTGAGGCAAGCGTACCCAAATAATCCCGACCTTAAATGTTTTAGTTGTGGGGTTGAAGGAAGGGTATCACACTTTCATAAGAAAGAGGTGACCCTCAAGATCCTAGAGCTTAGAAAAAATAATATCTCTATCTTCCAGACACTTAAAAACCACAATAAAAATCCTTGAGCACAAGGGTAAATATCCGATCTACCTTGCATCAAGGGTTGTCACTTTGAAGAAATCAAGGAGTGCAGCTACAGGAGGCCTGACCAAAGTCTGTTGAAATGAAAGATCAGTCCATGTTTGATGAATAGTTGTTCCACTTCAATTAATTGCGATCCAAAGGTGATCGACGAGATTTTTAGCCGATGCAGAGGGTTTTGCACCACTATTGGTTCTTAGTAGTAGCGAGATATGAAAAATGAACAATCTTGGTTGGGAGGCTTTATGGTCTTCAAGGGAGCCCAAAATAGGACCTAGAATGTCATCCACACCCAACACACCAGGACCCCCATCACCAATGCCCCTAATAGGGGAGGAAGGGCCGCCCTCACCACCGAGACCACCGAGAATCCCATTCGGATCCACCACCACTCACCAAAGGAAGAACCACCTTTTTCATGTCATCACCCACAAAACTAGATAAGCCTCTCACGGATCTAGAGAGAAGGGAGCCATTATCAAAGCCCAAACCAATCCCATCATAACCACCTCTGCAAGAAACTCGATCGTTAAACAAAGAAGAGATAAGGTCGCCCTCATTTCCCTATGTAGCAACCTCGGATTCACCACCATGAATAGGACATTTTCAAGAACCATCAGGAAACTCTTTGAAATATATTCTCTAGAAATTGTATAAAATTATGGGTAATAATAATAACAATATTAATGATAGTATTAATAATATTATTATCATTAATTATAATATTAATATTGATAATTTCAATGCCCTATAGGAATTGAATAAAATAATTGACAAAGCATCCAAGTGATGAGCTACTTGCAGGGTTGTAAAAGAATGGTAGATTAGTAGTTGCTTCATTGCTATTTTTTTGTTGATTTGTAGTTTTGTTGTTTTGGTACTTTTCCATGCAGTTGTTTAACTGCACCTGTGCTCTCATGTGACATCTGATTTTGATCACTTTTTGGTATGTTTTTATTGTGATATCTAGTTTTTGAGCCTTTTTTGTACAAGGGTATAGTCCCTTTCAAAAAACTATTTGCCAATAACAAAAAAAATATTAATAATGATAATATTGATTTTTAGTTTTTTGTAAAATTCTATTTTATGATAGTTAAATTTGAGGTTTAAAATTTTCACTTTGTTATTCAATATTGGTAAAATATATTAGTATTCATGTTAAAATAAAAATCAATATCAATATTATTATTAATATAAATTTAATTAACATTAATATTATTTTGATAAATATAAATATTAATATTTTTTTTTAAATGATTAATGGTAAAATTGGGTTGAGGGGACTCTACATCATTACAACATAATCATGTGGAGAAAAAAATATATTAATGAGGAACAAACAAGTCCAACCTCTTTAAGTGGCACAAAAGGACAATAAAGATATAATCAAACAAACAGCGCAACAAGAAACAAAATTAAACAAACAAACAGCTTTACCATGAGACACCTTCCCATGGGATCTTAAATGCATCTTAAGGGTATCATTTACATTTTTCTCTTTCTTCTTTTTACACACAGTATTCCGTCCATCACCTATGTTCGGATTTTCATTTTTGTTATTGTGAACCGATATAATAATTTCAATGTTTTCCTTATTCATGTGAGTTTGAAGCTTCATTAAAACAAGAGGATGGGAAATGATTATTGGATGTGAAACATTTTCCACAATAGGAGGAGTCACCTTCTTGTTCTTAGAAACTAAATCATCCTCACTCTTTGAATCCTCCTTTGAATCACTATCTAAGGTTCCTTTAACAACCAAGTGACAAGGATTTAAATTCTTCCACCAAGAGGTTATACTCTTATGTTCAGGTTTTCTCACAATCTATCAATTAGAATCTAAGTAACCAAGAGAAAAATGGCTTCTACATCTGAAGATAAACCCTTCATAGTCTAAATTTTGAGTCTAGAATTTTCCTCCACTTTGAGCTCAATAAAAGCTAAAAAATCAACAAAAATATTCATATCAACCAATATGTAGGCATATGTGGTATAGTCATATAAGATCATCTCTAGGTATCCAAGCATTTACCCAAGGTATTCCCAATTGAGATTAATCAATTCTCACTCCAAAACTGGAGGGGAAAATAAGACAACCAAACCCTTTAAGGTTTGACATGAAAAGTGTCGGTCATAGGATTAAACAGAGGGAACCGGGGCTTCATAAGTAAAAATTGAGACTGAATAGCCAAAACTTTTCCAAAAATTAGATCTTTGTTATAGGTTACATCAAACACAATAATGAAGAAACCTTTATATGTAGGGTAAATATCCAATTTACCTGTCATGAGAGGCCTCTAATGAGTTGAAATACAATCATGCAAAGCTAGAATACCTGAAAATAATTGTTAAATTTACAAATAATCACATTTTTTTTAATTAAGCCTCATATTTGAGAATCTCTATGCCAAAACAAACAATAGGAGGTGTTTTTACAAAATCCATGAGCACAGGGTTCCGGGAAGAGGATCTAGCGACTATCAAAAACTCTTTTTTTCCCTTAGATCCTCCTAAAATAGGGACTCTAAATTTAAACCCCTTGTTTCCGGAGATGTCATCCACATCATCCTGCAACGTCACGTCATTAGAGAGAGGTTGAGGCCAAGGGAAAAGAACATACCCATTATGAACAAGGTCTGACCTTGGACGATGTATTTCCTTCGAGCCATGTAGGAATATAACTTGTGTACCACACCGTTGTTCAATGGTGAGAAGATCCTACATAGAAATGTTGTCTTAGCCATGCTCGAAGCCTTGGTTAGGTCAAGGAATGGTTCGGGAGGCCATTTTTGTCATGTTAAAAATATTAATATTAGTATTATTTATAATTTATTAAAAATATTATAAAAATATTTTGTGACAATTAAATTTCAAATTGAATTTCTAAATTTGTAGTTCTATTGTATTTTACATTTTAATTTTCTTATAAATTGTAAATTTGAAATAGATGATTTTATCATAAATTTAATTTTTTACGTAAAATTAAGTTATTTTTACAATTATATTTATAGTAATTATTGTGATGGTGGTGCTTATTGTGGTTGTGGTGGTAATGATGGAAAAGATAAAAACGATGATGAGGATGAGGGTGATGATGATGATGATAAATATGATAACATTAACGATGACGATGAAGATGACGATGAAGATGGCGATGAGAATGACGATGATGAAGAGGATGATGATGATGACGATGATGATGATGATTTGATATTAATATTAATAATAAAAAAGATAATATTTTTTACTATTGGAAAATGTTTTTTGATGAGGATCATACCCCAAGTACAACGAAAGGTCTTATAACCCAGATAAAACCAAAGGATATCAAGAAAACAAAAAAATACAAGGAAGTAAAACATCGAGAACGCAGTCATAAAGGAACCCAAACATAGTAAAAAAACTACCAAAACACAAAACATCGAACCAGCTCAATCCCTGTTCATGGAGATGGAGGTGCAAAGCTTAAAACTTGTCTCTTTTCTTTTCCCTTCACTTTTGTACAATTCCCATTACCAACCTCCGAGTAAATCAAAAGAGCCACTTCCAAATTGATGGTGGGAGATTTCCCATGAGAATGTAAGACTATCAGTGGATTCTTCTGATTTTTTGTGTTAGTAATTTTAGTGTTGTGTAACGCCCGCTAAATTTTCTCACATGGAACCTAAGAACAACCTAGGTCAAACTAGAAAAATTATGGAATAATTTTTTTGAAAAACATGCTTGCAAAAAGTTTCAAATTGACAGTTGTTACATTAATGTTTTTAATTTAATTTAAATTAATAATAAAAATTTCCTTATTTAATCCCCATTATAATAAAAATAATAATGCCCTCAATACTTATGAATAAACCAGTTAGTCTAAGGCTTGGTTTAGTTTCCCCTAAATTTTATTTTGATAAAATTTAATTTACACCATAGCCAAACTTGCACAAATTAATCTCATGGGTAAAGGGGTCTATTTAATTAAATACTAAAG
The DNA here is from genome assembly GCA_018340775.1 of Taxus wallichiana var. yunnanensis. Classification (NCBI taxonomy): domain Eukaryota; kingdom Viridiplantae; phylum Streptophyta; class Pinopsida; order Cupressales; family Taxaceae; genus Taxus; species Taxus wallichiana. Next base: position 57,865,231 of record CM031241.1, read on the forward strand.
TTATTTTAATCCCACAAGGTGACTAGGTTTAAAAATAATTAACAAGGTCCCTAATTTAGCACAAGGGTTAGAAGAATAAACCCACCCTTTCACAAATAAAGTGGCCCCTTAAAAAGTCAACCCATGCATTTAAAATTTAAAATTTGAATTTTACTCAACCACTCCCCACCTACTTTTTGTAGGGATGAATCCCATCCATTGGATGGATTCATTTGGGGCCACAAGATCAAAGGATTTCACTAACCCTAAGTTTGCTTATGAAAGACTTCTTTCTCTTTTCTTTTGACTTATTATTTCTCTTTTGTTTTACAGATTGGTGGAGGAGAAGGAGGAAGCCATTAGAGGCCATCTCAAGCTTTTGGAGAGACATACATGTCTCATTTATTTTCTTATTTTGTTTACACCCTCATTTAGGGTTTCAAAGTATTTATTTATTTTATTTAACTCATTTTTTTTTATTTGCCCAAATGGGCTTATGGGTTTTGCCCCATTTTAGTGATATAGTTAAATTTGATATATGTTTTAATTTGGGTATGAGAATATATACATACATATACATATACATACATATATATATACATACACACACACACACACACACACACACACACACACACACACACACACACACACACACACACACACACACACACACACACACACACACACACACACACACACACACACACATATATATACACATATACATTTGTATACATATGTGTGTGTGTGTGTGTGTGTGTTGTATTTTTAAAAATTAATGGGTTAAAAACCCGAAATCAAAATATTAGTGATTAAATATACTTGTGTGTGTGTGTGTGTGTGTGTGTGTGTGTGTGTGTGTGTGTGTGTGTGTGTGTGTGTACTAAATTAAAATGATGTAACACTCGGCCGCAGGTTTGAAAAATACACATTCCACAAATAGAATTATGCATAGAGTTTTATTAGCCAGAGGAGGGGGTTTATTGTATATGCGTCAATGTTTGGGGATTGAGGGGAGGGTCGCCAACCCCACCCCTCATCCCATTGATAATGGGGTGGGGTTGGGGTCGCCGATCCTCCCCCTAACGCTATCCCCCAACAAAAGAATATTATAACAAGCCACAACCCTTGCATTAAAACAACGACCTCAATTTACTATGTTGACTTTCAAATTAAACCCTTTCTTTGTTTAGTGTATAAAATATGGCATATATATATATATATATATATATATATATATATATATAACTAAAGGTATATATGTATACTAATTATGTTTCTATTATTATTATTAACAAAATAATAATATATTTTAATATCACTACTATTACTAAGAAGTAAAAATACTTATATCATTTGCTAACTTAATATTGTACTTAAATTTCCTTTTATAAATTGCAAGGATATCACCAAGGGTTAGTTTAGAACTTTATTTCATTAATCATTCACATTTTTCTTGTTATTTAATTTTAAATAAGTAAATTTTAACTTAGTAATACATTTACAAGGTCAAAGGATCTAAGGTCTACTTGCAACTATGTAATTCCTTTACACAATTAGTTTTAGGAGTTAATCTATTTTATTGATCAAGTAATTGACAACTAAAATTTAAGTTCTTTCCATCTATACATATAGAGTTTGACTCTCCTACAAACAATACAAGGAAATGAACAATTATAACTTATTTCACTACTCTATAAGTTTCATGTAATACAATGGGAATAACCCTTTATTTGCTTTTACAACTACAAATTTGCAACCATTCTCACAACCAATTATTACAAGATTTCCAATAAGTTTTAAAATAAGAACTACTAACTTTCCAATAAGATCTACACACTTATATGAGATAATAAGTTAACTAAGAATATGAACAAGTTTTTTCTTTCCTTTCAACATACAAATATCAAGCATTCTCACAAGAGGTTTACAACAATATTTTCCAATAATTTTTAAAACAAGAATAACACACCTAATGAAGGCTACAATTCCACTAAAATGAGAACAATCTATTTTCTATTTCAAATCACATTTCTATTACATCAACTTGCTTTTCTAAAATTCATTTCTTTCCCACATGCATTACAATCTTAATAACCAATAATCAATACAACTTTTATTTTCAAAACAATACAATAAATCTTCCACTTGAAGTGAGAATTTTACAAGGTAACTATGATGAAATATATTTTGTCCTCTATTAGTGATCCAAGAACCAAATCTCCACTAGGCTCCATCTTTCTTCACTTGAATCACAACAAAAATAAATGGGGGAGAGGCAACACTCTCCACCCAACCAAAACTCCAATGAGAAGAAGAAGCAATTATTCTCATTGGCCCTCGAGCCCCAACCACAAGGCAATAAGAGATGGATCCAACACATGGAAAATATACAATGCTTCCACACTTACTTGCAAGAAACAAACATCCAAGAAGATAACCACACAAAAATTCTCATTTTTAAACACAACTTCCCAAAATAATGGCTATAAAATAAGCCAAGTAGAGATAGGAACATGGGGGTGCCCTTGTGCCTCCCAAGGGTTTGTATGCCCACCTCTAAAAACCTCCATGATACAATCAATCCCAAAATATTTTATGACTCCGTACAACAATAAATCTATGTCTCTTGTTACTCCCTCTCTCTTATGGCTCCCACAATACACAAAATAGCAAAATAGAATAAGGTGGGGCATCCAAAAATCACTCCCTCCTGAACACACAAAGAAACTCTTATGCCTTCCAAAATATTTCATCCCCATTTCAAAATCTCAACACAACCTAAGGTAAATTTACTACCCAACACTTCAAACAAGAACACACATCCATACAACACATAACATATAAGAAAATAGGAAGAAAACAAGAGTGCAAGATCCTACCTTGTCATGGTAAATGTCCACTTTTCAAGCAATTCTAAAATCCTTCAAACTCAAGCAACTCAAAACTCCCTTCTACTCCAACATGCAAGTACTCCCAAAAATCCAAGATCCAAAGCTAATCAAGTAACCCCATTTACTTCCCAAAAATTTCAATATATAGAAAAGATGAGGAGGGAGATGATATGGCTCCATGTAGGATGCCACATCATTTCTTCTCCATTCCACATCACCCAAGTCAAACACATACTCCAAGGTAAAATAAATTGGTGGTTGAGAGGTATGAAAACCTCTTACACACACTAGTCCAACCCATACCCTTTAGGACAAAGAAATAAACACATGTAAGAAAGTACAATTAAAACTCACTTTTTACCTTCCAAAACACATAATGGGGTCTATTTTTGACCCCCCAACCCATAGTAGGGTTGTTATAATAAATTAAGAGGTATGGGACAAGTTTAACTTGTCCCACAGGCCTCTAAAATTGGCCTTTAAGGCCAAATCCGAATTTCCAAGAAGGGGTAGAGTGTACAACACTCAAGAACACATACACTTCACTTACAACACATAACCAAAAAACCATATAATCTAATAAATGGATTATTTTTTTCCCATCCATAATTAGTTTACTAATCTAGACACAAATTAATTAATGATAAAATGGAATTACATCACCATAAAATCACATACTCTAAAATTAAATAAAGGAAAATAAAAGAACAACACACAAACCCCTTGGTCACAATTGGAGGTAATCCCCCATGGGGACCCCCTAAAAACAAATAAAACACACACAACATAACACAAGTTGCCATGGTGACCATTTTCAAATCCATCTAGCATTCTGATGTGGTTGGTCTCTAATCCCCCTTTGATTTTTGTGATATAATTGCCTGTAAAACACACAATACCTCCTTCGGCCTCGTGGCCACATCAAAACATCCAAGATAAAATATATGCATATAATTCAACAATCATCCATACATAAATTAAATCATCATCTAGGAAAATAATGTTACTATTTTAAAATTCCAACAACATCTCAAATCTATATTTCATCAATAGCAATAAGATCACAAGATTAGTTCACTGATAAATCCTACTCAATATGACAAAAATTTCGAATGTCAAAAATATATATAAATATGTCAACAACACATCATTATCAATATAAATTCCTCTCAAAGAAAATCCACTCAATCATACTACAAATTAAAATCCATCAATAGTCTAAGCATCTCTATCATCTAATCATCATGCTAAGCCAAAATGATACAATAATATCCATGTATATAACCAACAATAATCGAAATCAAAACATAATAAGTGTCGAAGGGAAGTGGGCACTACATGTTGTGTAGCTCACCTTCCTCTTCCAATCCAACAGGGGGTGGAGTTGTAAGAGTTTCTTTGACTAATTTAGAAGAATGGGGATACTTTTCATCTATTTATGAATATGAATCAGCAAAAATTTCCAGGTGTTTACTCTACAAAAATTTCCACCAAATGCCTCTACCACTTTAGGTATTCTTGATGGTAAAATCTGATACCTAGTGATCTAGATAGAAGCAATTTCTACATCTAAAAGGAAGACCTTCATAGTCCAGAGATTGGACCCAAATTTTGTCCTTAACTTTCATCTCGATAGAAGTAGTAAGATCCTTTGAAGTATCCATTTCTACCATAATACGGGATAGGTAGTGTGATGATAAATTTTAATTTTATTGTCCATGGAAATAGCTTTACCAATAGTATTCCCAATGGATCAAAGAGGTCTCATTTCCTACCAATGGCCTATGAACCTCTGTCCACCAACCAACACCTATGTTTCCTCTCTTACCATTTTCCCCGCCTCACCCATATCTACTTCCAAAAAGAGGATTTTGACCTTCCTTTTCCGCAAGGGATTTAGAAACGGCCTATGAACCTCCTCTGTATGTTTCCTCTAAGGGCTCATTTTTGTAATACTCAATATTATTTTTGTTAATACTCAATAAAAAAGATAATATTATTAATATTAAATTTTGATTTTTTATTAAATTCTAATATTATTAATAATTCTAGTATTAAAATTAATAACAATAGTAGTACCAAGTTCACTTATAATAACTTGTCAAACATGTCCAAAGGCACACAAAATGTATTAAAATGTTTTGGTGTTGAACTAAAGGATCATCTATGATTTTTCATTACAATGTTCCATGTGATCTTTGAGATGAGTCAAAGTTGCACATTGATAAAGATGGTTACAAAATTTCAAACCTTCTCGTAATGATGCAAGACTTGAACTTCACAACTCTAACATGTTGTCTATTTTGTGTGGCAATGTGGAGTTCCCCAGTCATTTCTAAACATGATGTACTAAAATAGATAGAAAAATATGCTTCTAAGACAAAAATTTGTCTAATCACTTTCATGATATGTTGTTAAGGCTATCAGACGATATAAGAAGAAGATTCTGCATTGTGCATCTACTAGAGGTTTTGTGATGGAAAAAATGTAGAACGTGATGTCAAGGCACTGGAAACATGCCACATGATATTAAAGTTTCCATTGGTTCATTTCAGTTGAATTTTTATGATTTTGAATGTCAGCTACAAGGTATTTTTCAAGGTCAATATTACGTTTGAAGAGGATAACAAAGGATTATGTGTGATTGGCTCATTATAGTCAAATGTTTTTGAGTTTGAATGTCAGTTGCAAGATATTTTGCAAGTTCAATATTACATCTGAAGAGGAGAATGAGGGATCATGTAAATCATCAATGCATATAATAATTTTTTTGGGATTGAGTTTTTCTTGTACAAACACTTTCGTTATATACATTGGGACATAGGTATCATGAGGGAGGGATTTTTGGGAAACTAGGAAAGAATTAAGAATATGTATCATGTGTGGCATTTTGAATGGAAGGATGCAATAGATGAACAAGAGATAGAAGAAAATGGTGATGATGAAATTGAAAATTTTCTGGAACGGATAGCATGGATGAGAGGAAATTTCTTTCACATGTTGTTCTACCCAATAAGGTGAATTTGAGTGATCTTCATATGATTGGAAGATGATATTTTGATTTGAGTCTTGTTTGAGATATGGAAGATGACAATGACTTATAAGATGAATATGCATGCTTCATAGCAACAAAATAAAATCCCTACAAAATGTGAAGTATGCTTCATATAATTCACTTTCAGATATGGAAAGTTCATTAATAAAACAATGTATTTATTTGGAAAATATTATTAGACATTCTAAAACAGGTCCTAAGGAACCTCCGCTCAATATGATCATAAAAGGTACTTATTAAATAAGATAATCTTACCTAATCAAATTCAAAATTCAAAATGTTAAGCATAAAAATTATCCCGAATTTTCAAATTTATTATAATAATTTCATAATACAATTATAGTTAAAAAATTATAGAAAGATAAATAAATATTAATAATAGAAATTATTATTGGATTTTAATTTAGTATGTAAAATTTGATGAAGAGAATGACAATGGCAAAGATCAGTTTACTGATATATATAAGAAGTTGAACTCTCTAGACACCAGACTGGGGAGAGCTAAAGATAGACATGATCACAACATGGCTATCTTCAAAGCTATAAGTGACTTTTTAGAGTAGCAAGTTCAAATCATTGCCATGCTCAGTGGGATCCCTGCAACTATTTGGGGGAATGATAAAGAGAGGAGTCTGACCATATCTCAACTGGATACTTCAGACTCAATGCACATAACCACACTGGCGATGTTTACCTCGCTATGCAAACGATCCAGCCCGATTTTTAATGAAAGAGCATCCAAGAAATAGACTCACTTGGGCTGGTGGGATTCGTCGAAGATATTGTTCTTTTGTGATCTGTATGCTCTGACTTTGTTGCTTTTTTGTGGTTTTGTTGCAGTCTTTGTCCTTTTTGCCTCTAGTTGTAACTAACTCTTGGTTACTTTTGGAAATATTGTTCTATCTCGAATATTGATCATTTTTCATTGAATCTTCATAGTTATATCGGGATGGTGAGCCCTTTTTGCAACAAGGTATATTCCCTTTAAAACTATTTACCAATAATAAAAAAAGTATGTAAAATTTGTAATTTAAAAACAAATCATAACCTTTCAAATTTGTTATAAATTTGAATATTATCATAATTTTGTAAATTAAAAAATTTAATTTGATATTTGTTAAAAAATTCAATTTCATAATAAATATCATATCATAAAAGTTGTAATGTTTATTATATAATTGATTTTATTTCCTAGAATTGAAATTTATTATTCAAATTTTTAAATTTTATTATAAATTTGAATTTTTATAATATATAAATATATATAACAAATTATTATTATTTTCATAAATTTAATATCTAAATTTTAAAATTTATGATTAATAATATTTAAACTCAAAATTCCACCCCCATGGGTGTCAAAAAGTTAATTTTGATGGGACTTCCATAGGGAACCCAGGTCTTTCAGAGGAAAGGTGTATCCTTCGTAATGAGAAAGGTGAGTTGATTAGTTTTGGCTCATTCCGTTTGCAAGATGGAAATTTCAATATAATTGAAGCTCGGGCCCTCCTCTTTAGGGTGAAATTAGTAATGGAATGTCGGAGCTCCCACCTTTTCATGGAAGGTGATTCCCAAATCATTATTCAGGCTATAAATAATGGTAAATATTTGCATTGGGCCTTAGATAATTATATCTTGAACATACTCTTTTGGTTAGCCAAGCTTGAATCATGGCACATTAGTCATGTTTTAAGATAGTCCAAATCAGCAGGTGACCTATTAGTGAATGAAGGGGTGGCGCAAGCATAAGAGATCATTACTTCAAGTGATGTTGCTATGTGGTCAGGTTTGGTGGCAATCATTAAAAGGGACTCCTATCCCAATAATACTCAGGTGTGCCAGGAAGGGCTCACATGACTATAATCCTTAAGGAAAAGGTGTTCAGTTCATTCCTCTTCATTATTGCCCCTCTCTTTTGGTTTTCTACATGTAACAGGCTAGTGTTTGCTTGTTGTCTCGTGGTGATTCCTCCATTACCCAGCCTCTTTTTGAAAGTATAATCCAATAAAATGGATTTTTATGGTTATGTTTCTCAAGCCCAACTTAAGAAATCCTTCCACATTGGTTTCAGATCGGTCTGTATCACAGTGAAGTGTATCATAGGATAGAAATATCTCCCGGGGAGCGGAAGAGCAAGGGTTAATGCAAAAACAGGTTCTTCCTTTATCTCTAGCCTACTATTAATTGAGAAAAATAAAGAGGAGACATTATTGATCGCTCACCATATAATACAACCAAAGCATGGAGTAGGGTTAGAAGAAGTGGTTTCCAATTTCAATCTACCCTCTGCCTTCTTTTGGGCATCTGCAGTGGGGGAGCCCAATTTGGGCGTTGCGGCTTGTATGGAAGAGCTAGAAAAGAGGAGTGTGGTGCTCCTAGAATTCATGGTTACAATTCGTAATATTTGTAGAATGAAGATATCTAGCCCTGCTTCCATCCAACCTCTGGATTTGGACTCCTTGGTCACTCCTATTGGCCTTGTCCTTTCTTTCATCTTCCAAATCTTGGCCAGGAAAATCTTCCTATGCTTTCCTCCTGAAGGTGGAGAAGGCAGAGGAAGTAGGGCATTGAACTAGCAGGAAAAAATGGAAAGAAGAATCCATAGATGTAGCTGAGGTTAGTAGAAAGAAGCAGGTACATCTCGATGCCCAAGTCAAGGTGAAAATCATTGATCTATTTGATTAGAGCTATAATATAGTTCATAGCATTCGATATATAGTATATTTTTGTATTTTTGATATCAAGGTGGCAACAATTAATGTAATATGTATTTTCTACTATATATTTTGATTGATTTTAATACTTTAAGGGTGAGGTCCCCTTAACCCCCAATTCATAGCTCGTAAAAGCATTTGCTTATAAAAAAATTAAACTCAAAATTTTAATTTTAATTTTATATATATATATATATATATATATATATATATATATATATATATATATATATATGTCACATTTATTATAAATTAAAATTTACTATAATATTTTAAATTTTCAAAAAAATTATATTTAATTTTATAAATTTATGATGATTAAATTTGAATTACAAAATTATAAATTACAAATATTATATCAAATTTTAATATTTATTTTAAATTTAAAAGTTTATTATAAATTATACATTCTATACAATTTATCGTATGTTATACATTTTATAATTTTTATTATATACATTATTTTTTAAACAGACATAGTGGCACTGAAGGTGCCATTTACTTGATTTTATTGAATTTGGTTAATAACTCTTGGATAAATAATTTATCGATTAAAAAAGAAATCAGTTGCATATAAAACCTTACATTTTAAGAAGTGATAATTTTAGACAATGTTAAATATTGATATTATTGTTTGAGTTCGATATAATATGTAGTGCCCACTTCCCTTCGACACTTTTTTTATTGATTATGATATTGTCGACTATACTTATGGATGTTATTGTAGCTTTTGATATGGCATGATGTTAGATGTTAGAGATCATGGACTATTGTTGATTTCGATTCATATATGATGCATGTGGATTATTGGAGACATTTTATATTGATGTTGATATGTTGATTGACATGGTTGTGTGTGTGTGTGTGTGTGTGTGTGTGTGTGTGTGTGTGTGTGTGTGTGTGTGTGTGTGTGTTTCGGACATGTGATACTTCGTCATTTTGAGTAGACCTAGAAAATTGAACTAATATTATGATCATATTGTTATTGATGAAATTGTAAATGATATCATTACTTGCCTAGATGATGTTTTGATTCATATATAGATGATTTTGGAATTATATTGTATATTCATTTTGGATGTTTTGATGCGGCCATGAGGCCAAGAAGGTGTTATGTGTTTGCAAGTAAACATGTCACAACAAACATCGGGGGATTGGAGACCAACCACATTGGAATTCTAGATGAATTCAACAAGGGTCACCATGGCAACGTGTATTTGTTATTTGTGCATGTTTGAATTGATGTTAGGGGTTCCCATGGGGGTCACCTTCAAATGTGACCAAGGGGTTATGTGTATTCTTTTATTTAGTTTCTTTTGTTTAATTTTAGTATGTGATTTTTAGTGATGTATTTTCCCTTTATTATTTATTTTATTTGTGTCTAGATTAGTGAGTAATCATGTTGTTAAATAAATTAAAATGGGTCAAAAGAATGCATTTATTAGAGCTGATGGCTCTTGGATTATGTGTTGTAAGTAATGTGTAAGTAACTTGGAGTGTGAAACACTCCACCTTCCTTTGAACTCTTAGATTGTTGATTATGTGTTGTAAGTAATGTGTAACACTCCACCTTCCTTTGAACTCTTGGAAGTGTGAAACACTCCACCTTCCTTTTGAAATTCGGATCTGTCCTTAGGGGTTGATTTTGGAGGCATGTGGGATAAGTTAAACTTGTTCCACACCTCTTAAATTACTATACCAACCCTACCTATGGAATTTGGGAGTCAAAATTAGGCCTTATTATGTATTTTGGGAAGGCAAGTTGTAAGTTTTTATTGCACCTTCTTGCATGAAATTAATTTTGGTCCTTAAGGGTTGTGGGCTTGGATTGTGTGTGTAAGTAAAATGTCATTTTATTCACCCACTTATTAATTGTGCCTTGGAGTTTGAAGTTGACTTGTGAGGTGGAGTTAAGGATGAGTGATGTGGCATCCTACATGGAGCCACCTCATCCTCCTCTCTCCCTTTTCTATTTATTGGAATTCTTTGGCTTGTTTGGGGTTACTTCATGTTGGTTTGGTGCTCTTGCAATTGGAGAGAGTTAGAGGATTTTAGATGCTTGTGGATTTTTGGTGCTTTGGGACTGTTTGGATTTGAAGAATCTTATTGTTGAACTTTTGGATCAAGATCTATCATGGAGAGGTAGGAGCTTGACTCTTTTAAAATATGTTCTTTTTATTTTATGCATATGTGAATGTTGTTGAGTGTTTGGTATGTTTATGGGTTGGTTGGGTAGATTTCCTAAGTGTGGTGTAGGAGAAGACTATGGGGATCTTTCTTGTGGGGAGGCATAAGAGAATGTGGGGAGGCATAAGAGTTATTTTGTGGAGGGAGTTTGGGATGGGTTTCCACCTTGGAAAAGAAATAGCTTGCATTTCTTACTTGTTATGGGGGAGCCATAAGAGGAGGGAGGCATAAGAGAAGGGGAGGCATAAGAGTATGTAGGGGTTTTGAGATGAATATATTGTGGGTTTTAAGGTGGACACCCATTTCCCATTGGGAGGTATAAGCAGCTTCCCCCATAGATCTTACTCCTTTTGCTTTTGTATGATGAAGCCTTGTGTATTTTGTTGTTATCTTTCTTGTAACTATCACTGCATTATTTGGATTGTATATGATTGTAAAATTTGGCATTGTGTTGTGGAAGCTTGTTTGTTTCCATGAGTTGAATCCATTTCCTATTGTAATGTGGTTAGGGCTCGGGGGAAATGAGGAGGACATCTTCTCCTCTTCATTAGAATTCTTGGTTAAGTGGAGAGCGTTGCCTCCCCCTTTTCTTTGTTGTGACCAAATGAAATCTGGCAGATCTCTCTTGTTGCTATTTCTTAGAGCTACGTATGAAGACAATATCACACTCCTCTTTGGGTTCCTTATTGTAAAAATTTCCCACTTTAAGTGGATGACATTGTAATATTATTTATGGTGAAAAGTTGCTATGTTTTTGGATGTGAAAGTTACATTCAAATGAGAAAGATTTATTTTGTAAGTTGTCTTTTGGTGAATAGAAAAGAAGTTATAAAGGAAATTATTTCATTTTAATAGAAGTTGATTTACTTTATACAAAATGGAGTTGATCCTGTTGGGAAATGTGTTGATTGAAATACTTTGCAAACTCTCTGTTTAAAGGCTGGAAAAGTATGTGTTAGGAAATATTACATTTCCCTGTATTATTTGAATAGCATGTTTTGAAAATAGAACTACATTCTTTCTCTTCACGCATTGATTAAAGGAAAGTTAAACATTGTAAAATTGGAATGGAATGAACTTAAATATTTAAAGTATGGAAAATGAAATAGATTAATTTACAATTTAAAATACGTAGATTTCTTTTAGATCATTGTAAACTTGCAATAAACATCAGAAAAATGTTCATAACAATCTACAACAATGAAAGACAAGTAGAAACATTAAAATGAACTAAGGATGATCAAAACGCATTCCAAAACTAATTATATTGCACAAAAAAATTACTCGAACTTTATTAATCGGGTAAGAGGTAGAAAAACACCTTTGCAAAAAAAGGAGAATTAAATCCATTTTGAAATCCCAACCATGATCAATTAATCCTTGCAAATCTATCAAATTTCTATCAAGTGCAATTCTCCATGTTTGTTTGTCATGATGGAGAAGGAAGAATGGCATTTTGGTGCTCAATTTGATCTTGCCCCATTTTCTCTAAAATTCTTCAATCTACGGGCTCTGTCATATTTTCTATTTCCCCAAATGGATGTGTGAAAGGTTTTCTTCATTTGTATGTTGTTGAAGATCCTTATCCATGGTCATGGATCACATTTGGGCCTTGTATCATTTCCAAATTCTTTGTCATTAAAGAAAGATTCATTTCCGAGTGCAAATGGTGAAGTTCCCTTACATCTTACTGTTCGATGGGCATGTTTTCCCTGTCAAAATTTATCTCTAACATCTACACATACATGTTCATTCTTGATTCGATGTGGGTCAGCGGGGTATTTTGAAACTCTAAGGCTCGCTTCAACTCAAGTCTTGTCCATGTGGAGGGCCTGCACTCATCTAAAAATTTGCCTCTTGGTTTGACCTTTGGAGTTGCGCTAGGGAGACACGTGGAGGTTTTTGCTGGCCCTACCCAGACTTAGACATTTTTTCATGTGTCTAGTGCAGGTTTTTCAGACCATGGACACGTGGAGGTCCAGACTCATTTAAGGATCCACCTCTAGGTCCTACCTTAGAAGTTACGTCAAGGAGACATGTAGCACCTTCCACTGGTCCTTAAAATTTTCAACAACTCTCTCATACTGAGACACATGGTGAGCCCGTGCTTTTTAGGGTCTCCACTTTTGGGCACCATCTCAAAGTTGTGCCAAGGAGACATGTGGAGGCTTCCGCTAGCTCCTCTCTATACTTAAAATTTTCAATCAACTTTATAAGGCCTGGAACATGTGGAGGGCCCGCGCCTGTTTGGGGAGCTTCCCATGTACTTTAATTTTGAATAAGCGCCGAAGGGAAACTTGGAGGTTTCTGCTAGATCCTACCCATACTTAGAATTTTTCAACGACCAAAGAAACTTTCTTGGACCCTAGGCACATGGCACCTTCCACTGGTCCCTAAATTATTTCAACAAATTTTTTGGGCTAGGACACGTGGTGAGTCCGCACTTTTTGGGGTCTCCACTTTTGGGCACCATATCAAAAGTGTGCCATTGAGACACGTGGAGGATTCCACTAGCTCCTTTTATACTGAGACTTTTTCAAAGGCCAAAAGGTAATTTTCCTGGGCCTAGGGCATGTGGAAGGCCCGTGCTTGTTTGGAAACTTACCTCTGTACTTTACCTTTGAAGGTGTGCCAAGGAAACATGTGGACAGCTCTAATATAAAGTTGAGAAAGGGGAGAATTAACGGTTGAAATGTATTGCATCTGATTTTGCTCCCATTTTTGCTCCAAGACTCCTGGAGATGTGAATACGCATTGTTTTTCATCGTTTTTGATGAAACCCTTGTCATTTTTATCTACAAAGTGCAATTGAATGGATTTAGAGCTTAATTTGTGAGTCCAAGGATTGTAAAGGTTAATATTTTGAAGTTGTAATTTCTCGAGCATTTGCAAAAATGTGAATTACCAAAGAATCTGGATGTAGAGTAGAGTTAAATAGGAAAGAATGGGAAAAGGATGAAAAGTTGGAGGTTACAGGCACAAAGGATGAAAAACATGTTGCTAGAGGAGATGACTGGGTGCCCCAGTTAAAAAAATGATTTAAATATTTGTAATGATTCACCTTTTTTAACAACTGAAACTTTTTGTTGTAAGTCTGTTAAACGTCATTTTCTGAAATCATGAAAAAACATGTAACAAACAAAGGTTCCTTGAATATTATTTTCATGGGTAGAAAGCTTGGATGTAAATTGAGTATTATAAAAAGCATGCTTTAGTCATGCAAAAGAGTCGGGGGTTGAATTCTTACGAGAAAATTTGAGAAATCCCATCTTCTTGAGAGACCATCTGAGAAACCTGTTAATCTCTTATGTTTTAGATTTGATCATGTCAAGTTGGTTGCAAGTGTATATCCATTAACAAGCTTTGAGACTGTTCAAAGAAACTTTCCCTTGCTGATGAATCTAATCAACTTTGAATTAATCTGTGTTAATCTTGGGATAATTTGTGTATATTTTATTTCAAAAAATTTGCAAGTATTTTTTCTTATTCCTATAGAAATCTTGCATAAAAATCCCTCTAAATCACACAGGATCTCATCCCTATGACAGTTTAGTGGAATTTGCAATTTCATTATGAGAAGAGCCTTCATCCTGTAATGACATAAATAATTTAAAGTCACTTTATTGTCATTTTGTTGATAAAGATTGTCTGTAAACCTTTGATTGTATCCTAGGCATGAGGAATTAGGTGTCTTTAATTTTTAATTGATTCTTTAGCTCGAGCCTTCGTGTTAAATTCTTGGAGATTGTGTGAAACCGTGCAAGATCTAGGCCTCCATTGATGCACACCTTCTGGATGAAGGAATATTTTAGCCATTCTAAAGCATTCTATCATTTAGATTTCCAAATTTTGTGAAGGCTCTCAAAGATCTAGCAAAATCAACTTTATCCTACTTTAATCTCCCACTAAAAAATTATTCAAAACTTGTGAATCCTACATGAACTACCCCTATTTGCCCTATATGTCCACAAATGAGTAAATTCTACTCCTAAAATATGCGAAGCAATCGATTCCATAATGTCTTTAGTAACCTTAACCCCGTTTAGAAAATATCACCATTCTTTATAAGTGTGGTGTCCCCAATTTCATCCTGAAATTTGTGACTACCCTATCTCAAAAATTTTCGTACTTTTAAAATAATGGGTCGTTTTGTGTTTTTATTGCCAAAAATTTATTTTATTGCATCAAGATATTCCCAAAGAGCCATATTAGTCATTTTCACCAAATACCTAGATGCCCAAAATTGTTATATTCTCATTACATCGGATTTGTCTGCATGAAAATTTGTATTTAATTATTTTGAGCCCTGTTTGAGGAAATTTGTGCTATGATTTAACCCTGTTTTGATCGAACATATCATTAATCCTATATATTAGAATGGTTTTAACTAGGAATGAGTTACGCACTTTATTTGTGATTTTTGGCAACTTTTTTGTTTTTTTGTGTTTTCCCGTTTCATTTTCTATGAAATTTCTCTAGATCAATTACTTTGCTTGGTTTGGCTTTGAATCTTGGCACAGAGTAACTGGGGATCACATACACATGTTATTCTTGAAGGAAGTCACCATCAGACGTCCGATTCATTGGGAAAAGACGAAGTCGCGCACCAAAAAGCCTCTTCTGGGCTGGTTGCATTTTTGGAAAACAAAGAATCAGAGTGGATAATGGGAAAAATGGAAGCAGCAGGCAGCTGGGATTTTATTGCCTGCCTTTAGGGTACTTTTTCCCATGATGGAAAAGTCACTTAAGTTGCAGTGGGAAAATTAGAGGCAGCAAGCAGGCGAGAATTTATTGCCTGCCTTGCAAGGTAAAAATTCCCATGGTGAAATAAAAGAAAAGTGACTTAAATGAAATCATGGGATTTTATTGCACTTTAAATGCGCAGGGTAAATAATCTTATTGTCAAAGTCAAATCACTTAAGTGGATCATGGGATTTTTGGGGCTGCCTTGCAGGGTAAAAATTCTCATTGCCATGTGTTTTTAAAAATAGAATTCTATTATTCCAAAAAGTGCGACCCACCTTGGGTGAATAATAATGCATTAAATAAATATTTGTTAATATTTATTCACCCAATTTTGGCACTTATGCTTGTGAAAAATTCAACAAAGGAAGTGGACAAAAGGAATTTAAAAATAAATTTAATGCATTTAATTTATTTTTGAGAAGGAAATAATACTTTTTAAAGTATTAATTGATTAAATTAAATTCTATTTTCAGTGGCTATGGTCAAAGCACACTGTGAAGCTTAAGTGAAGTGAAGGGTGGATGATTAAATTGATTAAATTTAATTTAATGGATGGCTGTCCTTAATCATGCAATTTTAGCACATCAGTTAAAGAGAAAAGAATGATTTTTAATTAATTAATTGCCAAGAATAGGAAGGGCAATTATTAATTATAGAATTATGAGGGTTATATAAGCATGGGCTACCATAAGGGTGAATTAATTAATTCACAGGTGAAGAAGTACAGCCCAAAGGAAAAGTGTGCCCCATTTGGAGAAGGATTTTGCTCAGAGAAAGGTGGATTTGATGCTAAAAGCTTCTAGTTTTGGTGCATGCTTTGAAGAAGGCTGATTTGTGTCTGCATAATTGTTTGTAGAAGTGATACAGGTGCTCAGGTGATGTTGGTAAAATTCATGCTTGCTTTGCATGCAAATAAAACGTCAAATTTTGGGGCAGCAGGCTTGAATTATGCAGATTTTTGTGATTAAAATTCACTGTGCATGCTCCGGTTGCCATCTTTGTCTGAATTAATTGCAGGAGTTAGATACAGGTGCTTTTATAAAGAAAAGGAACTTATATCAATGTCTAATACATTGAATATTTCCTCCGAATCTGAAGGATTATCCAGATCTGCACCAGTTTTGAAGAATTCCAATCAAATAAGAAGAAAAAGAATTGTTTAGACAAAGATAGACAAAGCTATGGCGAAGAAAGATGAAAAAGAAAGCACAATGGATTCATGCATCACTTTTAAATTTGTACATATTGGAGACATGGATCTAGGCTTGGAACCTCTTGCTAAATTGATAGACAGATCCAGAGTAGGAAAGACTTCACTCATGCATGCAGGAAAAACTTCACTCATGCGTGCAGATTAAAAGTAGTGGAATTATTCGAACTGCAGCTTTTCCATCCACAGCCCAGCTGCCAGAGTTTTTTATGTAGGTACATATCCATATGCAGATGAAGATGCAATTCCATATGCAGATCTAGATCCAGATCTCATAGTTGCAAAAGCTTCCGGACAAAAGGCTTCATCCTCTTGTTTCAAATGCAGCCCATGAAGAAGTCAGTGCATGGAAAATTCCTTCCAAGATCTTGTGCAAATGCTCCCATCTTCCAGTTGAAGCCTTCATTGAATTTTCGTTCATCCGGAGTGCTTTCCAAAATTTTTAATTTCTCATATGTAATTAAAAATAAGGATGATGAGTTATCTACGACAAACATTGCATTGATGCATGTACTAGAGAAGAACTGCAAAAGCTTCAAGGATAAAAGAGAAGACAAGGCGAAGGCAAAATCTAGCTATTTCCAGATCTAACTTGTTGTTTCCAGATCCAACTTGTTGCACTTCCGATTCAGCTTGTCACTTCCAATCTAGTCATTTCCAATTCCATCTACTCCTAGATCTAGTTTGGTGAGAATCAAAGGCAAAAGAATCAACTGCATGCAGACATGAAAAGGACAAGAATGCAGCTTTCCTCTTCCTTCTTCTTTCCTCCGAAAAAAGTAATTGAGCGATCAATTAAATTATACAACTTAAGTGATTGGTTTAAAAGCCATTACTTGAAGAAGTCAACTACTTGGAGATAGGTGGCGGACGTGTAAAATAGAAGGTTCTATTTTCAGTTGCAAATCATACATGTCATGTAAAGAGGAATTCAGATGGAGATTTCCATTTGTTTCTTTCCTTCGACTTCCACATGTGCCAATTCAACTAAAAGCTTCTGACATGTAATTTCCCCTCTACATTCTATAAGTAGAGGAAGAACCTTCAGGTTAAAAATCAGAATTTGTAAGCAGCAATCTTGTGTTCTATACTTTGTGCTGAACCCCTGAGAGCCACTTGGAGCAAATGAATACAAAGGAGCAGGTTTCAGAGAAATTTTTATCATGGTGTACTATGTTTCTTGCTTTTAATATTAGATCTCTCAATAAACTTTGTGTTATTTTAGATCTGGATCTAGAGTTGCCTTTGTTTTAGAATTTTGTGTTTATATCTATTGGATTCTTCTATGTGCATGCAATCAGCTCTTCCATCTACTGATTAGGATGCACATCTTCTCCATTTCTTCTATGTGTTTATGTAATTACCTTCTTCTATAACTTTTCCTTTCTTTAAAATAGTTGCTTACTTGCTGCAGAACTGTTCAGTTATGGTTCATGAACTGAGTAGTTAAAGTAAACCCCATTTAGATATTAACATACTTAAATTGACAAATCTGACATGGGAGCCTCACTGGTAAAATGAGGGAGATTTATCTCATGACTACCTAGGTTTTGTGCTATGCAGAAAATCTAGCCAACAAAGTGACAACTCGTGAGAGTTAAATTGTGGTGCATTGATCATAATTTCTCAAGGTTTCCTTTCAAATTTGTGCAAATAAGGATATCTTCATTCTCCTTCTCCAAAAGAGGTTACAAAATAGTTCCTCTCACCTTGGTCGAAAGGCACAACCCAAATTAGTGAGGATATATCAAATCCTTTCATATGGTGTTATCCATTTCTCCAACACCCGAGTGACAAAGAGCCAATTGAATCCCTTCCCCGGCTACAAAATGACTTATGATTCGTTTGTCTCAGATTATCTTGTTGAATCTGTGATGCTTCTCGGCTTCCAAGGGAGAATCAATTTGGTTACCAACACTAGAATGGCACCATTATCGAGGATCGATTAGCATTTTTAGGGATTATTTGAACTCTGGGACCTATTTTTGTAGAAAAAACACTTTTGGCATCGTTTCCAGGGATCTGATTAGCATTTCTGAGGATTATTTGAACGTCGAGACCTATTTTTGTGGCAAAAACACTTTTCACGCCATTGTTGGGGACCTGATTTACGTTGCCGGGGATTATTTGAGCTCCGAGATCTATTTGTGTGGCAACAACACCTTAATGGCACCGTTTCCGGGGACTATTTGAACAAAGGTGTACACATACCTACCCTAGTAATGTTTCTTACATGCTCTAAGTTCAAATACATTATTTAAACGTCATCTTTGTTGAGATCTCTAATATTTGCGAAGTTACAAGTTTTGTGTGCAATATTTCCAGTTTTTGTTGGTTTTTACACTAAGTTTACATTATCAATTTCAATTACGGGTAAAGGATGGTCATATCTGTGAAGCTTTGCATCATTTTAGTGTTAAAAGACATTTGACAAATCAATTTTAG
Source organism: Taxus wallichiana var. yunnanensis (assembly GCA_018340775.1). Classification (NCBI taxonomy): domain Eukaryota; kingdom Viridiplantae; phylum Streptophyta; class Pinopsida; order Cupressales; family Taxaceae; genus Taxus; species Taxus wallichiana. Next base: position 57,884,464 of record CM031241.1, read on the forward strand.
TGCATTTTCACAACTAAGGTGAAAATCCTTAGTGGTGACTTCGTGTTGAATTATTTTTTGATAAATGTCAATGTCTTAACCTCTGTCAATTGAAAATTTATCAATAATCTCTATAAATATGGAAGGAAGAAGATCTTTCTTTGTTAAAGACCTTACTAGAAGGTTGTTTCCAGAATTGGGAAAGACAAATTCTAAAGGAAGAAGAATCTGGAAAGTTAGTGGAGATCAGAAATGAAGAAAAGAGTTATCAATTGTGGAAACTGATTAACTTGTCATTGAATATTCCCATACTTCCTCAAGTGCTTCTTAATCAGGTAGTCTTTTTTTAGATTTGAATTCTCCATTTGGAGAGGGGCCTTCTTTTTTATTTGAAAAACTTTTGTCTCATTTTTTCCTTGTGTTCTCCAAAGCTGATAAGATCTTCCAAGAAATAGAGTTTATAGAGAACATTCATTCTGACAATTGCATTCATGTGCCCCATATACCCCTCACTCCTCTTCATTATGTTTCTCCTATAAGATCACCTCCCCAAAAAAATATGGCCCAGCCCCCACCTAGACCTTTGTTTGTTATGAACACTTTTGGTCCTATAGATTTCAGAGGTGTGGTTGGATATCCAAATGTTGTGCCCCAAGATGTTAGAAATAGACTGCCTAAATTTCAAGGAAATAATTCTATTACTGGTGATCAACACTTAAATATTTTTTCAATATGATGGAATACTTTGAGATTGAATTTGAGGATGTGTACATAAAATTGTTTATTCATATTCTAGAGGAGGATGCACGAGACTGGTATAAATCTTTGTCGAGACAACTCCATTGATTCATCGACAGAAATGAAGAATGCTTTTAGATTACAATATGGAGATAAAATAGACCCTAGGTTTCTTTTATCATAGTTTGAAAATATTAAAAAGAATCTTAATGAATATGTTCATGACTTCAATACAAGGTTCAATAAGACCCTGAATAGGCTACTTGTGATCCTGAGGCCAAGTGATGATTCATGTCTAATAAAATAATCTGATGCTTTTGATAAGAAGTTTTCCTATTATTTGAGGGATAAGAACCCAATAACATTAAGGCATGCCTTCATCATGGCTTTGCAGATTGAAAACAATATCAAAGTAGTTGGTAAGCCTCTTAAGAGGGAAGGTATCAAGCTGATCAATCCAGAGAAGCCTCAGTCAAGTAAGTCTGTGTATCTGGAGGAGGTTGTGAAAACTTTGGTTGGATCTATTAAGGAAATATCCTATAAAATGGCCAGGGCAGAGAAGGGGATTGGACAAAGTTCCCAAGGTCAACATAAAGCGCAAGGTCAAGAAATATTTACAAATCATCCTAGGGGTGATTAGATATCTGATGACATAGGAAAATGACTCGTGGGATCAGGAAATAGACAGCCCAACCCGGGAAAAAAATTGGTGCCTGATCCTTTAGCTATCAGAGTTGTTGTTAATGAAGCTCATGAGATTGAGTGGTGTGATAAATGTTTCTTGCCACATTCTCCATGTGATGTTGAATTTGGAGTTGAGGAAGAAACTGATGATGATGAGACAGATGATGATGCATGCATGATGGATTTCTCTACAAGTTCACAACAGGGAGAAACCTCAACTGAGCTGATGAGTGCCAGAACTATTAAATATTTCTAGGATTGCATTCACTAGGTATTACCTCTTCCTCCCACTCATACTTCTGAAATTGATATGGTACAAGATTTTGAGTTGCCTAAAAATGATTTTGAGTACTTAAGGGCATTAATGATTAAAAATTATGATGGGGAATTCCTTCAGAAGAGGACAGACATAGTTGTTAATGAATGTAGTAGTTGGCCATGAAAAGGAATACAATACCAGGAGAAAAGTTGTCAAACAGGAAGGCCTCAGGCCAAACCAAAAATTTCAGTGCTTACTAGTATCCCTAAAGAAGCCCCTAATAAAGATGCATCTAGCAAAGGCTTTGTCACCCCAAATAAAACTTGTGTTCCTCCCCATGCTCAGACTATGAAAAATCATGTGCCATCAGATGAGTTTGTCAATCTTCCTCCAAATACTTCCTTGCCCAAATACGTTCCTTATGACATTGCCCAAGTCTTGAGTCAGATCAATATTTTTTTCCAATTGTTGAGCTGCTTAGGATTCCTGAGCACACGAAAAGGTCCTTTGAGTATTTGGGATTGAAAAAAGAAAATATTACCCAAGGCAGAAATGTAAACAATGTTGAGATTCCTCATGCCATTGTAGAGTTGGAAAAACCCCAAGTACTAGAAGAACTAGGTGAGCCACTTGAAGTATATTTGGGAACATTCACGGTTGAGTCTCAGCTAAAGGTGGATACATTTTTCACTACTCTAATTATTAAGGATAAGTTCTTACATAACTATATGTTTGATTCTGGAGCATCATGCAATGTTATGCCTCTTGAGGTCATGAATGAGTTGGATTTTAAAGTAACAATAGCTTATGGGAAGTGCACTACCATGGATTCCAGAGAGGTGTCAGTGGTTGGATGTGTCAAGGGTTTGATAGTGCAACTTGTAGCCTACCCAGGCAAGAAATTAAAACTAGATGTTGTTATTGTTGATTTCCCTACTAAGTGGGGAATGTTACTATTTAGAAAGTGGGCAGCTAGTGTGGGTGGAAGTGTGCAAATGGACATGTCTTATGCCACTATACCAATTGAGGGAAGCCTTGTGAAGTTACCTAGTGAAAATAAAATGTTATATCTCATTGAGGACCCCAATAATGCTTCTTATGAAGTATTGCATGTAGATATTGATATTGATAACTCTATGCCCTATGTTTTTTTCAAGGAGTATGAAATTGATCAATGCGGTATCATGAGTAGGTTGATTTTCCTGAGACTTTGATGTTTGATGTAGCCTCAAAATATGTTGAAAAACTTGAGCCAGCACAAAGGATAAGCCTTAAAAAATGTGGTCAGATAGCAACTTGGATGGAGAAGAGAAAAAATCATATGACCAATTGTTAAAGACGTATCAGAGATACTTCGCATGGTCATATCCAGAATGGCAAGCACTTGAAAATTTTCCTTGATTTTTTTTCTCTGAATCAGGGTGCTCACCATTATATAGTGTATAGTCTTTTTGTTTCGTTCTACTTTCATTTTTTTCTGTTTTGGTTCATCTTGGTCCCCAGGTGACTAATTTTTGTTGGTTTCTCAGTTCATTTTGGGGGAGTTGGTTAGTCTTTATGCTCTGCAATATTGTTCTTGACCCATTACCCAATGGATTTTTAGCACATGGTCTACTCTTTTGTTCTTGTGGCACTCGCAAGGAGTGCCCATCCCCGAGTCGAGCCAATGTTGGTGCTCAATTTGATCTTACCCCGTTTGTTCTAAAAATTCTTTAATTTATGGGCTCTGTCATATTTTCTATTTCCCTGAATAGATGCGTGAAAGGTTTTCTTCATGTGTATGTTGTTGAAGATCTTTATCCATGGTTGTGGATCACATTTGGGCCTTGTATCATTTCCAAATTATTTTTCCTTAAGAAATATTCATTTCCGGGTGTAAATGGTGAAGTTCCCCTACATCTTATTGTTTGATGGGCATGTTTTCCCTATCAAAATTTATCTCTAAACGTATGTAGATACATGTTCATTCTTGATTAGATTTGGGTAGGTGGGGCATTTTGAAACTCTATAGCCCACTTCAACTCAAGTCTTGTCCACGTAGAGGGCCTGCGCTCATCTAAAAATTCACCTCTTGGTTTGACCTTTGGATTTGCACCAAGGAGACACGTAGAGGTTTCCGTTGGCCTTGCCTAGATGTAGACATTTTTTTATGCGGCCGATGCAGCTTTTGTCGGACCATGGACATGTGGAGGGTCGGCACTCATTTGAGGATCCATCTCTAGGTCCTACCTTAGTAGTTACATCAAGGATACACGTAGCACCTTCCACTGGTCCTTAAAATTTTCAACAACTCTGTCATAGAGACACATGGTGAGCCCGTGCTTGTTTAGGGTCTCCACTTTTGGGCACCATCTCAAAGTTGTGCCAAGGATACATGTGGAGGCTTCCACTGGCTCCTCTCTATACTTAAACTTTTCAAGAAACTTTCTAAGGCCTGGGACATGTGGAGGGCCCACACCTATTTGGGGACCTGCCTTGTACTTTACTTTTGAAGAAGTATCAAAGGGACACTTATAGGTTTCCTTGGATCCTACCCATACTTAGACTTTTTAAACGACCGAAGAAATTTTCTCGAACCCTAGGCATGTGGCACCTTCCGCTAGTCCCTAAAATCTTTCAACAAATTTGTCGAGCTAGGACACGTGGTGAGTCCACGCTTGTTTGGGGTCTCCGCTTTTGGGCACCATATCAAAAGTGCGCCATTGAGACACGTGGAGGCTTCCGCTAGCTCCTTTTATACTGAGACTTTTTCAAAGGCCAAAAGGTAATTTTCTTGGGCCTAGGGCACGTGGAAGGCCCACGCTTGTTTGGAAACTTGCCTTTGTACTTCACCTTTTCAATTACGCTAAGGAAACATGTGGATAGCTCTAATCTAAAGTTGAGAAAGCGGAGAATCAATGGTTGTTGTGTATTGCATCTAATTTTTCTACCATTTTTGCTCCAAGACTCCTAGAGATACAAATACGCATTATTTTTCATCATTTTTGATGAAACCCCTTATCGTTTTTGTCTACAAAGTGCAATTGAATGGATTTAGAGCTTTATTTTTGAGTCCAAGGATTGTAAAGGTTGATATTTTGAAGTTGGAATTGCTCGAGAAGTTGCAAAAACATGAATTACCATAGAACTTGGATGTAGAGAAGAGTTGTAGAGGAAAGAATGGGAAAATGATGAAATGATAGAGGTTGCAGGTGCAAAGGATGAAAAACTTGTTGTCTAGAGGAGATGACTAGGTGCCCCAGATTAAAATGATGATGGAAATATTTGCAATGATTCACCTTTTTTAACAACTGGCAACTTTTTGTTATAAGTCTGTTAAACGTCATTTTCTGGAAATCATGAAAAAACATGTAACAAACAAAGGTTCCTCGAATATTATTTTCTTGGGGAGAAATTTTGGATGTAAATTGAGTATTATAAAAAGCATGCTTTAGTCATGTAAAAAGAGTCGGGGTTGAATTCTTACGAGAAATTTTGAGAAATCCCATCTTCCTGAGAGACCATCGGAGAAACTTGTTAATCTCTTATGTTTTAGATTTGATCATGTCAAGTTGGTTGCAAGTGTACTGCCATTGACAAGCTCTGAGACTATTCAAATAAACTTTCCCCTGCTGATGAATCTAATCAACTACAAATTAATCTGTTAATCTTGGGAAAAATTTTGTCTATTTTATTTCAGAATGTCTACATGTATTTTTTCTTGTTCCTATTGCAATCTTGTGTTAAAATCCCTTCAAATCACACAGATCTCATCCCTGTGATAGTTTAGTGGCATTTGCAATTTCATTACGAGAAGAGCCTTCATCCTGTAATGAGATAAATAATTTAAAATCACTTTACTTGTCATTTTTTTATAAAGATTGTCTATAAGCCTTTGAGTGTATCTTAGGCATGAGGAACTAGGGGTCTTTAATGTTTAATTGAGTCTTTAGCTCAAGCCTTCGTGTTAAATTCTTGGAGATTGTGTGAAACCGTGAAAATATGGGCCTCCATTGATGCACACCTTCTGGTTGAAGGAATATTTTAGCTATTCTGAAGCATTATGTCATTTAGTTTTCCAAATGTTGTGAAGGTTCTCAAAGATCTAGAAAAATCAAGTTTATCCTATTTAATTTCCCACCAAAAAATTATTCAAAACTTATGAATCCTACCTGAACTACCTCTGTTTTCCCTGTATGTCCATAAATGAATAAATTCTACTACCAAAATATGCAAAAGCAATCAGGATTCCATAATATCTTTAGTAACCTTAACCTTGTTTAGAAAATATCACCAATCTTTAGAAGTGACAACTCATGAGAGTTAAATTATGGTGCATTGATCATATTTTCTCAAGTTTTCCTTTCAAATTTGTGAAAAGAAGGATATATTCATTCTCCTTCACCAACAGAGGTTACAAAATGGTTCCTCTCACCCTGGTTAAAAGGCATGACCCAAGGTAGTGAGGATAGATCAAATCCTTTCATATGGTGTTATCCATTTCTTGACACCAGTGATAAAGAGCCAGCTGAATCCCTTCCCCGGCTATAAAAATACTTATGATTCATCTATCTCTGAGTATCTTGTTGAATATATGATGTTGTTTGGCTTCCAAGGGAGAATCAATTTGGGTACCAATAGGCAGATCAAATTAAATATGGCAATTGAAAAGTTTAGTTCACATTTTAAATGGAAGGAATGACATTTTCTTAAATTTCACCCATCTATGTTTGTTTAAAATAAGATTTTTTTCTTCCTATACAAAGAGGAGTTCGATCCCTTTCCATAAAGTCCTTATTTTCTCAAATATGAGCTTCCAGTCAAAATTTATGGCCGTATGAAGTTTTGTATCAATTCTGTTAAAAAAATCTAAGTTCAAAAGTTACTTTTGCTAAGTTTACTCCAGCGGCCCGTAGCCCCGCCACTTTGCTTTTAGAAAACCATTTCCACGGGTTTGTGGGCCCACATCTTCTAACTTCACTTTTTGAAAAATTGGCAAAAATTCCTAAGTTTCCCCACTAGCCTGTCTTCCTGCAGGTCACTGTTAGACTAACACATGGTTTCGTTAGGCATTGGTGGAGGCGCATGTTGTTTTTAACCTTTGCACTTTTTAACACAAAATCCAACATTTCTAAGTTTTCCCGACGGTCCACTTTCCCGCTTGTAGCTTTTGGGCCGGACACGTGGCATCTCTAAGCATCGGAGGAGCGGATGTTTTAAAACCTTTTTGCACTTTCAAAAAAAGATTTAAACTCCAAATTACCTCTGGCAACCCGCTTTCCCACGTTGACTTAAAATCTTGGACACGTGTCCTTTGCAGATCTAAGGCATATTTTCTTCCCTCGGTGCGAAGCCCCGCCACGGGTTCGCGAGCGTGCAAATGAAAATTGCACTTTTTAGCTAAAAGTGCAAAGCACCAAATGTCTCCCAAGTCCGCCGAGTTTGAAACCTTCCCTGGGTGAAATTTCTTCCCTAGGCCCACAGGACCGCTTTTGGGAAAAAAATCCTCCCAAGGCCCGTCGGCCCGTAACTTGAGAAATATGAGTTAGGAGGACTTCTTTATATCATTGGAAAGGGGAAGAAATTTCCTATCTAATGGAAATGTTTTCAGAAAGTGTTAAGTGTGTGAAATATAAATTAAATTACCTTTTTGTTTAAATGTTTTTATTTCAAAGTCTTGGGGTGACTTTTAAGAGGTCACTTTATGGGGTAAAGGAATGTTTTTCTAACCCCATGTAAATAAGAACCTTGGTTATTGTTTAGACCTTGTGAAATTAATTATCTTGGGCATTTAATTGTTTTGGCCCCTTTGACCCTCTAAAATTAATTAAGGAATATTTAACTATAGTTTTAATTTAATTATTTATTAAATTAACACCTAAGATAAATTTAACTATATTTGGATTAATTACACTCATTAATTTTGTAATGTGGATCTAATGTTTGTTATAATGGGAAAATTTCATTTATTAAATTATAATTGACTTTGAATCTTTCTTTGTGACAATTGTTGCTTTGAAGCCTGGTAGTGGTCACACTTTTCAAAAAAAAAAAAATTATTCCATAATTTTTCTATCTAAACCTAGGTTGTTCTTAGGTCTCAGTGGATGTTTTAGTGGGTGTTACATAATATCAATTGTTCTTCATTATTATTATTATTTTGAATAAAAGATGGATGTATTTAAATATGTTTATACTTAGTATTAAGTGTGTAATGTGAAACTTGATATAATGTAGCAAATAATATGAACTCCAAAATAAAATAGATCTCCTTCTTTATTATTGAATAATGAATTACAATGTTTCCTAAATAGGAAAACAACTCCCAACTCGAGTTTCCAAGAAAACTCTAACTAACTTTGACTAAATCTACTCTAGGTGGCGGAAATTACTATTTTTAGCAGTTTACTAGAACTTGCTATTCTTAGTAAGTTCACATGCTTATTCGTATGCGGCACAAAAAAATTTCCACACATCTTCTACATTCCTAAATTAGAGGAATTTCCAAATTTCTAACTCATAATGCAACTAATAGACTAAAATTAACTAATGCCCAAAAATAGGAAAAAACCGAACTACAACTTAAATCCTAATTTTTGGCCTCAAGATGGCGGATTTAGGGCCCAAAATGTGCCAAAACTTTCCCCAACCAATAGGGCTGGTTTTTCGGTGTGTTCATCTCATCAAAACATGTGGTTTCAAAAAAAATGGACTCAAACGGACACTCGGAGCTCAAGTTATGACCTTGTCAAGTTCCTACTAATTTTGGCACATCATTCTCCCCTGCTTGAAAAAAATGCAGCTCCTACAAGTTGTCTTCTTCAAACTCCTTCCATTTATCTACATCCAACTTCTTAATCTCCCACTCTATGACCCAAGTATTGTCCTCTTGTTCCAATCCTTTCCAATGGACCAAATATTTGTTGTATTTCCCATGTCGCATGTCCATTGTTTTCTTATCTAGAATCTGATCCACTTCTTCTTTCTTCTTCACCGGAACCTATTGCCTCCAATCTACTACTTCATCAATAACATCCCCTTCTACACCATCCCCATGAAAATAATACAAATCTAAAACATTAAACACTAGAGAAATATCAAAATTCCTGGCAATTCTACCTCATAAGCATTATCATTTATTTTTTTCACGATTTTGCAGGGACCAATCTTCTTGTACTTCAACTTGTTATAGGTTCCTTTTGGAAACCTTTCCTTCCACAGATATACCATAACCAACTCACCAACTATAAATACCTTTCTTTGTCCATCTGATGCACATCTGCTATTTCCTTATACTTATCATTACTATTCTGCAGCTTCTTCCGCACTTCTTCTTGCAATTGTTGTATATGTTCGGCAAATGCTTTTGCATCATCACTGACTCTACCATCAACTGGTAGTTGTACCAAATCTAACACCCCATTTGGATTACTCCCATACACAATTGAAAATGGAGACTTTCCTATGGATCTATTTATGGAACTATTATATGTAAACTCATCTTGTGGTAATGCTAAGTCCCATTGTTTCGGCTTTTCCCCAACAATGCACCTTAACAGGTTTCCCAAACTCCGATTTACCACCTCTATTTTCCCATCATTTTGAGGATGATAGGCACTACTAAAATGTAGTTGAGTTCCCAATTTCTTCCATAAAGTCCACCAAAAGTGACTTAAGAACCTTGTGTCCCTATCTAAAGTAATGGTTTTTGAACACCATGCAAACAAACAACTTCTCTGAAAAAAAAAATCTTCCACCTATCACATCACTTGTTTTCTTAGAGGCAATAAAATGAACCATCTTAGAAAACCTATCAACAACCACAAAAATTGAGTCATTACCTCATTGTGTTTTTTGGTAATCCCAAAACAAAATCCATACTCAGATCTATCCACACCCTTTAGGAATAGGCAACGGACATATACAACCCTATATTTTGTGCATGGCCTTTCGAGACTTGGAAAATTTGACACCTCTCCACATATCTTACCACATCTCTTTTCAGCTTTGGCCAATAGTATTTCTCTACTACCAAGGCTATCATCTTATCTTTACCAAAATGCCCAGCCAATCCTCCGCTTATGCAACTCTTTCACTATATTCTCTCTCATAGACCCAACTGGAATACATAGTTGGCGTCCCTTGAATAGGTAGCCATCCTGTAAAATGTACTCATCTTGACATCTCCTACATTATCTGAAAATGGATGAATTAACCTTTCAACAATATCCTTGAAATCATAATCAGAAGAATACAAACCCTTTATTGCTTCAAAACCCACCACCTCATTTTCCATAGTGGTAAAAAAGTCACACCTACTCAATGCATCTGCAACTTGATTCTGTTTTCCTGATTTATGTTTTAGAGAAAAAGTATAACCCTACAAAAATGATACCCACTTTGCACATGCCTACTATTCAACTTCTTTTGTGTATTCACATACTTTAGGGCTATGTGGTCTGTAAACAACACAAACTCCTTAGCACTAAGTAATGCCTCCAATGCCTTAATGCTTGTACAATTGCATAAAATTCCACATCATAAGTAGAGTAGTTCTTTCTTACCTCATTCAGTTTCTCACTAAAGAAAGCTATTGGCTTTCCACCTTGACTTAGAACAACACCAATACCCACATGTGAGGCATCACAATCAACCTCAAACACTTTATCAAAATCTGTAGTGCCAAAATGGGTGCCTCTGTCACCTTCTTCTTCAAGAACTGAAAACTATCCTCAATTGCCTTTGTCCACAAAAACTCCCTTCCTTTTGTGCAATTTGTTATAGGTGCTACAATACTACTGAAATTTTTAATAAATTTTCTATAAAATGTTGCTAGACCATGAAAGCTTCTTACCTCTGTTATACTCCATGGAGTAGGCCATTCAATAATTGCCTTTATCTTTTCTAAGTCCATTTGTACCCCATCTACTTGAAATAATAAAGCCCAAGAATACCAAACTCTCTTGCATAAATGTGCACTTCTTCATATTTGCATAGAGTTTCTCTTTCCTTAACACTTCAAATATCACCCTTAGATGCCTCAAATGTTCTTCTTTAGTTTTACTAAAGATCAAGATATCATCAAAATAAACCACAACAAACTTACCATTATACTCCCAAACATGGTGTTCATCAGTCTCATAAAAGTACTAGGTGCATTGGATAACCCGAATGGCATCACCAACCACTCATATAATCCATTTCCTGTCTTGAATGTTGTTTTCCACTCATCTCCTTCTCTGATCCGAATCTGATGGTAACCACTTTGAAGATCAATCTTGGTGAAATACCTAGATCCAGCAAGCACATCCATCATATCATCAAGGTGAGGTATTGGGAACCTATACTTGATTGTAATTTTATTGATTGCTCTGCTATCCATGCACATTCTCCATGTTCCATCCTTCTTTGGTGTTAATAAAGTCTAGGGTTACACATGGACTCATGCTCTCCCTTACGACCCCCTTTCTCACGAGCTCTGCCACTTTCCTATTCAACTCTATATGCAATGTTGGGCTCATCCTATAAGCCACTTGATTTGGGAGTGAAGACCCTGAATCAAATCAATATGGTGTTGAATATCTCTTTTGGGTGGTAATCCATCTAGTAGCTCATCAGAATAACATCAGAAAATTCTTCTATTAATTCTATTGTTTCTACTGGTATTTATGCACTTGTAGGTTCATCCTTATTTGCGACTAGTGCATAACAAAAACCGTTGCCTTTTCCTCCTTCACAAATTCCTTTGTAGAAATCATATTTTCAGCCTTCCCCTCTTCCTTAAGAGGTAGAAAAACTATTTTTGTGCCATCCTTCTAGAAAGTATAAGTATTCTTTCCCCATCATGAATAACTTTTCTATCAAATTTCCATGGTCTTCCTAACAAGATATGACATGCATCCATAGGAATAACATCACACCAAATCTCATCCTTGTAATTGTTCCCAATAGAAAAACTTATTAAACATCTCTTATCAATAGTAACTTCATTACCCTTCTTAAACCATGCAATACGGTAAGGGTTAGGATTCTTCTCACAATGTAGACCCAATTTCTCGACCATCTCATTTGAAACCATGTTCTCACAACTACCACCATCAATAATAACATTACATACCTTTCCTCTTGAAGTGCATCTTGTTCTAAAATATTTGTACGCAGCCATGCATCCCCTTGATATCCTTTCTTGAGCAATCATCATCCTCTTGATCATCATATTTTCTCCAACATCTAGTGGAATTTCTAGGTCTTGTTCATCTTCTACTTGTTCAACTTCAACAAGATTTACTCTTGGAGCATCTCCTTGCCTCTTGTCATGTGTATAAGAATGTGGGCATTCAAAATCCCGATGCCCCTCTTCACCACATCTATAACAAACAAATGGTCTTCGTGGAGCCTCCCATCCTCTATCACCAACATATCCTCTGCCCCTAGAAAATCCTCTACCTCTTTGTTGATTCTAGAAATCTTGTCTCGTATCCTCTTACTTTTCCAATCCACGAGATGATTCTCCCCTACCTTGGCTAAAACTAGCTCATCCCCAAAAGGAAGATGAGGCCCCTATTCATTCCAGGTGATCTCCTAAAACTTTGATGATTTTGTTTTTCCTCATCCTTTAAGGCTAATTGATAGGCATCCTCCATGCTCTTAATCCTATGCATACTTATCTCATCTTGAATAGAAAATTTTAATCCATTTACATACCTTACAGCCATTTGTTCCTTAGTTTCTTCATGCTCTACATGAATGGACAACTTGTAGAACTCATCTGTGTATTCTTGCACTATTTGTAAGTTCTGTCTGAGATTCTAAACCTCTCAGTAAAGGGTTTATGCATAATCCACATGGAGAAATTTATCTTCCAACTTCTTCTCCATCTTACTCCACGTCCTAATTCTTTCTTTCCCCTTTCTTGACCACTCTTTCTGTAGGTGATCCCACCATAACATAGCATGACCTTTCAATTTCATGCATGCAAATTTTACCTTCTTTTCTTCTTCCTTCCACTCAAAAAAATTCCCCATGCTAGTCAACCAGTCTATCAGCTCCTCTGGTTTTAGACTACCACCATACTCTGAAACATCAACTCTTATCCCATCATTCTTTCCTTCTAATGCTCGAAGCATCCTTTCTTCAAAAGCTAATGGTGGTGCTTGTGTTTCCTCCTCTTCACAAACTTCTTCTTCATTTGTGTCATCTCCACCTTGATTTCCTCTCTGAGGTTATCATTGCAGCAAGCGCAACAACTTGCCTCTGCAGATCTTACATATTTCTATTCATCTGGGCAATACCGCCTCCTCTTCCTCTTCCTCTTCCTACCATTTTTTTTTAAAGACTCAAACCAGCTCTAATACTAGATAATGTAGCCAAATTCTAAACAAACTTGATATACTACAAATAATATGAACTCCAAAAGAAAATAGATCTCCTTCTTTGTTATTGAATAATGAATTACAATGTTTCCTAAATAGGAAAACAACTCCCAACTCGAGTTGCCAAGAAAACTCTAACTAACTTTGACTAAATCTACTCTAGGTGGCGGAAATTACTATTTTTAGTAGTTTACTAGAACTTGCTATTCTTAGTAAGTTCGCATGCTTATTCGTATGGCACAAAAATTGCCATGCATCTTCTACATTCCTAAATTAGAGGAATTGTCAACTTTCTAACTCATAATGCAACTAATAGACTAAAATTAACTAATGCCCAAAAAAGGAAAAAACCAAACTACAACTTAAATCCTAATTTTCCGGCCTCAAGATGGTGGATTTAGGGCCCAAAAATGTGCTAAAACTTGCTCCAACTGGTAGGAATAGTTTTCGGTGCGTTCACCTCATCGAAACATGTGGTTTTTCAAAAAAAACGAACTCAAACGGACACCTAGAGCTCAAGTTATGACATGTGGTTCCTACAAATTTTGGCGCACACCCCTTCCCTTCTCTGGGGTCATGTTTACTATTTTTTTCTTTCTGTTGATTGACCATACTCTACTTTTTGGGTGCTTCGGTCTCTTGTGACCATGCTTATGTATTGTATCATTGGGTTTGTTTCAGCTTTTGGTAGAGGCTTCGTGGTTTTCTCTCCTTTGCAATATCTTCTCCATTGTACTAATGGGTTTTGTGGTCCCCCCAAACCAAAAAGTTACCAAATCAATAAAAATATCACAAAAATTGTAATATTTATCATATAATTGATTTTATTTCTTGAATTGAAATTTATTATTAAAATTTTTAAATTTTATTATAAACTTGAATTTGTTATAATATAGAAATATATACCAAATTACTATTTTTTTAATAAATTTAATATCTAAATTTTAAAATTTATGATTACTAATTGTAATTTATTATAAATTTACAATTTACAATTTTCAAAAATATATATTAAATTTTATGATGATTAAATTTGAATTACAAAATTATAAATTACAAATATTATATCAAATTTTAATATTTATTTTAAATTTAAAATTTTATTATAAATTATACATTTTATACGAGTTTTTTATACATTATGCTTTAAACAGACCTAATTGCACCGAGAAGGTGCTATTGTTAATCTATAATTATTTATTTGATTTTAATGAATTTGGTTCATAACTCTTGCATAAAGAAATTATTGATTAAAAAAAAATCGGTTGCATATAAAACCTTACATTTCGAAGTGACAATGTTAAATATTGATATGATTGTTTGAGTTTTATATGATATCAATTGTTCTTCATTATTATTATTTTTCAAATAAAGGATGGATGCATCTAAATATGTTTATACTTAGTATTAAATGAGCAAGATATTAATGTTTGTGTGTTTCTAGATAACTTAAATTTAAATTAGTATACATATCTTAAATACATCTATTTACACTATTCTATTAAATTGGGAATTTTTCATTGACAAAGAATATATTTGGATGAAAACTTTGAAGTGACTATTGAATAGGAGTCAATTCAAAAGTTAAAATTTCACAATAATAATCAAATAATGTCAAATTTAAATTCATAAGTAAAGTGAACAATTCACTTCTTTAAACTCCATGCATTACCACTATAGAATGCTTACCAACATAATTAAGGCTATATTAATGTTGAAATGATATTAGAACTATTAACTATAAAAAGGCACCAAAATTTCGCGAGTGCTAGTGGCAATCTGAAAAATCCAAAAGCACTAACAAATAGTGATGACTCATGAGAGAGGAAAGCACCATAAACTCGACCAATTGTCTATAATTTGATCAGTTGTCTTCACCGAGTGTACCATTACACATGTTAATGTTTGAAATTCATTCGACTTGTATATACTTGCATCGAAATTCGGAAAATATAGAGCGTGTCTGCAAAATAGTGGCTTCCATTTTAAAGTGCACAGGCACCAACCATGAATGAATTACATCATGATATGCATACTCCTTTTTACTTCACTTTAATGACGGCTATCAAAATTTTAACAGAACTTCCTTTCTATAAATTACTTACTCCTTTCTCTTAAAGTGGTCAATTTAAACAAGGATTTCCTTTCTATAAATTACTCCCTCCTTTCTCTTAAAGTGGTCGATTTAAACAAGGATTTAGTTAACTATACGCGGAGTGATTAAAACATTTGAAGTAGAATAGAGTGCATAGAGTCGTAACGTTTAAGAAGGGAATGAATATATAGATTGACAGAAATCTGAAACCGCTTCTCAAAAACATTAAATTCTGTGGATTGTATGAAGTTGAAATTGCTTCTCGATATCAAAACATAAAATTGTCTGCGCCAGAGCTTTATGTTTTGTATTTCAATTTGGAATAGAAGTCTTGTGTAGAGATTTGATCATTTGAAATATGGAAGGAGCGGAGGATGCACCTGTGCAACTCCGTTGCCGCTACTGCAAAAGAAACGTGAGGGCATTCGGTTGCCGATGTGATGAAAGCGGGCGCATCAGTGGCAGACATTTGAGAACATTAAGAGAGAAGCTGTTTCACGATGGCTCATTCAATGAAGATTTTAGCCGGGTATTATTCATTCAAGTTCTGAAATACATAGTAGAAATAGGAGCTCCCAACATACCAAATGTAAACTCCAGAAGTGGAACCTCCCTCGCTGCAGTGTACGAGCCTTTTGCAAGGGATAACAAAACCGCTTTGCTCAGGCAAATCTACTGCGATAGAGACCGTATTACCATTTTTCTCAACTTGCTATTTCCCTTCGACACCCATCTAATGGACGCCTGGAATAATGATAGTGATAATCATAATATTATTGCCAATGAAGAATTAATCACAGCGGAAACAAGCCCACAAAACATTTTCCCTCTTCACTTAACATTAGGGTATACCAACGAAATCCCCGTAACAATTAGAATTTCAGGCCGCTGTTTTTATTGGCAAGACATATTGGAATCTGTGCAGAATGGCAGCACCGTATTACAATGGCGGTGTACGTCTTATGAACCATATCGTAATGATCCCATTGAATACGAAAGCCGCAACGGTCACATGATCGGTGGAATGAGAATGGAAGATTATGCAGAGGATGACGCACACTATCAACGTATTGTTAACATGCTTGCTGATCGTTATGAATCAGAAAATGAAGCTCGGAGAATTCCTGCGGCGAGCTCTGCAGTAGACAAGTTAATCACAATTGAAATGAATAATATCAGTGACATGTACTACTGCTGTGTCTGCCAGGAGCACATCACTGAGGATGATGTGGTAAAGGAGATGCCCTGCCACCATCTTTACCATGCCAAGTGTATTTTCAAGTGGTTGACCTACGCTAATTTTTGTCCAGTTTGCAAACATACGCTTCCCATCGCTGAAAATCACCATGAATAATAAAATATCAGAACTGTAACTGTTTCCGCAATAAATAACAATGCTATAGCTCACTTCCGTTTTCCTCAATAAATAACAATGCTATACATAGTTTTGGTGTGCACTAAATTTTAAGGACTCTCTCAAATATAGTTTATAGGGAAAACATAATCTTGATCTTATTAAGAACTTGAGAGTGTAGTAAGTATGGTATCAAAACTTGGGGCTACGCTATTGAGTGAGATTCAAGTAAATTATTAGTGTGATGTGTTCTCAACATAATGTAAGGGAAAATAGTATAGGAAAAATATAAAGTTGATCTTATATAGTACGATTATATAGTATTAAAACTTGGGTTCATATTATTAAGTAAGATTCAAGCTAATTATTAGAGTGTGATGTGTTCTAGATATAATGTAAGGGAAATTAGTATAGGAAAAACATAACGTTGATCTTATTAGGAAGTGGAGAGTGTAGTACACCCGTATAGTATTAAAACTTGGGGCCATGCTATCGAGTAAGATTCAAGCTAATTATTAGAGTGTGATGTGTTTTAAATATGGTGCAAGAGAAATTAGTATAAGAAAAACATAATGTTGATCTTATTAGGAAGTGGAGAGTGTAGTATACCTATATAGTATTAAAACTTGGGGCCATGCTATCGAGTAAGATTCAAGCTAATTATTAGAGTGTGATATGTTCTAAAATAGTTCAAGGGAAATTAGTATAGTAAAAACATAATGTTGATCTTATTAGGAACTAAACAAAGATTGTAAGACTATTTTTATATGACGTAAAATGGAGGGTTAAATGGTAGTTTTAGTGGTGAGATGTGGTCTCTTCCACTCACTTGAAGCACAAATGTGGCCTACAGTGCTAAAAAATGTATGGAATGGGACTTTGTGAATTGACAACAATGGCTTCTCAACAGATTTACAAAAACAATTGTGGTAAAATTGAGGGAAGTATATAGTGCTTTTGCTCATGATCACTTGATTTGTTTTTTTAGTATGGGTTCTTTAAAATTGCAATGAATTTGAAATTTCCTAGAGGATAGTAGCCTAGATAAAGATATCCCTACAAATTACTGAAAACTTTTGATGGTGTGCCCTCCCTTACCTAGTAAAAATTCTCTTTCTTCTTCCACAACCTCAAGTTCCATTTGAAAACTATGTAGAAAGGTCATCTTCTAGTGTTGCACCAAATTGTCCTAATTATCACAATGTTAGAAAGGTGCCTGCAATATCGATTGTGTAATACCCACTCCTCTTCTACATTTAAGGATATGATGATGATCTAGAATGATTACTTTGTTATATACTGACATTTGGATTCTTGACGTATTGAATATATTCGGAGTGTTGGAATAACCATGTGCTCTCATTGATTTTGTGAATTGCTAACAATATGATAGTATTAGGGATTGGTAATATGTTGTTGAGTGTATTCAGTAGTTAGGAGTCACAATAGATATATGGAATTTCATGATTATTGTAGAATGTGAATTGGATTATTGATGATTGTAAATTATTTATTAGAGTAGAGTTGAAGTGTTAAGTGATTGCAAATAATTGATTAAAAAATCGTAAATTTGAAGATAATGGTTTAGTTACGTTATACGACGATGTTAACTAATAGATATATGTGGGTGTTATATTGCTTTATTTATGTTGAGGATTGTATGATGGATGTTTTATATGCTTTGACCTCCATGACATATTGATATGGCCTTGAGGCCAAAAAGGTATTATTGTTTGTGGTTGCAGGAAAATTATATCATTATAGACCGAAAGGGGATAGGGGACCTACCACAGAAGGATGTTGGGTGTTTGCAACATGGCCAGTTTGACAACTTGTGTCTAATGTATATGTTGTGTAATTGCATGCTTTGGTTGGCGGCTTCCCATGGGGGTGAACTCATGTGTGTGGCCATGGGTGTAATGTTTTCCTTTCTTTTAATTTTTGTGTTTTATTTTTTGGTGTATGTATTTAATTATTGGGAAAATTTAGTTAATTTATTAACACTTGTTAATGTGTCTTATTTAGTTAATTTAACTTAAATTTTAAATAAAAAGAAAGATGTGACAATTGGGTAATGAAGAGGGTAGATGGTCCTTGATTTGTGTTTGATGTGGAATGAATTAAATTGAATTTAGGTGGTGTGTACTCTTATTCCCTTCCCAAACTCAAATTTTTCCTTGTATGCCACTTTTTGAGACTTGTGGGATAATTTAACCTTGTCCCTTACATCTCAAAGTCACCCACCTACCATACTTATGAAGTATGGAGCTTATTTTGACCTTTTAATGCATTATTGAGTGTAAAAGAGAAAATAAAATCACCTTTCTACTTACCACATTTATTTTTTCCTTGAAAGGTATGGAGAGCATGTTGGAGTGTAATGTGTGCATGTCATAAGCCTTACTTGTTCATTTAATTGCATTGGGTTTGGTGTGTTGACTATTTGAGTTGGAATGGAAGGATGATGAAGTGGCATCCTATATGGAGCCACCTCATCATCATCACCTCCATTTTCTATTTATTGAATGAATTTAAAGGATTTTGGGTTACATGTCTTTATTTATTCTCTTGCACTTTTGAAATTTGGTCTTGAGTTGCATTTTGGATTGAAGGTGTTGAAAGCTTGTTGGAGTGAAGATTTTTGGAAACTTAATGGAGAGGTAGGATCCCCACTTTTTTTATTTTTTATTTACGAATATAGATGTGAAATTTGTGCTTGTTTGAGAAATTATATGAGTGTTATGAGTGTGATATATTGGGGTTGGGTAGTGATGAGGGTCGTCAATCCTCACCATTAATAATGTCAATCCAAGGCTGGTGTCGATGGTTGTATGCATTAAGAGAAGAAGATCTTGGAAAGCAACTCCTTTAAACACAAACCAAACTTGCATAAAATAAATCACACTTGCAGAAATTGAAAGCCACACTTGCAGAAATAAAGACACACTTGTAGAAATAAAGTTTGCATAAAATAAATCACACTTGCATGAAGGAAATCAAACTTGTAGGAATTTAAACACACTTACATAAATTTAAACACACTTGCATAAATTGAAATTTCTTGAATTGGAAATAAACATAATTAAACGAAACACCTACAGGTTCACAACAAACTGAATTTTCACAATACAAAAATAAAAACAATACAACAAAATGAATTACAAACAAATGAATAAATATAAACATAAATACACATATTTATCTTCCTTGAAATGAGTGGCTAGCTCATTTCTTGGAAGAGGATTTAAATCATACTTCCGATTTTAAAACTACAAAATATTTGAGAGGAAAGAATAGATCTTTATTTCTTGGGAGAAAGAAAATTGCATATCTCAGTGTGGAAGGTTGCATTTATAATTCATGCATCTAACCAATTCCTTATTTTAGGAAATAAAATTTGATCTTATCTTTATTCCAACCCTAACAACTAAAATCCCCATCTCCAAAAAATATGGAGAAAGATATATTATTGAAGTCAAATCTTATCTTGCTTATTTTAGGAAGACTTACTCCTAAATCTTCTCCTTACTTTTTGGTAATAAGAATCATAATGATTTTATTATTCTACATTATTGGAAGGAGGTTTTTCCTCAAAATATGATTTTGACAAAATACCTTTCCCAGATTTTCCATTTGACTTTTTCTGTTTTTGATTGTGGAACTTTTAACGCTTGTCTGATACGCTTTTTCCTCATACTGTAGTTCACCAAAAGTTATATTTCTCTTGATTGGTAAAACCTGTAGAAAATATGAATGATATTTTGTTAAACACATTTCTATGAACAAAAACCTCTCTCATATTTTCCATTTGAATTTTTGTTTCTATTTATGGAACTTTTAGTGCTCGTCTAATACACGTTTCCTCGGACTATAACTCACTAAAAATTAGATCTCTCCTCATTTGTAAAACATGTAACAAATCTAAATGATTTTTTTGTTAAAAACATTTCTATGAACCAAAACCTCTCTCATATTTTCTATTTGACTTTTTGTTTCTGTTTATGGAACTTTTAGTGCTCATATGATACACTTTTCCTCGAAATGCAGCTCACTAAAAATTATATCTCTATTCATTGGTAAAACCTGTAGAAAATCTGAATGAGGTTTTTGTTAAAAATATTTCTATGAACAAAAACCTCTCTCATATTTCCCATTGGAATCTTTGAGTTTTCACAATCCCTCAAAAACTATCATTTCGTTGATGCAAGTTCCAAAACTAAAGTTGTCATTCCTTTTATGCAAGTTCCGGAACTAAATCTAATTTGTCCATGAATTGAAAGTTTCATAACTAACTATTATTCAATTGATACAAGTTCTGGAACTAAATCTGTGAGTTCTGAAACTAAACCTGCAAGTTCTGGAACTAACTCTGTGAGTTTAGAACTAACTCTACAAGTTCCGCAGCTAACTTAAAATAGCTATAACTTTTTCATGTGACCTCGGATTGAGATGATTCTTGTTTTGAACTTGCATAATTTTTTGAGAGGAATCTGAATATTAAATCATATTTTATTTAAATGTATTGTTCATGATCAATTCCACTTTTCCCAATACTAGCATTAGCTTTCCTTTATGGCCTGTATACATAAGAGTTTGCATCTTTTCCCAAATAATCAATAGGATTAGTCAAAAAAATAGATAACAAAATATTTCTAAAGAATGAAAATATATATATCCTAAACTCTATCTTAAGCAAACTATAAGTTCCTAGATTACATTTAAATCCACTTTCAAAGGTAACTTGGAAGGACAAAATAATGGTAATTTACGGCCAATTTATGGCCTCATCAGGTAGTTTGCCTTAAGAATGGTGTGGGAGATGGAATTATGGGACCATTGGGGAGGGAAAAGGGAGTTGTGAGGCATGCATTTTGGAGGGAGTGTGAATAGGAGTTCCACCTATGGGGAGAGAAAAGGAAAACATGGACATATTTTGCATATTTGCAAGGGGAGAGATAAGGGTGTATTTGAGTATTTTGTGTTGTGCACATGGAGGTTTTTGGGTGGATCTCATATATCACTTGGGATGCAAAATGAGGTGGTTCCCATATTCCTTGTTCCTTTTGGCTTATTTTCAAGCCTATGCGTTTGTTGAAAATTATAAATCTTGTTAAGTATGTCTATTTGAATGTGTTGTATATTTTGTGGATTGAATGTTTTGTGGAAGCCATTTTTGTAAAAAAATCAAGTTGCATAACACTCCCCATTTTTCTTTTGTTGGGGCTCGGGGCCAATAAGGAGGATGGCTTCTCCTCTTATTGGATTATAGGTTGGGCAGAGAGTGTCGCTTACTCCCCTTTCTTTGTTTGTGATTTAAGCTTGAAGAGATGAATGAATGCAATGTTGAAGCTATGAAGTTGGAGGAAGACATTGATATGAAGATTTTTTTTGAACCTATGAAAGAGTCCTATTTTGTAATTTTGGCCATGTCATTCCACTTAGAGTGGAAAGCTTGTAATCTTGTATTTCAATGGTGTAATTTCTTGTAAAATGTATCTATCAAACCTTGTAATACTATATTTGATTTAAGTATTTTGTGAACCTTATTTATTAAACTTGTAGTGTTATAGTGGAATGGAGAAATTTTAAGTTGTACCTTGTTAGAAAAGAAAACCCTTCAAATCTAAATTTTATTCAAAGTTGTATTGTAAATTTACTTGAAAGGAATGGTGCTCTTGTATGTATAGAATATGATTATTTCTTAATTCCTTGTATTGTTGGTAACTTAAATTTTAAAAGGAAAAAAAGAATGGTTTGAGTTAATCTTATAATCAAATTTTACATTGTTGCAAGGGATATCGTTTTAACTATTCCACATATGAATAGTTATAAATTTATAACTACATATGCCCTTATAGTTGTTAAACTAATAAGTTTGAATTGATAAATTGTTTAAAGTATAGCAAGGCATAAATAAAATATATACAATCATAAATACATACAATCATGTTAATTTATATTTATAGATTTAAATACTTACATAAAATATAATCTTGCACACTTTGAATGAAACATGACAAGGATAATAGATGTGTGACAAGCATGTAGATGCACAATAAGGAGTGCAAACACGCGATAAGGGTGCATACATGTAAAAATCAAAGTTTGTAAATGTGAGATAAGGGTGCGCGAGATGCACGACAAGGGTGTAAATGGGTGACCGGTTCCCAAATTAAGTACTCAATGGAGGTTGTTCCTAAGATCCAAATGAAACCAAAATCTCTCAAAATTCAACATTGTTTGAAATTATTATGGAAACTCAGTAGCCACCATTAGCACCCATACAACTACCATTGGAATCAATCAAAATATATATTATGTGGAAGGTATTATTGAAGTAGACATGGCTTTAGAAAAATATCAACAAAATCATACCTCGATGAAAACAAGCTAGGAATTTGAATATATCTCAAATACTCTTCCTCTAAACAATCAAACAGGATCATCAATATTGGTCAAAATTCATGTTGAGGTGAAATTAGGAGAGGATCATGATATCTCAAATACTCAAAAAATTGTATCACAAAAATTGAATGAAAATTCTACTTCACAAAAGACGAAACAAGATGATCGAGATATTCCTAAAAATTATGTTCGTAAAAGTAAAACTTTGAAAGTAAACAAGACTATGTGGACACTTGGTAGGACATATAAGTTCGAGTGGGCTACAAAATTTCCTTTTATTGAACCTGTAGAGCCAGCTAATTCTAAGATATCCCAACTGAATGTACATGTATAATATGTACCTAGAAACTAGGAAAGTAGAAAAAATGCAACTGAAGTTAGACACAATTGAAAAACATTATGGAAAACAATATGTGATTGTACAGCAGGAGGATGGCTAGATAATAAAAAAACACATAGATGGAAAAGTGAAAAATAATGTATGCATGTTAAATATTCAGCATAGTATGAAGTTGGGCAAAAAGACACAAACATCTCGTGGAAAAGGGTCGAAAAATCACATCACAAATTAGAAAGGTAAATCAATCAAATTTGCATGTTAAAAGCATACAATTTTCTACCATATTACACATTCTTAAGAAGGGAAGACCTATTTTTTATTTCATTGATTTCAAAATTTTGTTTCAACATAATGGAATGCACAATTTTCCTCAAACACATTGGTCAGATAGCAGTGCATGGGAAATGGCTAAATGCCAAGTTGAAATGATTAAAAAGGAAGATTTGAAAGAGGGAGTGAAAAATGTAAAGTTTATATCACTTTTAATTGATGAATTAATAGCATTTGACAACACGTTATGGGTATGAATCCATATTTATACTTTTGAAAATCACAAAAGGCAACCACATTTGTTAGTTATACAAAAAATGGTAGAAAATTGTAATGTTGAAAACCGATATAAAATAGTTGTTTCCAATTTGAAAGTTATTGAGTGGCATGAATGAATATGAAATCGCTACGAAGTTGGTATGTGTTGGTGTCGATGGTGCATCAGTTATACATGGTCATTGAACTAAGGTGTGTGTTCGATTGTAAACAACAGTATCCCCATATATGTTTGTAATTCCTTGTATGGCTCACATAATGAATCTAACATATAACTATAGTTAGCAACTTTGAAAATGTTGCAAGAGTAGAAAACCTTATCCAAGAATTACATTCCTATATGTCAAGCAATCCAAAATGATTTCTCAAGTTTTAAAAATTTGCAATTGGAATTACTTATGGTAAAAATATTCTCAAGGATGTTGATATAAGGTGAATTTATTTATACGAGCATGCATTTAAAATTAGTGAGGATTATCCATCGTTGGCCAGTTTCAAGCAAAAATATCATTATGAAGTTGACAAAGATAAGGATTTTTTGTTTCAGAATTTAACGTATTTGGAAACATTACTTACATTGGTTTGCATTCTACTAGTATTGAAGGAGATAAATACATTGATGAAACATGCAAAAGAGAGATCCATCTATATTGTTTATTTTATACGGAAGAGAAAGTGGGTATTTCAATCTCTTGATAACTTGTACTTGTCATAAAAAAAAATTGATGCACTTGTTTTCAATATTTGGAAATTTTATTGGATGTTAAAAATCCTAATAATTATTTAAGATTTAATATCTATAATCACATGTGTATCAATCTTAATGGGAGGGAGATTCCACTACACAGTTTACAAAAATGAAAAGATATTTTAGGATTGGAAAGAGAAGAAGCTCATGACTCGTGTTCTATTTGATATTATTACATATGATACAAGAATAAAGCTTAAAAAATTACACAATCTTTATCTTCTAAAATTAGAGAGTGTTTCAGTAAAGATAAAATTCTTGAAGCTATGAGAGTGATGAATCTAATTTCTTAAAACACTAGAGGTGATCGTGCAGATTTTGTCAATAAGTTATTTCATAAATCCATGGGTACTATAATGGATCATTTCACAAAGACATCAAAGGTGAATGGTTTTGAAATCAAATGTATTCTGAATAAGGACTTAATAAAATATCAATCAACTCATTTTGCAATGACAATGGTTGATCAATATCATTCTTTAAATGAACCTCAAGAGAATGGTACAATTACAAGGCTCTAGAGAAAAATCTATCATAGTAGTGTGTTACAGGAAAATATCAGTAAATATTTATTATTATATGAGTTGTGCCAAACTATGATTTTGGGATCTTTGGAGGATGAAAGATCGTTCATTACTTTATCTTTTGTAAAATCAAAACTATGAAACAAGTTGGATAAAAATCTAGAAAATTATATGAGGTTGTATGTTTCACGCTACTCCCTAGAAACATTTCCTTATGATAGAGAAATTACACATTGGAATTCCCTTGTTGAAATAAGATTTGTTAATAATACAAGGACAAATACAAATGATCTCAATAATGAGATTGGATTTGGTGCATCCTCTAACTCTGCAGATGTAAATATCGACTATGAGGAGACTATTGAAAATGGATTGTTTAAGCTATAGCTATCATAATAATAGATTCAAATACAATTATTTATTAAACTTATGTTGTTTTTGGTATTTATAATCATCTTTTATTTCTTTTGTATTTTCAAACTGCTTTGATGTTGCGTTTGTGACATGCATTTTTAGAACACTATTTTTCAAATACCGTAATTACACATAAGATAATAATAAATAAAGTGTAATGAATCAAACACAACTTGAGTTATCCATCTTACATATTTTTCATTTTACATACTTAAACACATTTTGAGTTATCCATCTTACATATTTTGCATTGTAAATAATTAAACATTCAACATTAAAGCATACTTAGTATTTTTTGATTTACCAAATGCATTGCATACATATTTTGATATCATTACAATTCACAATCTATATATTTCTATATATAACATAATATAAATTCATTTACTATCTTTCTATTCAGTTAGGTTTTAATCCAGGGACCAAAAAAACCCCATACATAGAGAAGAAATTTTTTCAAAGGAAAAAAAACATATCATGTATGATGTTATCATTGCATTCCATGACACTTTTAACCAGATTGCAAGATAAGATGTGTAAAATAATCAAATTCCATGAAAACCATTGCAATGTGCAAGCATATAATTTTGAAAAACTAAATGAAATTATTATAGATAATAGAAGTAGACAATGACAATATTCTTTAATTTAAACAAATATTCAAGTTTCAAAATTAAACATTTTTCATCAAATACAATTACACATGTAGTATATGCTCAAGCAACTTCCCCACTCTCAATTTCCTTTTCCATTTCTTTTGTGACTTCTATGTCATTTTTCCCAATCATTGCACTATTCCCTTCTTGGAGAATTATAGAATTTATAAGATCCTCTGCACCAATATTTAAGTTACTAAAAATTGCTTCATATTTTTTTGAAGCATCATAGGGGATAACAAAGAAGGATCTCCAACCGTGTTTTCCCGAACAAAATATCCACATCCATGTCATTCTCTTTTATAATCCACTTCAGAGTATTGTTTTTCTTGTTAAGCAAAACAATAGTCTACTTAAGCTAAATTATTGTGGATAAAATTTTCGATCTTTATCTAAGTGAACTTAGAGGACCTTTGCTTGACTTTTTAGATTTTCATATTTCAATTGCAACAAAATAAAAATTTGAGCTCAATTCAAACATATTATTAAAAATTGAAAGTAATAAAAACTATGATTTAAAATTGAATATTGTGATTCAAAATACTTACAAGAGCTTTATCTCTTTCATCATTTTTGATTTCCTCCATATATTTATCCTTTGGCCATTTTTTTAATATGCATGGGCTTCAGCACTAATATTCTCTAATCGACTCAAATTTTATCTAAAACATTGTCTTGATAACTATCATTATATGTTACACTCCCACCTTGTGCTTGGTTTAGTAAGATGTCAATTTTAGTTAGATGATTTTGAAGTCGAGCATATATTGTATACCTCTGGCTATGATTACCAAAATTATTATTTATCTCATTAATTAATAATTTATCCCTTAGCTCTCACTATTTGAAATTATTTATACTAGACATAACAACATCCTTGACATGGGCTTCACAGTCATTAGCTCAATCAAGTTATCCAAAGAAAAAAGTATACTAGTCACTTTTCGTTGTGTGCCTTGATCTTTTTATGTGTTAAAATAAATTTAAATATTAAAACTAGAAGCGATTGAAAAATTAAAAATTCACAAGAAATTGATATAGAACAATGTTAAAATAAATACATCAAAATAGAAACATACATGTGTGCCCTGAATCATACCACGTGTATCAAATAAACATGTTGGTTCATTGTTATCAATTCCCAAATAATCTTCATCTTAAAAAATGATTTAAAACTAATTTTCTTGGTGTACTAGGCACACCACCAAAAGAGATATTGGAAAATTTGGAAACAATGTTTAGTGCCCCACTTGGGGCCAAAAGTGTCATGCATTTACCAATGATATTGTTTCCTCTTATTAGAAATTAGACTCGAAATGGTGGTACTAGTGGAGGAGGTAGCATCATTTGAAAAGATGGCAATGAACACACTGTTAAAAACAAAAAAAAATACTAACTTATATAAAAATTGAACAAAAATTACAAAAAGTAACAATTTTATACCTTGTTGAATGGGAACTTGTAGCGGTCGTGACCGAAATGACAAAAATGATTGTGCGGGTGATTGGAGTGGTGGTGGAAGAGGTTGCACTTGCAGTGATTGAATAGATGTGTGTGACTGAACTGATTGTGTGGATGATAATTTTATTGGTTGTTCAAGATGTTCATATGAAGAAGGGTAGTCCAAAGTTCCTATAAAATGGTAAATGGAAAATGGTAAAATGTTAAAAACAACCAATACTTATTAAAGTTAGGAGTATTACATATATGTTGTCTAACTAATTGAAATTGAAGATGTTGAGGGGATGATTGAGCATCCATGTCATGCAGAATCTCCTGAGACCTCGGCTTGTTGTTGACCTCTTCCTGTTGATGTTATTTTTTCGTGGAATGGTGGTCAAAAAAATTCTACATAAGGTAAATAAACAAACAAAATTGAATAATCTTACTAACATCAAAAACTAATTTGTAACAGTTGTATAATTTACTAACCGCTTGTTCTTTTATTGAAATAGATAATTGCTTCATCTTGTTGTTCATGTAAGTAGGAGTGGGTTCACCTTGTAAATTATTAAATTCCTTGAAATAAAAATCAAGGATATAGTTTGTGGAAGAAAAACTTGGGTTTTCAACAACTCAAACATTGGCAATATCAACTTTTATCCTATTTGATAAGTATATGCACCAATCATTTTTACTTTTGGATCATAGTGAGAATGTAGGCAACAACCCAATGGGGAATATTTTCCTGCCTACCCTACAAAAAAATTCTCACTTGAAAAACTATTATCATGGCTTAAATAAATTTGTGTGCAACTCCTTGCACATCAACTCCTTATCTTGATTTATTGATATTTTCTACACAAAAATTCATTCAATAAAAATCAAGTACAATTTACATTAAAATTAAAATGCTAGATAAAATTGATAAATTCAGAAAAATTATAGCACGTACCATCTACTTGGAAATTATAATATGACTCGAGGAAAATCTTATCATCTTCTATCAAAGTGGCTTTCGTTGTAACAATGTTGCAATTTTTCAAAGGAAGTCTTGTCAATCGATGAATATTTGTAAGATAAACACCGAATCCGAATGTGTGATCTGGAAAACTCATGGTGAATTTCTTGTCTACTGGATTGAATGAAAAAGGAGGTAGTTCAAGACCGTGGCATGTATCTCAAAATGTGGCATGTTAAGTAGGCCTTCGAACTCACAATCTTGTACCCAATCCTTGTACATTTCATTCAATTGCAAGAGTAAATTGATTTGTGGGAACATTATGTTCTTGTATTGGATCTTAGGTAGGGTGGTGGTGGCAAGTTTGAGCTGTCATAATGTACTTATGAAGACTCCACGTGATAATCGAGACCTAAAACAGTTGAATCAAGAGTTGAAATGGATGAATCAAGACTTAGATTTTGTTTTAAATGGTTTGTAAAGTTGACCTATGATCACTAAGAATTTAATAAGAAAAATGTAGGTTGTGTGACTTATGAGCACCGAGAGTTGAATACATTGTGTAACCCGTGAGCACATATTTAAATAGGAAAACTATATGATGTGTGAAACATGTGATCCTCGAGTTGAAATAACTTGAAAAGATAAATTGTGAGAACTAAGTTGAAAAGGAAACATGATCAGAGAAATGATTTGAAAAGGATACCTATGAGCACCGAGCAATAAGTTGTGCAAAGTGTGAGAAATGAATGTGAGAGGGGTATTTATAGGGTTAGGATTTGGGTTTGGGTATTGGGTGTTAGGTTGTGGAGCATGTTTTCATGTGTGAAAGTGTTAAAGACTGTACACTAAGAGTACTGTACAAAAAAAAATTGACCTCGAAACAAAACATGCCCGATATACTGGGAAATGTGCTTTTCTCATATGAGTAGGATTTTTGACACATAGGTTTATGGGATGGTTTTGGCCCATGGTTTTGATACCCACGGTTTTGTAAAAATGCTTAAGTAGTTGTCTACTTATGTGGTTTTGTGCATATGTTAGATATGATGTAACATTGCATGTGTCTAAATTCAGGTTTGAATTTTGTAGAGTTTATTGAGCATAGCTCCAAACAGATCTGGGTATTATATTGAGAGAGTGGTGGCTTGTAATAAAATCTAAGCAAGTGATTCTTGGTGAGCGTAACCCAAATTGGGTTAGCCACATTAAATATTGTTTCTTTGAGTTGTTCTTTTATTATTCTACATTTTTATTTCAGATCTGTAATATTTTTTACATATTAGTTTCTACTGTTGCAATTTTGTGAGGGATTATTCCACATATTTATTTCCCTTATTTCCTAACATTGGGACATGCACCAAAATAGCCAGGGATGTGTGATGGCAAGGCTTTATAGATAGGTGACAGCATAGAAAAGAGACACACGACAACAAAATATAGAGACATGTGATAGACAAGTTTAGAGACGTCTAACAATAAAAGATAAAGATGCATGACAGCAAAGGTTAAAGATGCATGAAATAAAAGTTTATAGACACATGATAGCAAAGGATAATGACGCGTGATAAAAAATGATAGAGATGCATGACAATGAAGGACACATACGTATGTCAAAAAAATTGAAGCATGATAATAAAAGATAAGGTCACGTGACAAGGAATTTTTGTCGCGCCATAGGAAATATTTTGTCACGCTATAGGAAATTTCAGTCGTGTGACAAGAAATTTCTGTTGCGACAGAACATTGATGTCGTGCGATGAGGAAGATTTTTTTGTGCGGCGGTTATATTCACAAACCCTGAAAAAATCATCTATTTTGCGAAAGAGGTTCCAGGGACATTCCACCTCCAATTTCCTAAAGGCATCTTAAAATTATCCCTAGATATTTCACTTTGGGACATACTACTACTAAGTGTGGGATGAAAAAGCATAAAAATGAGAGAGCCACTTGCTAGAAAAATGCCCTCCTAGATCCTTTTTTCTTTGATACCAAGGGAGATTTAGATTCAAATGCAAATTTGGAGGAAGTGACCAAATCGGTCCCTGAAACTCCACTTAGAGAAATTTCAGTTGAAGGAAACAATGGAAACTTAAATGTTGAAATTCAATCGAACAAAAGTGTTGAACCAAATTCCAATAAAGAAGCTAACAAAATGTTCCTCACATTTTTCCTTTAAAATAAGTTACATAGCATCCGATTGAAGCTCTTGAATTTTTTCTTCATGCTGAAGATGTTTCAGAAGGGTGGAAAATGGTGCATAGAAAGGAAAAATCCATTCACAAGAAAAACGTTTCTCCTACCTAGTTATCTTTTTCATTGGTGGGTAGTTATTTCTTTTTTTGTCTCTTGTTATGTCTATGGATTAATCTTTACTTTTAGAGCTTTTATGTACCTAGGTATGGCCCCATTCAAAAGACCACAATTTACCTATTATCAAAAAAATAGGAGTTAAATTGAAAATTGAAATTTCACAATAATAACCAAATAATGTCAAATTTAAACTCACAACTAAAATAAACAATTCACATCATTAAAATCATATGAGTAAGGATTAATTAAGAGAGGAAAGCGCCATAAGCGTATGCCAACAAAGCTTAAATTTGACCAATTATCTACGAATAAACCATGTTCGCAAAACTTCCAGCGCTCCTTGGGATTCATGACATGGAATAACCACCTCCCTTGGATTCATTAACTCTGGAAATTCTATCAGAGATTAATTCTCGTAGGTTTTGATCTAACGGAAATTGTTTCCAACAATTGGTATCAAAGCAAAAGGTCACGAATTTGAATCCTCTCTGGTAACGCTGAGGGGGGTTCATTGGAAAAACTATCATTGCTCCCCATGGCATTCGTGAAATGGAATAACCACCTCCTGTGGATGGACTAACCTCCTCCATTAGATTCATTAACTTTGGAAATTTTATTGGAGATTAATGCCTGCATGTTTTGGTCTAATGGTAATTGTTTCCAATAGACCATTTTAAAGTGAATAGACACCAAAACATGGATTTAGTTAACTATACATGAATTTATTAAAACATTTGAAATACAATAATAGAGTGCTCGAGTCGTACCATTTAAGAAGGGAATGAATATATAGATTGAGAGAAATTTCAAACAGCTTCTCATAAACATAAAATTATGCACATAATAGAAATTTGAAATTACGTCTCAAAAACATGATATAAAATTCTCTGTAGACTTTTATGTCTTACTTTTTCAATCTAGAATAGAATTTTTTTCGTGTAGATATTTGATCATTTGAAATATGAAAAAAGTGGAGGATGCACCTGTGCAACTTCGTTGCTACTATTTCAAAAGAAACATGAGGGCATTCAATTATCGATGTGATGATAGTGGTCACATTAGTGGTAGACATTTGAGAACATTAAGAGAGAAAAATTTTAACAAAGGATCATTCAATGAATATTTCAACGGGTTATTATTCATTCAAGTTCTAAAATATGTAGTAGAAATAGGTGTTCACAACATACCAAATGTATACTCCAGAAATGGAACCTCCCTCTTTGTAGTGTACAAGCCTTTTGCAAGGGATAACAAGACCACTTTGCTTAGGAAAATCTACTATGATAGAGACCATAGTACCATTTATCTCAACTTGTTTTTTTTCCTTCAACACCCATGTAACGGACGCCTGGAATAATGACAATGATAATCATGATATTATTTCCAACGAAGAAATCACAATGGAGACAAGACCACAAAATATTTTCCCCCTTTGCTTAACATTAGGGTATACCAACGAAATATTTTTTATTGGAATATACATGCATGTAGTATGTAATTTCTCCCATTGATTTTTAGGAAAGATAATTTTAGCTTTATCATGCATTAGATAACTCCAGTTTTTTCTTATTGTTATGAAAAGACAAATAAAAAAAAACAATTTACTTTATGCATGCACGCCCTGCAGTAGAATTCAAACTACAGTTCTATTTTTGTGAAATTTTTGTTTAGAGAAGTTCATAGTTAAGTTTAGAAGAGGTTTTTTATATAATTGAATCAATTGTAATTGATGTAGATGCAAGATAGAGTGTTGCATGCATAAATTTAATTGTAATGAGTTGAAGCTCTGATAGAAGTGAATTAATAAAATTGATTACACATAGTAGTGCTGATTTGAGTAAATACTTTGTTTTTATGTAAGTTATTTTATTATGTTTATGTTGTTATTTGTATAAGACTATAAAATTTCTACAAATTGGTACTAGAGCATTGTTTTCTAGCGGGTTATTAAATTAGCGAAAAATTACGGCTTCTACATCTAGTATGTAGACACCACAATGTAATGAAAAGAATTACAAGTATTGGTCGTTGACCATGAAGGCACTATTTAGGTCCTAGGATGTGTGGGAGATAGTTGATAATGGGTACACAAATCCCGTAGATGTAACAGTATATATTGCACTTTCACAGACAGAGAAGACACTTTGAAATAATTACGAAGAAAGACGGAAAATCTCTTTTCTTTAGTCATCAAGCCATGCATGAAAGCATCATTCCCAGAGTGGCAATATCCAATCAATAAAAAAATGCATGGGATACCCTCCAAGTTTTGTATCAAGGTAGGGAGAAAGTAAAAACCACCAAGCTACAATTACTTCGTAGAGATTTTGAAAATACGTCAATGAAAGATTCAGATTTTGTAGAATAGTTCTTTACTTATGTAGTTGGATTAGTCAATCAAATTAAATCCCATGGAGAAACTATTGAAGACAGAAGGATTATTGAAAAATTGCTTAGGATTTTGCCTACTGAAATTTGATCCTTTAGTTGTTTCTATTGAATAAACTAAGGATCTAAGTCAATTTTCAATTGATGAGTTGCATGCATCACTAATAAATCATGAACATAGGATGAATAGATCACATGCAGTTGTAGATCAAGATTTTTCATCTTAGAAGATAGAAAATTGTGGAAGAGGAAGATAAATCTTTGGCCCTAGATGCAGAGGAAGAAATTCATCTAGAAGATGCACCAGCGGTTCATCAAACTCAAGTGGAAGAAGACAGATTCAAGAACATAGTCATGGTCAGAGATATGATAAGTCTCATGTTCAATGTCATTATTGTAAGAAATATGGGAATTATGTTTATGATTGTAGGAAAAACCAATATGATCAGGATAGGAAGAATCAAAATCAGGTTGGAAGCTCTAGTCCTATATCTATGTTTATTGCATGCATAAGGATTGTTGAAGCAATACCTTCTTTATTGCCTATTGAGTGCAATTTATCAAAAGAGAGTCCATGTGATGTATGGTATTTGGATTATGGTGTAGTAATCACATGTCAGGTAATCTAGATTTATTTTCCAATTTGGATGAATCAATGAAGAGTGATGTTACTCTTGGGAATAACAATATTGTGTCTATAAAAGGAAAAGGAATGGCTAGAATTCTAACTAAAAAGGGGGGTAAAAGATTATGCATGATGTTTATTAATTTACAATTTTGAATCACAATCTTATGAGTATTTGACAGTTGGTAAAGAAAGGATATAGACTTTATATGGAATACAATGAGTACGTGATTGTGGACAAAGCCCCTAACACTCGATTAATTGCAAAAGTGAAGATGAGAAGAAATAGAATGTTTCCCTTGATATTAAAACTAGGAAAAAAGAGAAAATCATATCTGTTTCAGCAAAATCAGTAGCTCAATTTTCATCCAAGTCTTGCACTAAGCCAAATCAATCATGCACTGAGTCCTACGTTTAAGCAAACGAGTCTTGCACTAGTGTAAATGAGTCATGTGTTAAGTTAAATGAGTCATACACCAACACAAATGAGGCATACAGTAATGAAAATGAGTCCTACACTAATTCCTGCACTAATATAGTTGTGTCGTGCACTCAAGGAATATAATCAACTTTTCAATCGGTCATGAAATATGAATCATGGATTTCGCATCTAAGGTATGGACATTTAAATTTTGGAGGTTTAAATTTATTACATAGGAAAATATGGTAAAATGATTTTCATTGATTCAAAAACCAGAAAGGATGTGTGAAGGGTGTATTTTGGGGAAGCAACGCAAAGAATCTTTCCCAGTTGGCAAAACAGCAAGAGCAAGTGAACTTCTTTAGATTTTACACTCAGGTTTATGTGGACCTATGCAAATAACTTGTATTGGAGGTTGTTCATATTTTATGACATTCATTGTTGATTATACAAGGAAGACATGGGTGTATTTTCTGAGACATAAATCAAATTCTTTTGATATATTTAAATATTTTAAATTTTTAGTGGAGAAGCAAAGTGGATACTACATCAAAGTTTTGAGGACAGACAGAGGATGTGAGTATGTTTCCAATGCTTTTCTAATTTTTGCAAATATCATGGTATACATAAGTATTTTACTACGATGTATACACTACAATAGATTGGTGTGGTAGAGAGGAAGAATAGAACCATTATGGAAATGGCAAGAAGTATGATGAAGGTAAAGAATCTTACAAATGAATATTGGGCAAAAGTAGTAGCAATTGTTGTTTATATTTTAAACATGTGTCCAACAAAAATTGTTAGGAACATGGTTCTTCAACAAGATTAAACTAACAAGAAACATAGTGTTTCACATTTCAGAATTTTTAGTTGTGTGGCATATGCACATGTGCTTGATGAGATAAGGAAGAAGTTAGACAACAAAGGATAAAAGTGCATATTTGTTGGATATTCAGAGAATACAAAAGCATACAAGTTGTATAATCCAGTCACTAGAAAGGTTGTGATCAGCAGAGATGTTCAATTTGTTGAAAATGAAGCATGAGATGGAAGTATAAAGAAAATAGTCAATATAGCATGAGTTATTCCTCATGATGATATGACGGATGAAACTATAGAACAACAAGGTATTGTACCTTCTAATCTTGGACATACATCTCAAGTTATAGCACAAGCTAAACCTCCATCTACATCCATGAGGTCTCCAAGATTTTAGTCATCTTCAACCATGTAAAATACACCACAAAGAACACCAGAAGAAACTCCATCACCACAAAACAACCCATCATTTGATAGCCCTTTGTAGCAAAAAACAAGGAGTCTTAGTGAGATTTATAATGTAGATATAACTAATTCATTTTAATTTTTTTGTATTGTTTTCTCAAGATACATATCCATTATTATTTGAAGAGGATATAAACAATGAAGTTTGGGCACAAGCCATGGATGATGAGATAGATTTTATAGAGAAGAATCAGACATTAGAGTTGGCGGATCTTCCAAAAGGAAAGGACGTGATAGGATTCAAGTGGGTCTACAAGACTAAGCATAATGCTGGTGGAAAAATACAAAAACATAAAGCAAGGTTGGTTGCAAGAGGTTTTATGCACCAATATGGAGTTGATTACAATGAAACATTTGCATCTGTAGCACATTTGGACATGGTAAGAATGGTTTTAGTAATTGTAACTCAAAACCTATTTATCATATGGATGTAAAATCAGCATTCTTGAATGGTTTTCTTGAAGATGAGGTTTATATGAATCATCCAAAAGGTTATGAGATTGAAGGACATGAAGGAAAGGTATGTAGGTTAAGAAAAGTTCTCTATAGTATCAAGCAAGCATCTAGATCTTGGTGTAGTATAATTGATTCTTATTTGAGTCAAAATGGTTTCAGTAGGAGCAGCAGTGAGCCTACTTTATACACCAAGATAAATGAGCAAGGTAATATTTTGATTGTTTGTTTATATGTAGATGATTTAATCATTACTTTGGAAATCTATCTACATAGTCATTCAAATCAACCATGAAGAAAGAATTTGAGATGACAGATCTAGGTCTTATGCATTAATTTTTGGGCATTGAAGTTCAAAAATCAAGGTGGAGTTTTTATTTCACAAGAAAAGTATGCTAATGATAGTTTGAAGAGGTTTAACATGTTGATCTTTAAGCCAATGCCAACATCAGATTCTGATAAGTTTAAAATTAAGCAAAGAGGATAGTGAATCATGTGTGGATCCAACATTGTTTAAATGGTTAGTTGGAAGTCTCATGTATTTGATGACCATAAGGCCTGATACTATATATGGTGTGAGCCTCATATCAAGGTTCATGGAATCTCCAAAAGAATCACATTGGTAAGTTGTAAAAAGGATTTTGAGGTATGTGTGTGGAACAAAGATTCATGGAATTTTGTATTCAACATCAGATGAGTTCAAACTAATTGGATATATAGATAATGACAGTTTTGGAAGTATAGATGATAGGAAAAGCACATCTTGCTATACTTTTCACTTTGGAACAAGATTGGTTTCATAGGCATCAAAGAAACAACTCATTGTCATGTTATCTTCAACAGAGGCAGAGTATGTAGCAGCAATAGGAGCAACATGTCAAGTTGTGTGGATGAGAAGAGCATTGAAATATTTGATGCAAGATCAAGAGGACGCTACATAGTTTTTTTTTACAACAACTGAGCAATAACATTGTCTAAAAATCATGTTTTTCATAAGAGGAGCAAGCATATTGATACAAGGTATCATTTCATCAGGGATTTGATTAATAATAAATAAATTTTTCATGAATTTTACAAATTTGAAGATCAATTTGCTGATATTTTTAAGAAATCTTGGAAAAGGAAGTTTTTGAATATTTATGAATTTGTTTAGGAGTTTGTGGTCTTAAATATGGAAGATCTAGAAACACAAACTCAGCTTCAGAATAATGAAAGCTATAAGGTTGAAATTAAGGGTGAGTGTTGGAATATGCATGTAATTTCACCCATAGCTTTTTAGGAAAGATAAGTTTAGATTTACCATGCATTAGATAACTCCAGTTTTTTCTTATTATTAGGAAAAGACAAATAAAATAAAACAATTTGTTTTATGCATGCACAGCATGCGGTAGAATTTAGAATGCATTTCTAGTTTGTGAAATCTTTGTTTAGAGTAGTTCGTAGTTAAATTTAAGAGAGGTTATTTTTTTATATAAGTGAAAAAATTCTAATTGTTGTAGATGCACAATAGAAACATAGCAGAAGTTGAAGGTAGATGCAAGAAATAGTGTTGCACACATAGATTTAATTATGAGTTAAAGCTCGGACAGAAGTGAATTAATAAAATTGACTACACACAATAGTTCTAGTTTGATTAAATACTCTATTTTTATGCAAGTTATTTTACTATGTTTATGTTGTTCGTTGTATAAGACTGCATAATTTCTACACATGTAACAATTAGAATTTCAGGGCACGGTTTTTATTAGTAGGATATAATGGAATCCATGAAAAATGGGAGCATCGTATTATAATGGTAGTGTACGTCTTATGAACCAACCGTAATGATCTCATTAATTATGAAAGAGGTAACAACCACATTATCATTGGAATGAGAATGGAAGATTACGCAGAGGATGAAACATAATATCAATGTATTGTTAACATGTTTGATGATCATTATCAATCAAAAAATGAAGCTCGTAGAATTTCTGTGCTGAACTCTATAGTAGACAAGTTAATCACGATTGAAATGAATTTGAAAGGTGATAGCAACATGTACTACTGTTGTATCTTCTAGGAGCACATCACTGAGGATGATGTGGTAAAGGAGATGCCATGCCACCATCGTTACCATGCCAAATGTATTTTTAAGTGGTTGACCTGCTCTAATTTTTGTCCAGTTTGTAAACATATGTTGCCCATCGTTGAAAATCGCCATGAATAATAGTAAGAGTTCCTATGATAAGTCCTATAGTATCTAAAAGAAAAATAAGGCCATGATACGGTAGATACTATCAAAGTTGATGCTTTGTGAGATGCAGGGAGAAAAATTGTATATGCAAAAAAATTTAATGAATATAAAAACAAATGATAGTGTTAAAGTTTTAGGTCACAAAGAAAATATTTTACATACACAAAAGCATAAATGAGATTAAACAAGATTTTTCACTTACGTAGTTGTGTGTGATTGAATAAATTTATATGTAAAATGTATAGTGACTTGTCTATCTGGGCATCGTTTATCTAAGAACTCTTTGAAGGACAAGATAGCTTACTATAGTTTATAAAAAGAAACCAAAAAAGCATTGTTTGAAGAAGGAAAATATATTCTTGCCATATTTTATAAAAAGATATAAAATAATGTTTTAGCAAAATAAACTATCAATATTATTTGCAAAACCAAAACAAAAAGCCTCAAACTTTTGTAAATAAATTTTTAAACTACACATATATAAGCAAGATCATAGGACATGAGAGAAAATAAAACTATAACCATCACAATATATATGATGAGGAAAATCATGCAAATATTTAGACAACTACAAAACCTACAACACCAATTCTTTAAAAACTTGTTTTATGCACTTTCTACCAAGATGTTTTGCTCAAATATATTGCTCATATTTTTAGCATGGGTAGGTAGGTGAAAACATGACACCTAGGTGTATGAATTCAATTGATTTGATATTGCCCCTTCTAAGTAAATATCTTCCAATTCTTGATTAAAATAACAGATCCAAACACAAAATCCATGTGACATGCTTAAATAGTTGTGGGAAACATTTTTCCCGCCATGAAATCAGCAAGACATATTTACAATAAAACAATCCCAACATAGGAAAAACACAGATGCTAATACCCACAAGCTCTACGTTTTGAATCTACTTAAAAATTTATTTCAACAAGGAGATTTCTTTTGAAGTTAGTGTAGTAGGTGTTACACCTAGCTTATTACACTTAGTGTGGTTATTTTATGTAATGCATAGAATGTAAGACGTTAAAGAAGTTGTAAATGTGGCTCTGAGACAATGAGAAAAACTATTAGCACTGCATATGAAACTCTTGAAAGATGAAAAAAAATCTGGAAAATGATATAAACTACATAAGTTTTATGAAGGAATGGACATTAAAGGAAATTAGGGAGGGTGGGCAGGAAGAGAAATCTAGAGAAAGTCAAAAGCATACCTTTATAATGACAATCATTTATCAAAATATATGTTTGACGAAGCTTTATGACTGCTTGCAAATTACTGGCTGAAATGGCTGGAAAATATTGCTTAAAGTTTAGTACAAATAAGGGCTCTCTAATTGGTGTTATTATTAATGAAGAGAGTGTTGTTTTCAAGCTTGGCAATGAGATTACCTTTCTTGTGTTGTTTTTCTTCTTTTCCATCACTGAAGGGGTTTCGATGAGTTGTCGAACCCCTGTGGGATTCAAAGTGGAAACGTCTGACAAACAGTTTCAAAACAAACAAGGTGTCTTCGTCATTGAAGAGATTTTTATACTACTTTTTTGGGGCAGCTTTGCATGAAGAGGGTTTTTATCGGCTTCATAATTTGAGTCAAAATGATTGAATGACCTAGAATCCTTCGAAGGATTTATCCTCGCCATGAATGAATTTTGTGAAGGAAAATAAATAATCAATTGATAAAAATATTATTGTAATGGAAGGCGGTATTGGAGGAAATTAATGTTGGGTATGCAGAGCAAAGTGGGCACTCCAGAAAATTGAGGGTTTACTCAGACATGAAAAAACATTGTATTAGGAAAGATTGAAAATTTGAATTGAAGTGAATGTTATTGCTAAAATGTATATAATTTGGTAATATGCATAGCAGCCAACACATTTAGAGGGTGTGGTCTACACAATCTTAGAACATATAATTTAATACATGGAAAAGGAAGTAAGAAATCCAGCTTTATGATAAAAGTGGAAAAAGTGAAATCTTTCAGATTGGGCGTGAAAGTATATGAAAATGTTGTCAACACCACATTAAAAATTATCTCTCCTTGCAACTACATCCACCACCAAAATAAACAAACACATCAGCATCTGTGATGGAGAAAATCAAAGTTCTAGGTGTCAATCCAACTATTTCTAGCATGCATATGATGGAAAAAACATTGGTTCAGTCAATGAACAAGATCAATCCCTACCCAATACAGGGTTTTAAAAAACTACAATCTCTTTCAAATAAAATTTATTACATCATGTAGTGGGGACCAAGATATCATTCTTTCCATTTTACACATCTCACCACATGCAACGGTTTCATGCCATAAATTTTACCTTTATAACTTTGTTGACAAGCATCTAATGAGTAAAACTTGTGGGACAGATAGCCACCTGAAAGCATATAATAATCGTAATTATTTTTTCTTTACCTTAATATTTTCCAAACCCAAGGTGGAAAGAAATAATAATAGCAAGCGTAATATTTCACGTCCCAACTCTGCCTCACATAGAGAAGCTTCAACCATTGACTAGTTGCAAGAAGGCTTCCCTCACTATCCAATCGATATTCACTAGCATCCTATCGGAAAAACCAAATCTTATTTTATTCACTCAACTGTAAAAACTCCCATACAATAAAAGCTAAATATATATTGTAATAAAAATATAGCACCATTGTTCAAATATGTTCCTTCTGTGCTCAAGTATTTGCAGTGATAAATGAAATTCTCTAAGGGTATGATCTCATGGAGGGGCTTGGGCTCCTATTTTCTTATAGCGAAAGGTCCATGGTTATTTTTAAAGCCAGTTACGGGAAATAATAGAATCTAGGACTAAAAATAGGAGCTCCACTTTTTTAGCCCCCTAAACTTAACATGTGGTTGGAGAGGGGGCATTGGGAGTTTCCCCCTATAGTTTAGGGCTGATAGAATCTAATATACATTTCTGTCAATATTTTTTGGTGATTTTAGAGGGAAATATGATTTTATCTACCCACAAATAACCGTAAAAATCCAATGGGATCATATAAAAAATCATGGGACCTTAAAACTACTAAAATTCTCCTAAATTTTCTCAACATCACACGCTGAGATATTTATGGAGCCCCCCCTCCATGGGACCATGCTCTAACCAATAACAATTATACAAGCATTATGCATATGACATTTGGTGGTTGCAATGTTACATCAGTTATCTAATGTAGCATTTAATTTATTTGTTAGAAGAATTTATCATCCCTCAGCTTTTTCCGTGATCGGGCCGCCCATTTATCAAATCGACTTGTATTATTGTCTTTTTAGCTAATTCTTTTATCAAAACTATAGAAAGCAAAATATAATGGAATATTCTTCAATAAAGGGAAACAAAATAATTTTTTTACAAAAGAATTAAAATATGACACATTGTATATTTTTATTGATTTCTGGAAAAAAAAAATTAATAGTCATGGTGAAAATTATATAACTATCTTTGACAATATAATAAGAATTCCTACTATAAATTTTTTGGTTTTCGCTGCTTAGAAATTCAATATAAATATTTAACACTTCACTTTTCCGCTATAAATAACAATTTTCTATATAGTTTTGGTGTGCGATAATGTTTAAGGATGCTCTGACCTTATAAATATAGTGTACAAAAAATTAGTATATAAAAAACATAATAGTGATCTTTCTATGAACTGCATAGTCGAGTAAGACCATATGGTATTAAAACTCGGGGTTATGTGATTGAATAAGATTCAAACTAACTGTGTGATGTGTTCTAAATATAGTGGAAAGGAAATTATTGATTAGTATAACCAAAACATAATAGTGATCTTATTAGAAATTGGATAGTGTAGTATTAAAATTTATAGCTTATATAGTAATATTTGAGCCCATTATTAGAGTGTGATGTGCTTAAACATGTTGTGGGCATTTGAATATGAAGAAATTATTTTATAATGCAAAATAGATTTTAGGCATAAAATTGTTTGAAATTGATGTTAATTTTTTTACAGAGAAAAACATATTCATTGAAAATAGAGCATACAACGTACACTAATGTAACAATTCTAAAAAATCAGCTACAATCTTTAAAATTGCAATGAATTTTAAATTTTCGAGAAGATAAGTAACCCGGATAAAGAGATCCCTCCAAATTATTGAATACTTTTGATGGTGTGTCTTCCTTACCTATCACAAATGCTCTTTATT
The DNA here is from genome assembly GCA_018340775.1 of Taxus wallichiana var. yunnanensis. Classification (NCBI taxonomy): domain Eukaryota; kingdom Viridiplantae; phylum Streptophyta; class Pinopsida; order Cupressales; family Taxaceae; genus Taxus; species Taxus wallichiana. The sequence continues at coordinate 57,926,860 of CM031241.1, forward strand.
CTTCCAAACCTTCAAGATTTGAAAACTATGTATAAAGGTCATCTTGTAGTGTTGCACTAATTTCTCCTAATCATCACAATTCTAGAAATTAGGTGCTAGGAAAACATCGATTGGCCTAGTTTTGGGTGCTTGAAATTGACATATTCATCAATTTAACATATTTTAGATATATACAATTGATCACATAGATAAATAAAAACATAAAATATTAAAAGATGTAAATAATAACCTTTATGCAAGTATATATGTATGTCTCTCGTATATATGTGTGGGGTTATGTGTGTGTGTGTGTGTGTGTGTGTGTGTGTGTGTGTGTGTGTGTGTGTGTGTGTGTGTGTGTGTGTGTGTGTGTGTGTGTGTGTGTGTGTGTGTGTGTGTGTGTGTGAGTGTGTGTGTGTGTGTAAATGTGTGTAGGTGTGTGTGATAATAATAATTTTAATAATATTGTTGAAGGATTATTTTTAATAATATTATAATGTTAATATATATTAATAATAAATTGATAAATATATATGTATATACCAATTGTTGACTAACTTAATTTCTATTTTAGAAGAAGAGTTTCTTTCTAAAAAAATTTCAAAGATCAAGTCACTAGTAGTATATATTCCTTGTGACTTTGTCGTTGAAAACATCCATAACGAATGAATAACAGTTTGAAATAATAAAAAAACGGATCTCCAAAAAAATGGTTTGCGAGGAGTTTGTGATGATGTTACGTAAAGATCATCATCATAACAAAACTAGATGAAGAAATGAAAGTTACGAGAATATATGTCGGTGCAATCAGAGCCATTTTGGAAATAACCTTTACATTGAGGCCATGGTTTAGGCATTTTGTATTAATAGTTGTTAGATACGGTGAGCATCTTGAAAAGGAAATTGATAATTTTTTAGCGCTTATGAATTTGCATATATAAAGTATATTCCTTCTCATAGAAAGTTCATTTTTATGACCAAATATGGTGTTCCTATTATTCATTTCCATGGCAAAGGGGAATTCATACTTTTGAGAGCTTCCAAAATTAGCAATGTTGAGAGTTGTGCTTATTAGTGTTAGTGCATTCATTAACTCTGCCTATTATATGTTTCTATGCTTCAATCATTATCCAACACCATACGATTATTATCAATGACATGTTTGTCTCTTTTTCGATTCTTTTATCAATTACACGCTATGTTGGAAAAATAATTTGTCACAAGGAAAAATTAGTAGATATTCACCAACGTTCCAAGACTAAGTCCCTCCTATTCGTAATGGGAGTCTCTCAATTATTGAATGCGAGAAAAAACAAATATGTGGGTGGCCTTGAAGTCGGGGACCACATAGGACTGCTTTACTAGACATGTGAAAATTTATTACACTTAGTATAAGGGAGGAATTTACTTAGGAGGTGAGGTAAAGGGGGTAAGAATTTAGGGAAGGGGGATTAATTTTTGAATAGGCACTAGCAGAGTTTCATAGCATTAACTAGAATTAATCCACACTTAATTAGAAGAAAACAACTTTGCTAACAATGATAAGACTAACAAATCATAGACACAAAATTCTATTGATCCATTAATTAGAGGCAAGAACATCTTGGTTCTACAATATCATCATATGCAAAAGCTAAACATGTGAAGAAGTAGAGGAAACATAGAGAAAGAGGAAAATAGAATAATGTAATCTCTTGCTTGTATCTTAGTAGTGCAAAGATATCTACTTAGAAACTTACAATTGACAACCCCTTGAAATGAAGAGATCATCCAAATATATAGCTTTACAAAGAGTCTTTTCATCTACCCTCAAATGAATTTTCACATCCCCTTATCACTTGTGACCTTTCATATTCCTAGGAAACAAAAGTGAGCCTTTTTTCATTAATTAAAAGGAACTCATTACAATATTAGACTATAGGTCACTTAAGTGAATAAGACAAAAAGTGAAAAGTACCTCCTTAATGAAGAATTAGAACATGAGAGAGAGGGAGGAAAGAAGAAGAGAGGGGAGATCATTCGATGGAGGAGAGGAAGCTTCTATCAATGAAGAACTGACTGTTGATGAACTATGTGAAAGTACACCTACAAATATATCTTCACCTTTGAAATATTTTTTGAAGCGGGCTATTATGTGTGCTACCTTTTCCACCTGAGTAATGTGAATGAAGTTCAAAGCATGGATCCAAGTCTTGGAAGTACTTCCAATACTCTTGCACTAATTGAACCAAACTCGATGATCCTTGGTAGTGCTGAAAATTATGCATCTGATTTCCATGAGTGATTCCAAGGTTTCTTCATTGAATAAGAAAGGATCCCTTACTTCTTTCTTAACCAATTCCTTAAATGGTTTCAAAATCTCTTCCACTGACAAACTCTCATTGATTAGAGGAGATCCAAGTCTCTACACACTATTACTTATACTTTCCAATAAATTTTATGTGAGCTCTTCATAAGAATTGAGCTCAGAGATAGCCTCATTTAACATTTTGTATTGGGCACTTAGTGTGTAAGACTAAATAGTGGACAAGTTTTCATTTAAGGAAGTGAATGCATTTTTACCCATAAATACAAAAGCATCAAAAGTGCTCATCTTCGACACCACTAGAAACACAGTATCCCAATGATCTTTTTCCTTCTTAATTTCCTTCTTAGTCTTCTTTAATTTTGCAGCAGTGGTGAGAAAAAACTTGAATAATGAAAGGATTTCAAGAAAAAATGTTTTCCCTTTATTCAAATTTTTCTCAACCTACCTATCACTAGCTCTTCCTTGTATTTTGTGACCTTGAGCCTTCTCGATTGTCGCAGGGTCGAAGATGCTAATAGGAGTAACAACCTCAACAGGAAGAGATGGAGTTACACTAGGATCCACGAATGATTGCATATAAGTAGTGAGAGTTCTCACATGCTCTTCCAATTGCTAAATTGTCTATTTGTACTTATCATTCCAGAAAGCATCCGGGAAATAGACTCCTTGAACAAATGTGCATAACCCTCATGTGCTTCATGGCCCAAAGAGATTGTTTTCATTTTATAGTCTGCGTGATTCGTATCCTCTATGGGTTACACAAATTTTAGATGGGAAACTTCTACATATTGATTACCTAAAACACCACTGAAAAAATGAGAAGTATCTCGAGGTTTCTTACCTTGTTTTGTCTTCATAATCCTTGTTTTGTTTTGTTTCACTATCCTCTCTACTCACTCCCAATCATCTCTTGGATCCAAGAAAAAAATTTAGTTGTTATGGGTTCAATATTAGGCATGATGGCACTTTCAGGTTCACGATGAGGTATTATATCATGTACTTGATGATATGACTCAACAAATTAAAGGGTGAAAGCATATAAGTGTGTCCCACTTTTTTGCATTTGTTGTACCTTTATAAACATGAATTTTCAGTTTCATTAAAATTCCAAAGGCAATAGCCACAAAATCGTACACATTCATAAAATTCCATGAACTAACAAAATGTTGTGTTTAGAGTGTAGAATACATGTAAAAAAATTAGGAAAAAATCTGGTCTTTTTCTTAATTTTATTCAAACATTGTTTCTTATTTTATAGTAGAGCAACAATCTGCCGACATCATTTTTTAATGAAAACTTATATTTTACCATGAAATTTTAGATATATGTTCTAGATTCGAATATTGAGTTCTGAAAAAATTTCATTTTTTTATTTTTTAGTTAATTTTTAGTGAAGATATTTTTAGATTAAGGGCGTACATATGTTTATGCCAATATATTTTCATATTTATATTGAAATTGAATTTTTTTCATAACTATGAAGAAGACTTCAAAAAATAGTAAGATTATTTTTTTCAAAAAAATTGATATATTTTACTATTTTTCAAATTGTGTTGAAAGTGTACTACTGATTGTCGTAAAATACCATACATTGGGGAAAAAAATTAAAAATAATAAAACATATTTTTTTAAATGAAAATTATATTTTTAGAAAGGTAATAAAAAATTATATTTTGGTGTAATTTTTTGTAATTTAACTAATTAATTTACCCTAAATACGTGGCACCTATGTGGCACATTTTGGCCTATAATTATCCTCCAAATGGATTAAGGGCCAAAATGTGTCACATAGTACCACATAGGCTCCACATAAGGGGGTTTGCATGTACCCCCCTTAAGCGTAATTCCATCGTGCACTCTCTAAAAAGTGTGGAAGGTAAAAAAATGTTTTATGGGTTTCACCTGAACTCTCTTCAAACGAAGGGGAATCACCCAAAGGGGTGATTCAGACAAACCCCTTCTTTTGATGACATGAAACATTGATTAAAGGAGATTTGTGCGAATGGGGTGTTCACCTAAACCCCCCTAAAATCCAACCCAACCCAACTCCTCACTCACATTTTTGGAACAAGAAGTGGGACACACTATTGTGCTTCCACCCTCAAAGAGGAAACACTTGGGGACCAATGTAGAACTGGATTTTGAGAAGGATCAATCTCACCTTGTTTGAGATATTCAATGGGGTTCTCGGTGACTCTACTTTTCTTATAAATTTCCCTAGATTATGACCCTTTCGTATTTTCTTCATCCAATGTTTTTCTCTTCATGGGCTCCCCTGAGTGAGTTGAGCTCATGGTTTTCTCATATACCTTCAAGGATGAGATGTGATATGCTTGCGTCGAGAGAGTTAAGAGACCACCAAACTCAATGAGAGTAACCCTCTTTTTCCTAAACCACTCCCTTGATCTTTGAATCACTGTTGCACTTCTCTCATTGATGTCTTCTGACTCTCTTATGTTCTAAGAGATAAGTGAAAGAGGTGTATATTTTACCACTTTGTATTATGGATCAAACATATCAAATCTATCTACCCCACTCCATAAATGAACCAATCAAAGTTGAAACTCCTCATTTGATCAAAAATCATTCACACATGATCCCTTTTCCTTACATCAAATTCATCCAGGAAAGTGATCCAATAATCCTTAATTTAGTGATTACAGTGTGTAATCCAAGGAGAGTGTAGGTTTTAGGATTTTTATGGATGTCAAAATAAGGTTTAGATGTATAAGAATAGAGGTTGAGGGAAGCAAAGGAGGCTTCAATATTTAATGCATCTACAACACTTTTGCATGAATAGATTTTAAGGGATATGGGGAAGGATACACCCTTCTTCTTATTGTTCCTACACCTGTTATGAACTCCGAGAAAGTTGCCTCCTTTGAGAAACTATCAACCTCAAATCTCACCTGTAACCTGAAAGTTGCCTACATAATTCAAATATTACTATCTTATCACTTGCTTACTTGGGAAGTCTCATGAGGAGCAAGATCGAAGCCTGAAATCTTGATGTAGGTGAAAGTTGAGAAATGAGTGAAGAAGTTCCCATATTTCTTGATAATTGTAGCAGCTTGAGAGGATATCCTCAACTCTTGGTGTCCTTATAGAAGTTTGATAACAAACATAGTGAATTCATCATTCACTCGTAAAGTGATGGTTACTCTCCTTGTATGTGAGATGGGGATACTTTTCATAGGCTAGTTTTATTTAAGAGACATTGAGGGAAATAGTTATGCCTTTGAAAGCTCTTGTGCAGGAAAGAGTGTACACCAGATATGAGGTCATAGTGAATTTTCTAGTAGAAGGCAATTGGAGTAATTGTCGATGAATATTATCACTTATAATATGTTCCCAATCCACTACCTAGTTCCCTTCAATGGAAATGAGGATGAATCGATCCATCTAGTTTTGAAACTCCTTTGTCATAACTTAACCCATTACCTTTCTTAGTAGGATGATAGAATCTGAGTAGCCTTCATGGAGATCACCTCTTGACAAGGTTTTCGACATATAATAAGGTTTCTTACCTTTCTTGAGCTATGACCCGAGTATGTGTCCTTGTAGATATGAGCCATGCTTTTCCCATTCATGTTATGCAAACTCTTTTGTGATGATGGCCATATTACCACTAGTTAGAATTTTCAAACACTGAGAGATACCTTTAGGAGTAAAAAATGTGAGAACTGAGTTATCATCCGCCTGCACTATTTTGGATTCAAGTTCATAATTATCTACACATGCTAGGACCAATTATGTACTTTTAATAGATAACGGATGGCCTCTTACTACAAATAATCTACACGAGAAGAGTTTCTCTTCCAATGGCTCCCTTCGAGCATCTTATTTTTTACGTCCTCGGGATCCACGTGAGTGATATCATTATCTTCCACGTGTGGATACTCTATGACCATGGTTGAAATAGGATTGATACCTAAATTTTTGAACTTAATTTTACCAAAAAGTAAAAAGATGAGAAAAAACATAGCCAATACCAACTTTCTGCACTAAAATCTGGAAATTTCTATTTTTAATAGGAAGGGCCTAAAACTATTATTTTTAGAATCCTCGCAAAAAATTTACCCTTGAAGTTCTTAACTCACTTAGATTTTTTCCATGGATGAATTTTTTATATATTTAGAAAGTTTTTATTTTGAGATACCCACTTTTTTCTGACACTGTGATTTTAGAAAGTTTCCCAAATTACACTTTTTGATATTTTTCTTACTTTTCCATGATATATTGAATGCTAATAATTTATCACTTTAGGAAACTTACAATTTTTAGTAACCTATTGTTTAGAGCACCATATTTTTTATAAATTGGACTTACCGGTGTTGGATTCCAACGAAACTACCATCAAACTGTTATTTTTTACACTGGGATCTTCTGCTCTAAATTTTATTGTTTCCTGTTTACTAGATCTCTAGAAAATTGAAAAAACAAGTTTTAGGATTTTGAATTTCAGTTTTTTGTTACAAAAATATAGGGCATAAATGAGTTACAATCTTCATAAAGGATTTTTGGAGAGGAAGATTCTCGCAAATTTTCATAGTGATCGGACTCTCTATTAGAAATATATGTGTAAATTTTCATTTTCGGTGGCTATGGATGTCCGAGAAAATTTTGTATCATCTCCAGGTGAAAATGGATTTTTAAGGGTGTTTCAAAGAGCAACCTATGTGAAAATGGTGACTTTTCTATTGAGAGTGAGTTACAAGTGAGTTTTTGTGAGGCTTTAACTCGTTCTATTAATTGTACCTTCAACCCGAGTTACAATGGAGTTTACATGGGGTTTGAATTTAGTGCAATTGGTAAAATTAGGACAATGTGGGAGAGAAGTGTAACTTAAATTATGATTATGACAAGTGGCATCATGTGGAGAGGTGTGAATGAGATGAGAGGGCTGAGATTTAAGGTTGGGGGCTTGGAAAATCAACGTGCGGAGTTGTGTGAGGTCATGTGAGCGTCTAGGAACTCCATATTGGCTTGAGTTGCACTTTCTTATCCCCCTTGGGACATGGGGAATAAAATGGACCAAAAAGTATGATCTTATAGGGTGGAGGTCACACTTTTGTGTCCCCATTATCCCCTTGCACTTTGGGGACAAAGGGACAGTGGGGACACATAGGACACTTGGGTGTCCAAAGTGCGACCTGTGAAGAAGGATAAGGTCACAATTTTATGTTACTCATGCCCACTTGTCCCCAAGGGGATAGAGGGGACACAAGGGTGTCAAAATTTTTACTGGGCTATAAAGGAAAGTTAGATTTGCACTAGATGTCCAAAAATAGCTAGGAAACTTGTTTTCATAACTCCAGAGCTTAGGATGATGTTTTGGGGTCAAATATTATATTATTTTGACTCCAAAACACATTATAAGATCAATACAACAACATTTAGAAATTAAATCCACATTAAATATAAAATGTAGATCCATTTTTATCTAGAACTAAGAGGGGTAACTACATGCTTTGGAATGTTTTAATAAACCTTTGAACCTTAGAACCAAACTGATGTTCCAAACTTGTAGATAATTATCATAGATTTCTTATGCCTACATGTTTACTTCTTAAATCTTTATAAAGTTCCCAGAATCATCCAAAGAATCCATGTTTCACTTTTAGGTGTTCATTCCTTACATCTAGAAAACCCACTTTTTGAGAAGATTATTCCTGAATGATCAATCCTTTCCTAAATATTACTATATTACTTTCAAAAAAATTAAGACTCCCTAAATTCATCTTTGGAACATGTTTTATATCTTTCCTGAAATATTTCAGAGGGTTCATACTAGCTTCAAAATGACCAAAATTGGCCTTTTTAGGCCTTCAGGAAGACTTGTCTTTCATTTAATCTTGTTGAACTCATCCATCAACTTCATCATATTTATTTTCACATTGAAGTATGCTTGAAAACATCATTACAACATTCATTGGGGCTAGGGTGAAGGTATAATGGAGATAAGGTGGGTAGGAGGAGGTTTCTATGTGATCGGGAGGCAAAATTTTACAGTGTATGCTTAGTTGTCATGCTTGAAATTTTAAAATTCTTAGGCTTGTCATTTTGCATGAAAATAACTATTGTAACTCAGGGAAATTATATTGTAAGGGGAAACAAAGAACCTCATATATCTCATGGATTAGCATACAAGTGCCTTGTCCATTAGGCAATAGAGTCCATTATTACAAGCAACAGACACAAATGGGGGAAAGTATAAACACGCACAACTGAAAGGAAACACACAAAAATTGGAAAGGGAATAAACAAAAAATTGAAAGGGAAATTATGGTACAAAGTTTTGGGATAGCTAATGTTACTACTGTAGAGCTTTAGATGTTTTGCGTTGTGAGGCAACCCCAATGGGGTCCCATCAAGGTAAGCCAATTAGTATGTATTTTCTCCATAAAAATGTTTGATCTTGAATGTACCAAGACAAAGAAAATAAAACTTCTTGTGGCTTCCCTTGGGCTCTCTCCTTTTGTCCCAGAGGAGGAAAAATTCTCTGATTTAGAATATTTCGTCTTGTGTTTTCTAATCAAAGATCCTTTTCACCTTAAACTAATATCTTCTCAGTGTATCAACTACTACTAAATTGTATTCATTCAACTTCTCCAAATAAAAATCCTCTTATTGAGAGCATCTAAATATTCTTCATTTTATACTACCTTCACTATTTGTAAGGTAGGTAACTCCCAATAGATTGGGATTTGAGCTTCAAGTCCTTACAATAGCTGGAAAGGAGAGATTCTAATAGCTTTCTTGAGCATGATTCAGTCAGCCCATAAGGAATCATATAATATCTTATGCCAATATATTTGATTTTCATCCACTAACTTTCAAAAATAGTGAAAATGGTTTTATTATTAGATTCTACTTATCTATTTTTTTACATATAGTAATTAGCGAGTGAGACAGGGAAATACCATGATTGTAGAAAAATTCCATTAGCTCGCATGAATAAAATTAGGTGTAATTACCCGCCACTATCTTTCTTGGTACCCCGAATCTGACAATGATGTTCTCTTTCAATAAGTTGCACAGTGTGTTAGAGTTGGCATGCTTTATTGGACTTGCGTCCACCCACTTAGTGAAGTAGTCCGTAACAGTAAGAACATACATGTGGTGTGTGCTAGAGTGTGGATTCAATACATAGATGAAGTACAAACCCCACTGTTAGAAAGGTTCTTCAATCATAACAAGCCGGAGGGGTAGAGCAGCAAGCTTTGGTCTTCCCACAAACTGTTGGCATGGATCACATTTTTGACCCATTTGTATGCATATCAGAAAAGAGTAGGTCAAAAATAGCCACCTCTCATGATCTTGTGGGTTGTAACCATTGTAGAGAAGTGGCCTCCACATGCTTTATCATGATATTCTTTCAAAATTTTCTTTTACTATTCTTCTTTAATGTATCTCAATAATGTGTTATCCAATCCTTTCTTGTATAGAACATTCTCCCATATGGCATATCTTGCTGCCCTAAGATGGATAGTCCTTTGCTTTTGATATAATCCACGAGGGTAGTCTCCATAGGTCAAGAAATAAGATTTTTTAGCATACAAGGGATTGGTGGTACTTACAAAAAGCTTGAGAGGAAGATCTTTGATCAAGCATGCATATCAATTATATAAATCTTCCCATTCTTCTCGTGTAAGAAGTTCATACAAGTCATTGCCTCACACTAACATGGAAGGTCCAATTTCAAGATCATATTCTTGTACCTTGACACCCAATTTCCTCTCCTTGTGTCTAATTCTTACTGCATCAGGATAGGTTTGGCTGCTAGATTAGGGACCATAACAACAACATGAGAGTTCAAAAGATAACCTGAAATTATTCAAGGTGATCACCAGTGCATAGGTATGCTTTTCATGTTGTGAGTAGTTCAATTCATATTTTTTCAAAGGAGTACTTATGAATGTAATGGGTGACTAGAGTTTCTCTTCATTCTCTTGAACAAGGACTGCTGAAATGGTATGTTTTGAAGCATAACTATAGAGAATAAATTTTTCAACTAAAGTCTGGGTGCACCAAAGTGGATGATTTTGCAATGGCACCTTTGATAGACTCAAAGGATTATTTTCCTTTTTCTCCACTTAAAGGATTCTTTGGGTTTCATCATGTTGACAATATCCTTTGTGAGCTTAGCAAAGTCTAGGACAAAACTCCTTAAGAAATTAACCTTTCCAAATAAATAATGCACACCTGGTTTGCTAATAGGTAGATAAATTCTCTTAATAACATCAACTCTTTCTAGATCAATCTTAGTACCTTCCTTTCTCACAATGTGACCAAGGAGTTTTCCTTTACATACCCCAAATATTGAATCCTTCAGGTTTAGGGAAAAGTGGTGCTTGCTACAATGGATATGAACTTATTTAAGTTGTTGCAAATGTTCCTCTTTTTCATTGGAGTATATTGTCAGGTCATTAAGGTACACCACTATGCATTTTCCCTCCAGATCCTTGAAATCCAAATCCATATCTCTATGAAATGTGGCACCTACGTTGATCAAGTTGAAGGGCATATGATGGTATACAAAGGTTCCCCATGAGGTGGTTGAAGGAAGCTTTGAACTAATCTTATTTATAAAATTCAATCTTATTGTACCTTGAAAATCCATTTATCATGGATATCATCTCCAAACCATTCACTACTTACAAGATATGATCCATAACTGGTAGCAAATAGATGTCTTTTGGAGAAGCTTGATTCATGTTTTGCGAATCAACACATATGTGGATTTCACCACTCTTGTTTTGTATTGGTACAATATTAGCTATCCATGTTGAATGATGAATGGGAAAAAATGATGCGGGCATTAAACAACTTATCAACCTCTTCTTTGATGGTTACAAAATATTCAGATTGTATTTCCTTTTTTCTATAAGGATTTTGCATCGGGTCTCAAGGGTATAGAATGTTGCATGGATTGAGGTTGAAAAGATTTTAAATCATCATATGAGTAAGTAATCACATTGAAATACCTTTTCAACATAGCTAAGAAGTTCCTCCATTCCTCAGGAAAACAACATTTTTTGATGTTCCACCATCCTCGGCTACTCACTTATTTTGATGTTTATCTTGTCATACTTAGATGATGATCTCAAATGATCCTTAGTCTTACCATGGATGAACCTATCATATTGTTCAAATAATTCCTCCATCAATGTTAGTCCCTTTGGAATTATATTTCCTTTCAACTAAATCACCTCGTCCTCATCTATTTGATCATTTGAATTGTTGTCATTGTCATTTCCCGGTAAAATCCCATGGATATAAGTCACTTCCTTTGAAATACATGGACTTGAAGTCACTAGTCTATTGTAGGAAGGACATAATATGATTATCATCATGAAAAAACTTCCATTTTTCATAGTTATCTAGCACACTCAAGTGAAAAATCATTTGTACTGAAAACTTCTCTCATTTGAAACATGGATGCGGGATTGTCAAGGAGACAAATACTACAATCAGCCCTAGCATTTTAATATCTAGGCACTACACTAATGTCAAATGCATAGAAAGCTTCAAGGAAATCCCACATCTTATTCCTGTAGTAGCAGAGACTATAATTCTTCACTTGAAATATGTCTTTCACTTGTTTCACAATTAATTCAACATCACCCTGTACGATGAGATTTTAGATCCCCATCTCTTTAGTTGCTTGCAATCCCAGTAATAAGGCTTGATATTTGATAGTGTTATTTATGTCAAAGAATTCTAACTTGTATACTAAGGGGAAAAGTCTCCCTATGGGGATGGAATAATTATTCCTACACCTGAACTAGTTGACGAACAACTTCTGTCAAACTCCATGTTCCACATTTCATTATTAATTTATGTTAGCCTCTCCTCAAGAATAGGAAAATTTTCTGCTATCTCAGAGCTCATGAATTAATTCTCATCACCTGTTTCTTCATATGGAAATTTCCCTAATTATTCAAATGAATTTTTTCTTAGCTCTCTATTTTGGAAGAGGATGTTTTCCCTAGGGTCATCTGACTTCTAAATTGTGTATTTCATTTTGGGCTCAAGAAGGAGCTTCTTCATTTTTTTCTTGACTGGTATCAAATTTTAAGACCAATCCATTTGAATTTCACCTCCCATGTCCTAGTAAAAGCTTATAGTGAGGAACATTCCATAAGTAGCTAATAAATATACTATTATAATTATCGCCTTCACCCATTTTTCTAGATAAGCCATAAGGTCCATCACTACATCTTTGATCCTCCCAATAAGTAGGAACTCCTTGGTATCCATTAAATATCAATTACCAAACAACCAAGAGAGACTCAAATTGAGTGCTTGAGCAACCTTGAAGGGCATAACATTATCAGAGGCACAAAAACCAAAGATATCATTATTTAGATGGTATCCATTTATCAACAAAAAACATATAAGGTCTCAATCGTACCAGTGTATGAAGGGGTAGAAGTTAAAAGGTTTTTTCTCATTCTTGGCTTAGGAGTGGGAAGTGGAGCTTTCTAAGTGGATGACACTTTTTATTTGGAGTTTAATCCTCTGATGAACTTGATAAGCTTCTCAAACTGCTCAGGATGGGTTTGCAGATATTTAGATTCAGAGATCTGAACTTTGGCATTTTTTACATGTGGTTTATGATATAAAAGTTTGAGGAAGGGTTATCAAGAGTATGAGAAACATTATCTTGATTCGAATTAAAAATAGTTCTCATATATTTTTCATTCTTCTTTTGACTTCTAGAGGTGGGAACATCATTCTTGGAGGAAGTAGAGGCGTTTGAATTACCTTTCTTATAAGATGTCTTATAATGAGGCACAACTTCAAACATCTTCTTGGCTTATTTCAAATATGGGGGGAGAGGAGATTATCTATTCATTATTATATTTTCATGAAGTAGAGTAACTAATGGAGGATCTTCTCTATCCTTTTCTTTATGCTTGGATGATTTCTCCTACTCAAGATTTTTTGATCGAGTGAAAACAACACAAGTGTGGTTGTTCATGTCCACTACATATTCATCATAATCATCCTCAAAATATGTTGAATACTCACATAAACCAACCTTTTTAGATCCAACTTCAATCAGCAACTTGCCTTCTTCTTCTTCACTTTCCAAAGCCACTTCTTCTTCATTTTCATCATCTGATCAGGTCCCACATGTTGCGTTTACAAGAGGGGATTCCAGAGCAAGATTCTGAAGTGGGGGACTAATTCTTTATTTTTTTTAGAAGTTCTTCCTTTTTTAATTATTGGCAAATAGTTTTTTGAAAGGGACTATACCCTTGTACAGAGAAGGCTCAGAAGCCGGATGTGCCCAAGCGAGCAAAAGAACAAAAGGTCAAAAACAACAAGGACGCAAGTAGGAAGAAAACCTACCAAAGACAACACTAAAACCCGTAAAACCCAGCAAGAAAATAGCAAAGAAACAGCGCCGATGAGAACAATTACATCCATCCTAAGTGCCTCGGCGCGCACCCCCTCCACGAAAACCGTGGAAAGATTTCCCTCAACAAATAAGGCTCCATCCCTTTGTTTTCGTCATCCACGTCGAGAACCACCTCTAAATTTCCTTTTAATATGGGTGAGACAGAATTTGAAACCCTCGCCTCCGAAGTCAATAATGAAATCATTTCACTTGTACTGTCTATCTTCCTTCTGCTACGGTTCAAATCTGCATTTAAAGGTCTTTGTTTATGATCTTTCATAGATTTTCTTTGTCGGTTCACTTCCCTCGTGGCAGTCTCCAATTCTACCGTATTTACATCTGTCTCTGACCCAGTCTCCCATTCGGAAGATTCACTATCTACCTTGTTTGACTCGTGAATTGTTTTGATTGGATTTTCCCGCATCTTCCACATCGTAGCAGCCTGTCCCACGTGAGCAAAGAGGTCACCATGCAATGCCGCGAGCAGAGCCATTTCGACGACGGGTTAGTTTCTCCATTGTTGCCTCTCACATGCCAATGGGTCGAGATCTCTCCTCCGATGACCCGCACCTCCTCTCTACTGTTTTTCCTGTCCATTTCATCCACTGTCCTCGTGGAACACTTGCATAGTTTGGCTTGGAAGTCGACCTTCCAACATTTGTGACAGACCAAACCGCGGTCTTCAAGTATGATGTTCTGCACAAGACGGCCCGTGGGAGAAGAAAGAATGATATTCTTTGGGAGAACAGCCCCCACCTCCATACTAACACATAATCGTGCTCTTACTAGCTTGCTTCTGGCTTTTGTTGCAAGTTCCAAGGAGATTAGCTCTCTCATTGAAGCTGCTATGCCAATAAGTACTTCGTCCTCCCAAAATTCCACTGGGAGAGCTGGAAGAGATATCAAATGGGCGCCCTTGATTTGGAGAGAAACCCCAATTCCGTCGCTTGGATGCGGGCGCTTCTTCCAAACATCCAAGGAGCAGCGTCGAGAACCTTAACCATCTCATCTTCCTTAGAAAAATTGAACAAAAGGGCGTGGCTGGGAAGAGCGATGATATCAACCCAGCAGCCCCATTTCCGTCCGCACCATTTGCGGACAGCATCGATATTTGGACGATAGCCTGCAAAAGCTCCAATTAGTGCAAAGGGAAACCTGGACTTGGCCTTCTCAATCACAGATTCTGGGACATCAATGCAGTGCGCTTTCGCTTCTTCATCCCAGATGGAGGAAAGGGCAGTAAACACCCCTGTGGATTGAGGGAATAGCTTGGACCTCCATGAGCAAGTATCCATGGTGGAATAGGATCCAAAATCCATTATAATATTATGAGTAAGTATCCAAAATCCATAGAAGTTCTTCCTTAAAATGTCTTTGTACATAGAATTTTGGGCAAGTTGCTTTTGAGAGAAAGCACATCATTAGCCAATTTTTGCACAAATGAGTCTGTAGTTCTAGAATTTAAACTTTGATATATTCCTTTGTTTGGTCCTTTTAAAAAAATTCCCAGACATCAAAAAATCATTGTATACATCATATGTCATCTTTTTGCCTCATCCAAGGTAATCGGTTGACTCTTCAACATGAAACCAACCTCTAGTAATTGATCCTTAGTGAAGAACCCTAGCTTGTTATCCTCTATAGGCATAGCAACCTCCAAAATTTTGTGGATTATATTTTTCAATTTAGATACAAAGCCTCTCATGGGTTCATGAAGATATTTTTTCAACGGATACCATGTGTAAGAATAGCATGAGAATCCTCAGCAGGCTTAAACCAAGCTTCAATTTTGGATTTCACACTTGCCTAATTTGTGATCGACCATCTTGGCAAGTGGTAGAACCAATCCATAGCAACATCTTGTAGTGATTCCATAAAGAGATGAACTGAAACATATTCATACTCCGCCCCAACACCC
The DNA here is from genome assembly GCA_018340775.1 of Taxus wallichiana var. yunnanensis. Classification (NCBI taxonomy): domain Eukaryota; kingdom Viridiplantae; phylum Streptophyta; class Pinopsida; order Cupressales; family Taxaceae; genus Taxus; species Taxus wallichiana. The sequence goes on from CM031241.1 coordinate 57,942,475, forward strand.
CACAAGCTATGATGAATGTTGTAATATGATCATTGAGATGTTCTTTTCCATCTCCTCATAACTTAGGAAATTTTTTCATAGATCCTTTCGATAACTTGTGGAGTGGAGGATTCAGGGCCAATGGGCCTATATTTTTTCCCCAAGGCATGGGCACAACCATTATCCCTCCTTCTTCCTCTAGTTCCTCTTCTTATTCTTCTTTTGAATGAATGTGGTTCAATGGCTCAACTGTTGGTTCTTCAATAGGGCTTTCAAGATGAAAATTGGGATCAAACTCAGTGAAATACTTTTGACCTATTTTCCTTGCTAGTTAAAAATGGGAAGTCTGAAATCAACTTATTGTTTCTCCTCAAATGTTGGATCGGTTATGCCACTAGCTTAGGTAGACCTTATGTATCTTCTTTCTACTAGTTTGTAGGATTTGTGTGTATCTTGGAACAAATTTCCTTAAGCTCTCCTTTGCTGCTTTGGAACAATTATCGTGTGTTGCAACTCTTGGGCACATTCCTCTTCAAAATCTAGAACACGTGAAGTTGTGTGATAGTGAATGAAACTTTCTCTATTGTTCTAGATGTAGTTCTTCAAAATAGTTGTTATATCTTCTTGAGTGTCTTGAAATAAAATAATATTAAGTTGTAATATAGGAGCATTTCTAGGAATGGTCGTTATGGGAAAAATGCAGAGTAGACATCAAGGCTCTTGGATTTCCAATCTTTGATTTTTTTTACTTTTCAAATATATGATTTTTAAGGATTTTGTGGTTTTAGAAGTGGTACAAAAAATACATAACATGCTCCATGGTGGGTGCCAAAAAATGTTGTCAAAATACTTTTTCACGAGGACAAATTAATGGATTTTCACCAACACTCTAGGACTAAGTCACTCCTCTAGGTTATAGGGAGGCTTCCATTTATTGAAACAAAAAAAAATGTGGGTGGCCGTGAAGCTGGGGATCACACATGACTACTTCACTAGACCTATGGAAAAAATCTTGCAGTTAGTGTAAGGGACAAATTTTCTTATGATGTGAGGTAAAGGGGAGTAAGAAATTAAGTAAGGAGGGTTAATTTTATGAATAGGCACTAGCAAAGTTTTACAAAATTAACCATAATTAATCTACACTTAACTAGAAGAAATTAACTTCGCTAACAATAATAAGACTAAAAAATCATAGACACAAAATTATAGTGATCCATTAATCAAAGGCACTACCACCATCCTTTGTTTTATAAGATCACCATATCCAAAAATATGAACATGTGAGGAAATAGAGGAAACATAGAGAAAGAGGAAAATAGAATAGTGCCAAATCTTGTTTATATCTGAGTAGTGAAAAGCAATCTATTTAGAAACTTACAATTGACAACCTCTTGAAGTGAAGAGATCATCCAAATATATAGCTTTACAAAAAGACTTTTCATCTACCCCCACATTACTTTTCACATCCCCTTATCACTTTTGACCTTTTATACTCCTAGGAAACAAAAGTTATCCCTTTTTCATTAATTAAAGGGAACTCATTAAAATATTATATTATAGGTCACTTAAGTGAACAAGATGAAAAAGTGAAAAGTACCTCCTTAATTAAGAATTAGAACATGAGAGAGGAGGAGGAAAGAAGAGATGGGAGATCACTCCAATAGAGGAGAGGAAGCTTTCATCACAACAAAGAACTAGATGTCGATGAATCATGTGGGAGTACACCTATAAATATCTATTCACCTTTGAATTCTTTGTTGAAGTGGGATGTTTTAGGTGCTACCTTGTCTACCTGAGGAATGTGAATGAAGCTCAAATTATGGATCTATGTCTCAAAAGTACTATTGATACTCTTACATTGATTGAACTAAACTCGATGATCCTTAGTAGTGTTAGAAATCATGCATCTAATTTTTTTGGGGGATTCCAAGGTTTCTTCATTGCATAACAAGGGATCCCCTACTACTTTATTAACCAATTCCTTGAATGGTTTCAAAATATCTTCCACTAATGAACTCTCATTGATTGGAGGAGATCCAAGTCTCTACACACTATTTCTTATACTTTCTAAAAATTGATGCAAACTCTTCATAAGAGTTGAGATTGGGGATAGCCTCATTCAAAATTTCATATCGGGCACTTAGTGTGTGAGACCAAATAGGGGACAAGTTCTCAATTATGGAAGTGAATACATTTTTACCCATCAATACAAAAGATTCAAAATTACTCATCTCTAACACCAGTGGAAACACAATGTCCCAATGATCCTTTTCCTTCTCAATTTCCTCTTTAGTCATTTTTACTTTTGTATAGGTGGCAAGATAAAACTCGAACAATGAAAGGATTTTAGCAACAATGTTTTCCCTTTCTCTAGAATCTTCTCAACCCACATGTCACTAGCCCTTCCTGCATTGTGTGACCTTGATCCTTCTTGATTTTTGTGGGGTTGAATTTGTTAATAGAGTAACAACCTTGACAAGAAAAGATGGAATTTCACTAGGACCCATGAATGATTGTACATAAGCAGTGAGAGTTCTCACATGATCTTCCAACTGCTCTATTGTCTATTTGTACTCCTCATTCATGGAAAACATATGGAAAATAGAATCCTTGAACAAATGTGCATCACCCTCATCTATTACTGAAAGAGGGTTTAAAACCCGCAAGGGAGGATCACAAGGGATGACGTGAACATCAACAGCGTGTGTGAGCGAGCGGTGTGAAGAGATCTCGGGAGGAGTTAGCATCAACCGAATGTGCATGTAAAGATTCGACAAACGGAAAAAACTGGTTAAGCCATAAAAATCTCCTCTATCTCATAGATCAAAAGATGTGTACATATAGGAGGTGTTGAGTAACCCCCAGTGTTGCAATCATGACAACTCGAGTAGAGAGGGGGAGTTACATTCCCATAATAGAAGTGTAACTCCCAATGACACATATGACGCACTGACACACTGACGCACTGACGCACTGATGCGTAAGGGAATCTCATAATGACCCCTAAATGACACATGGACCTACGATCTCACCTAAGTGAGATGACTCACCTAATGATGTGGAAAATACACACACCAACACCCCCCCTTCATCATAACTTAGGATGAGGTGGCAAGTCAGAAATGAGAAATGGGTCCCGGCACAAAGCCTCCCATGTACAAGAAAGAAGTCCTGCAAGCAGTGAAGGAAAACCCAATGGGAAAAACATCCACCGCAAGAGAACAAAACACACTCTCTAATCTAAGAAAGATGCCAAAAATGGGTCCTGGCCATAGACGAGCCTGAAAAGGTACCCATGTACAAAGAGGCAATCTCTCGAAAGAAGAAGAAGAGAGAAGAAGAGGGAGACGATAGGAATGCGAGAAGATGCCATGGACGGATATAAACTCTGCAGCTCTGGAAGTCTCCCGAGAAGAATGTCGATGACGAGATTGTCTACGCTCTAAAATCAAGAAGAGCCACTCGTAACAAACTGTGTGCCTACCCTTAGGAAGGACAGAAATGACGTGCTGGAAGTCTACCCACTCCACAAAGGAAACTGAAGGTAGCAACATGAAGAACTCTGAGTCTGGTGCACTAAAGTGTGACATAGGTCTAGCGAGTGAGTGCAAAGGAACCAAAGGTAATGCCACATGTGTAGAACTGTCAGAGTGTGAAGAGTGAACACCTATAGAAAGGATGTCGACGTGATGTGAAGGGAACAAAACATCCTCCACAACAAAAAAGGGATCCACAGCTGAGGGTGGATCAATGAAGGTCTCCGAAAAAGTGGAAGTGGTAAGAATCCCATAAGGGGCACTCCCAACAACGGAGATGATGAACTCCTCTGAAACACCTGTAGATGGATGAGGGACTTGTAGTGCATCACAAGTAGACTCTGTGAAAATATGACTAAGGTCAGGTAGATACTCGTCCCAATGAGGGGGCTCAACAAACAAAAGAGCGATGTCAGATAGGTATGAGTCATCCAATGAAGGTAGAGGAGTGAAATGGGCCTCGCACACTAGAAGTGGAAAGGAGGCGGGTGTGATGACGGTATGAGGCTAAGTAGAATACTGCTCGATATCTGATGAGATGTGGGGGGTGACAACAATGTCTGGAATAGTGAGAGAAAGAGGAGAAGAGTCCTCTGTAGTACTCTCAACATCAGAACTGGGTGCACAATCCTCGTCATCAAAAGTAGAATCAAGTGATTCTATGTCAGCAAAACTATCATCACATGAAGAAGAGGAGACAACTGAATCAGTAGTAGGAACAACAACTGTAGTATGTGAAGGGTCTCCATAGAAGGACTAAAGAATGCTCCAGACACGGTGAGGTGGATCTGAGTCTGCCACATGAAACCAAAGAGAACAAGAGACATGCATCATCATGTGACCATAGACGTGGTTGCAAGTGTCGAGGAAATCCTCTAGATGACGATGATCAGTGGGTGCAGGAACTGGCCCAAGAAAGAAGGGTAAAAGACCCTCGTGGGTGAAGTAACGTTCCATGGAAGCACGCCAAAATGAATAGTTCCCTCTCCCGGTGAGAAGTGGTGGAGGCTGTAAGGCGATCCTACGATGCTCAAGTCTAGAAAGAGCACTCTCCATGATGCAAAATTTAAGATGCAAGGTGCACGAAAGCAAGACGTCGGACTTGGCCGATAATGCGTCTACATGCGAAAACCCAAGAGTACAAGCAACCCCCTAGAATGCGGCACTTTATAAAAGTTGTGCATTTACAAAACTAATAATCCCATCATTTAAGGTGTGAGAAATCATGCAACTTTGACTAAAGAAGTGCTCAAAAATGAGTTGCGGGTCAAAAGTTATGGCATTATTAAGATTCCCGCAACTGATGGAAAAAGTCAATAAACACTGCAAACTGATTAAAAAAGTGCCCGAAATGAGTGCAAAGGATTTCGTGTGACTACTCGTTGGAAACGGCATCAAATTTCAGGCATAGTTTGTTTTTCTTGTGAGAGGGGATTAGCCTCTTGCCAATCCCAAACCTCGCCCTCTGTCTTCGACACGTAAATGAAGGACATAATACAAGCCAAAATAGAAGCCCAAAATTAATACAATGTCATGTAAATGTTTTTTTGCCTTAAAACATTAAAAATGTGTTTGTTTTAACCTAGCCAAACAAGACTAAAAGGTAGATGTGGTAAATGCTGACCAAGCTGGAAATATATCTTTGACCGAGCTAGGAAAGAGGGAAGCCCATGTGGAGAGCCCAACGCCGAGCGGTCAGAGTGGTGCAGCCGTGGAACCCGAACCACTGAGAGGTTGAAACGCCTCTGGAAGAGTGAGCTATGCGTGGTAGAGATTAGAACAAGAACTGGTAATATAACCACAGAGCCACGTGCAGCCTGTAACGGACAGAGAGAGCATGCAGCCTATAATGAACCGAACTAGGAGAGAAACAACCTATAACAGACCGAACTAAGATTCCACCACCGGGAGGCTCCAAGCAGAATCAGTGGCCACGCATAATTACTCAATGTAGAGATATAATGAGTCCATGCCGAGGAACACAAACTCAATGCAAGGAAAAACGTTTTCCAATGAAAAAAATGCAGGTTGCAGTGGAGAACTCGAGCTGATCGGAGGAGAGAATAGCGGGAGGCCTGAGTTAACCATTTAATCAGATAGGTCAAGCCAGGAGTGGGTAGGTGCTTACGAGTGGAGCCGCTAGGTGAATGGACAGAGATCAGGCCAGAATAATGGCAAGTCAAAACACCCACCTACCCTGCATGATCAACTTCACAAACAAACGATCAATGCATGAATGATCGGGTGAATTATGAAATGATGCCCAGATCAATGCACAAGTTTTCTGGATGCAAATGGGTCACCACAAACCATGCACAAGAAAACCCAAATGAGCACGACTAGTAGAGATAAAACCTAAGCAGCGATTCATGAGATAAGAGCAGCGAGCTAGGGCAGATTTGAGCCAGAAATAGCTCCAACAGTCCTCCAAAAAACTCACAGAAAACACTTTTAAACTCGGATCTAAACCTCAAACCTGCAAACCACCTTCAAAGATGCATGTAGATCCCTGAAATCTGAAATCTGTGAACACAGAAAACTAAAAAAGCCCGAAATCAATGCAATAAACTCACAGTAGGAATAACCATTACGACACACACAACGAGATCTGGATATCACATCGAAAGTCAGAAAATGCACGAAACACTCGATGAGTGCATGGATCCACAAGATCTGCTCTGATACCATGAAAGAGGGTTTAAAACCCACAAGCGAGGATCACGAGGGATGACATGCACATCAATAGACATGCGAATGGCAGCGTGAAGAGATCTCGGGAGGAGCGAGCATCAACCGAATGTGCATGCAAAGATTCGAAAAACGGGCAAAACCTGGTTAAGCCATAAAACTCTCCTCTATCTCATAGATCAAAAGACGTGTACATATAGGAGGTGCTGAGTAACCCCCAGTGCTGCAATCATGACAACTTGAGTAGAGAGGGGGAGTTACATTCCCAAAATAGAAGTGTAACTCCCAATGACACATATGACACACTGACGCACTGACACGTAAGGGAATCTCATAATGACCCCTAAATGACACATGGACCTACGATCTCACCTAAGTGAGATGACTCACCTAATGATGTGGAAAATACAAACAACAATAATTACTTGGCCCAAAGAGATGGATTTCATTTCATATTCTTCCTAAGTCATCTCCTCCATGGGTTTTAAAACTTTTGGTTGGGAAACTTTTACATATTGATTACCAAAAATACCACTCAGAAAATGAGAAGTAACATGGGATTTATTACCTTGGGCCTTCAAAATCCTTGAGATATCTTGAAAATATGGTGTTGATTCCTGTAGACACCCTAATTTCACATCTTTCCTAAATCAATTAATTCCCCTTCCTCATTTCCCACAAAAATACACTTCGAATTAATCAAATATAATTTGATTAATTATCCATTTCAAAATCTAAAAAATAACCCAATCCTCACCACATGTCATTATTCTCCATGTTTTTCTACTATTGAATTAAAAATTCAAATTCAAATCCTCACCCACCCTTCATGGTCCCCACTCACCTAAAATCCTCCACTTATGAATTAAAAATCTAAAATCAAATCCTCACCCATTCTTTGTGGTCCCCACTCACCTAATCTTGCCCACATTTTCAAACCATGATTACTTAAATTACTCTAAGTTAATCACTCCCCCAGGCTATAAATACAACCTTACCCCTCCCCTCTAAACACACGGAGAATAAGCTTGAATGCCCTATCTAAGTTCTTGCATCCTTTGAGAAAAGAACATCCTTCTACCTCGTCCTAATGCCCAAATAGCCTCATAATCCTTTTTTCCATCTGGTGCAAAGTAAGAGGATCGTTGTTGCAAGAAGGTCTTACTCGTCTTGAAGAAAAGAACCTACATATCACACAATCAGGGCTCAATCCAAGTTTCCTATCCCATTCTGAGGTTTGCTACAAAACGCGAGGAGGAGGTATGATTATTAGTATTTTACTTCCTTGTTAGTAGTGTATTTTTCCTAGCTTACATTCTGGCACGCCCGATGGCTTTTGATCTGTTACCATTAATTTCCCAATTAGTGGTTTTATCTATTCTTTGTTTATTATTGTTTGTTATTATTTCATTTTATGTTCCTTATGACCTTCTTTGGTTAACCTTCACGCTTTGGGTAGTGTTTTTGTTGTGCGGTGTCTTGTGGTGTATATGCAGGTTATAACAACAATGAAACTATGACGCTCATCCTGTCTTTGATCTCCTCGGTGCTTGGTGTTTAGTTCCTAGTTTTGATTTTTCTATTCACTTGTAATCTATAGAAACACATGAACTAGTCATTAGTTTATCATCTTACTGTCATGGGACAACCAATCCGGAAAATGCATTTATTTATTTACTTTTGCTAAAATAACTGCTTTGTAGGAAGTTTATTATTTTATTTTATTTTCTTTCATTTTAGTTAATCATTTTGTGATCTAACTCTTTATTTCTATTTTTTTATTTTTTAAGCTTGGTGTCAAAATTTTAGCTTCTCAGGTGAAGTACAGAAGTCAGAAAATTAAAAAACTAGCTCCCGGGATGTTTTTCTCACGTTCAAAATTTTCATTCAAAGTGCTACCGTAGCCCATCTTCCGAAGCCATAAATTCTACTCCCGAACTCGGAATGACTTCATTTTTTTTTAACAGAAAGGTATCAAAAATATCTATGCAATGGAAAAATAATTTTTAGATTTAGACTTACAAAAAAAAATTGGATTCATTTCTTCTAACACCTGTCTTTTTAACAAAAAAAAAATTATAGTTTTTTTTTTTTTAAATTAATTTTATTTTATTTAACATAACAACCTCACGTGTATGCTCTTTCCTCGCACTTCAAAATTGATCTTAGAAATCAGAAATGTGAGACCACCCGGGCTCCGTAAAACAATTTTTTTTTACCTTACATTTCAATTTTCCACGACAACACTTCTAGGTAATGTTTTCACACTCTTCTTTCGTCATTTTTATTTTTTGTGAAAACAATCATTATCACTATTTTGCAATAATGATTAATTGCAATAATTATTAACATTTAAAAATAAAATATATTTCAATTGTATCTGTATGCTCTTTTCTTGCACCTTCGAGCGATCTAGAAAATCAGAAATGGTCGTAATTTTTTTAGTTTCTTATTCTAACATTGCAAGATCCTCTAGCTTTGTTTTCTAACTATCATTTCAATCATTATTTTCCTTTGTCATATTATTAATATTTTTTTGGTCGTTGGTTGTGTATGCTCTTTTCCTACGCCTTCGAGCGATCTAGAAAATCAAAAACAACCACGATCACTTTTCTAACATTTCATTTATAGGATAAATTCTAATTTGTTTTTTGTATGACCGCGTCGCTGGAATATTGTCAAAAAAACACAAAAACAACAAACATCCCGTAAAAATACCACCATTCAAATAAAATTGCTGAAACAAAAAAATAGTACACTCAGGTACGTAATTATTTTCTGTTAGTGATTTATTTCAAGTTGGAAAGAACCCTATGTTTAATCATTTTATCATTTTGTCTTTACACGTAGACGAGGTCGATTTCATCACCACCAAAGCTACACCGGTGACATGGATTTGACTACCACTCACCAACAACATTTGCATCTACATTGCACTTTGAGACCTAGTCTCATCACAGCATTCAGTATTTACCTCACCCCTGCTCTTCACTTACATGTAATGTTGTCATGCGGCACATGTGAGTCACGCCTAAATAGTTGTAATAACAAAGCCTAGGCATCGTCCCTGTAAATCTTCAGGGAGTTATAAGGACACCATACACATTCATCCCTCCAGCACCTTCCACCTTTTCACGAAACTTGTTCTAGACGTGGTGATTCACTCCGAAACATGCAAGTAAGAATTGGTGAGTCTCTTCCAGTGCTCTAAGGGCTCCCTGTACCAATTTTATCCCCATACAGAATTAAGTATATCAAGACTAGGGTATATCGGAGGACGCATCTTTTTGGAGTAATAAGAGCCTACATCCATCAGTCCACATCATACTTGTATGATTGCATGAAACAATGATCATTCTTGAAGAATTTACCTCATAAGCCAAAACAATTGAATTCACACAATTTTTTGTTGTTTGAAAACAAAATAGTTTAGCATTGTTTTATCATAAAACTTGGCTAATATCAATGTGTTCATTGTAAAATTTCAAACCCTAGTTGTGTTCCACAAAAAAATCAATTCTCGACCAATTCAATACCAAGCGAAAACATCCAACAACACAGACCAAAACATCACACCAATTTCATTAGCTTACTTCATCTAACAATACATTTGTCATAGCTTTCATTCAGCTATATCCAATTGATATTGAGTGACTAGTATTCACTCCCCATATCGTTAATTATCAAAACATCCTTCATAGCTTGTTTCCAGCTATATCAAACTAATATTGGTGACTTGTTTGAGTTCACTCATTATTTTGTTCACTATCGTGTTTATCCAAATCACAACCAACACAAATCCTTTCATAACTCATTTTGAGTTATATCACAACCATATCGCGATTAACCTGTTTAGGTTACTCTCCTCGTCAATAGTCCAAATCTTATTTAAGCCAAATCTATACAACATGCAACAAATCCTCTAATAACTCATCTCGAGTTACATCATCATCATATTGAGATAACTTGTTTGAGTTACTCTCCTTATCAGTCATCACGAGCTTATTCGAGCTAAATCCAAAGTAATCAAGTTCTCATTTCCTCACACCTATTCAAAATTCCTACCCACTTTTCAACTTAATCAGACACATTTCATCATGGTATTCACTCGTAGTCACAATCATGAAAATGACGATGAAGAAGTCGCACAACCAGAACTCACCAATGAAGAACAAGAACAAGTCAATAGGGTGATAGAACAAAACAAAAATGAATATTTGTTACGCATCCTAGCCATGGGGCAAAACTACCCCTAAATTCAAGATGGAAAATTTAAACAAACTCATCGACAACGGTGAATCAAGTTATCACAACAAAATACCAAACAATCCAAATGGTTCTTCAGCCAAAGAGTTATTCACTAATATCCAAGACTTAACAAAGAAACTTGAGGAAGCAACGACTAGATCTGAAAGATTAAAAGACCTCAATCTAGATTCCAATACTCACGACATGTTTGATAAACCGTCCCCCACTTCTCCATTCGCAAAAAAATGGAAACTTATGAAAGACACCATTCAGGGACTACAAAAAAATCAAAAATAATTCAACTTTGAAGAATTGAGTCCTTATCCATTTGATAAAAAGATATCATGATTACCATTTCCGTCATCCTTCAAAATCCCTAAGTTTGATAAATACAAAAGTAAAGGTGACCCCATGTACATGTCAAGGAATTTTACATGCAATGTTAGGAAGTTACCTATCGAGACACGTACCTTTTACGATTATTCCCCCAAATTTTAGGAGGACATGCTTTAGACTGGTTTTTCCATCTTCCCAAAGGGTCGGTCATGACATTAGCAGACTTATCAGAGAAATTTTTCGAACATTTTTTCTATAACTTAGACTCAGAAATAACCATGCTTGATCTCTACAACACTAGGCAAAGTCCAAAAGAAAATTTTGCCTCCTTTTTAGAATGATGGCAAGGAATTACAAGTCGATTTCCCTGCTCAGTACCCGAGAGGCAACTAGTTAGCATTTTTGTTCCTAATCTCAATGTTGAATTATCATTCCACATGCAAATGCATTGTCTAAATAGTTTCGAAGAAGTCATCGAAAAGGGCACAAAAATTGAAAAAGCCTCATTTCTAAAGGCTTACTTAAAGCACCCTTTAGGGACCAACCTTATCGAGACACTCCTCAAAACCAAGACAAATCTAAATTCTTTAACCGAAATCAAAATTTCGTCAACAACGGTGTTACTGATTCTCGCCATGTCTAAAACGTTCAAAACCATCCTATCAATACATTAAAATCCCAACAACCAATCATCATCCCTACAAAAGAGGTTCCTTCTCGAGGACCAACGAAGACAGTTCACTCCTCTCAAAAAAAGTCTATCTAGTGTCTTTCGTCCTTTGGCAAATGCCAATATGATTACATATCCCATCGTCAAACCCTTTGAAGAAGGACAGCCCAAACCAAATTGGTATAAGGACAACGAATATTTTGATTACCATCGCATAAAAGGGCACTCCACATATCAATGCATGCAACTCCGCTATCATGTCCAAGACCTGATTGAACGTGGAGACATAAAAGCTGAAAATACTTCTGAGACAAAAACACCTAATGAAAAACTTCACATGTTCAAAAATCCCTTCCCTAACCACGATAACAATTCAAAAGATAAGGGTCAATCATCAAGCAATGTCGAGTATGACTTAGTCATCTCGACCATAGATTATGACCAAGATTTAGTGGCAACTATAAAGATCAGAACTGACTATGTGATTACCACTAGACAGAAAAAAATGTGGGTCCCTACAACAAAAAAATATCTGCCACTTCATCCCCGCATCACCTCCTAATCCACCATCTAATTCCACCACCAATTCCTCTCCACAACCTACACCATCATTCAATATTGTCAAACAATTAGAGAAGACCACAACACAAATTTCCATCATGGAACTACTTAATTCTTCTCCCGCACTACAACACATCCTTATGCAAACATTGAATAACGCTCGTGTCCTTAAGGACATCAATTCACAACAATTACAGGCTTTAATCACACATCTTACAGTCCCCAATCCTATTTTATCTTTTGGTCTCACTGACCTGCTTAATCCCAACATTGCTAATAATCATTCTTTATACGTTAAGGGTTATGTAACTCATCATAAGATCAAGCGCGTCTTAATTGACAATGGATCCACATTGAATATTTGTTCCATGAAACTTTTACATTGTCTAGGTTACACTGAAAATGATTTACAAAATAATATCATAACCATTCGTGGGTATGATAATAGCAGTGAAAATCTGAAGGCACAATCGTGTTGCCTCTCCAAGTTGGACCCATCACCTTAGACACGATCTGTCATGTAGTAGATGTAGAAGTTGCATATAACATTCTCGTCGACCGACCATGGATTCATGCCATGAAAGTTGTCCCATCAACATTCCACCAATGTATTAAGTTTCCTCATTTGGACAAGGAATTTACATTACGTGCAGATCCCCAACCTTTTGAGTATTATAGATTCCTCGAAGGACGGTATTGACATGATAACTATTGTCCATTAATAGATAAATATGCTCCACCTCACATAATCTCTAACGAAACATGCATTGATCCTGATACACTCCTTAACAATGATCTGAAACCCTCATCTCCTAACCAAAACACATTTTCCAATCCATTCTCTTCCGCTAGTCAACCATCTTCCACTAGTCCTCCTCCCACTAATCAATCATCTTCTTCCACTAATCAAGCTTCTTCTTCCAGCAATAGTTATTCTTCCACTACACCATCTTCTTTCTCACCTAGCCAACCTTCTTCATCCAACCACACCTCTTCTATTAAGATACCTCCTCCTGTGAATAACCAACCTTCATCCTTCAATCCACCCCCTTCTTCTTATAACCCATTCTCTTCATCTTTTAAGACTACCAAACTAACATCCCCACCACATGAGGTATCTATTGGTCCCCCATCTCACACATTTAAAATCATTGACACAGATGTGGTGAATATCAATTTCAAAAGATGGCAGACTCCTTTTATATCACCAAATCCCCACATAGCTACAGCAAACCTAACACTCCATATCTAAGAATCCATCCCACTTACCAAATGGGACAGCCAGTTTAGAAAAATTTTGGTTATCTTGACAACGAACATATTCCAAGTTCTTCAATATCTTAGTTATATAATGATGACTTTGCTCCATGTTATGAGTCCCCTCAATTTATCAAAGCTCACCGAATAATGAAAAACATGCGATGGAAGGGAAAAGGACTCTGTCCAAATGAACAAGGTCGTTTAGACCCAATAAATCACACACAAAATCACGATAAATATGGTCTAGGTTTCAAGGTGTTTGATGTTGCTCCCATAATATTTTCAAGTGACAATGATGACACCAGTTCTGATAATGACATCAGGTCTCCATGTAGTCTTTTTGAGGGCCTTACTAAACACATCTTTAATTTGAACATTTATCTATTAATGTCATCAATTTTGAGCCTACACATCCGAAGTCTCATAGACCATGGCCAACCACATCATGCGGCCATGGACATGTTCCAAAATGATGAAGCCATCAAAGAATTCCTTGGAACTTGTGACCAAATCCCTACTTCCAACCATAGAAAAGGATTTGAAATCAATCTAAATGAATCAGCCTATTTTGGCAAAGAGATAAAATATTCAAATCCTTCACCCTCGGAAAATTTGGATCAAAAGCACAAACAAAGGATTTCCCATAGTCAAAACCTCACCGCCACCCTATCCAACAAACATGTCAACAAAAAGTCCCAACATTACACACCAAAATCTTGTACCAACTCACCTCAAACACCCAACACCGATGACCTACATCAACCATTAGCATCATTCTCTGAAAAGGATACATCTAAAATGCTTGTAGAAGAAACAAAAGACATAAACATTGGCACCACCGAACAACCAAAAATTTTACAACTTGGCATTAGTCTATCTGACCAAGAATGCATGGAATTCATAACACTCCTTATTGAATTCCAAGATATATTTGCATGGACATATAAGTACATGCCATGCCTGGACCCATCTCTTGTAGTACACCATCTTGTGGTACATCTAGATGCAAAACCTGTAAAACAAAAATTATGCAAAATGCATCCCCAAGTTGCATTGCTTGTCAAATCCAAACTCGAGAAACTCTTAGAAGCCGACTTTATCAAACCTATTGATTATTCGGCATGGATATCTAACATAGTTCTCGTCACCAAGAAAACTCCTAGCATCATAATATGCACAGACTTCCATGACATCAACAAGGCTTGTCCCAAAGATGACTTTCCCTTGCCAAATATAGACATGATTGTTGATTCTACAGCAAGCCATGAAATGCTCTCCTTAATGGATGGATTCTCTGGTTATAATCAAATACGTATTACTGAAGGGGATCAACATAAAATGACATTTACTACACCATAGGGCACCTTTTGTTATAAGGTCATGCCTTTTGGCTTGAAAAATGCTGGTGCTACGTATCAACGAGCAATGATTGTCATCTTCCATGACTTGTTACATGATATCATGGAAGATTATGTTGATGATATATTAACAAAATCTAAAACACGAATAGGGCATCCAAGTGTGTTGAGACACATTTTTGATAGATTACACGAGTATAAGGTTCGTCTTAACCCAAAAAAATGTGTGTTCAAAGTAACCTCTAGTAAATTATTAGGGTTTATTATCTCACAAAGAGGCATAGAAGTGGATCCTACCAAAGTCAAATCCATTATGGAAATGCCTCCTCCTCAAAACCTAAAACAATTACGCAGTCTTCAGGGAAAAATACAATCTATTCGGCGTTTCATATCATAGTTGGCTGATAAGTGCCATCACTTCAACCAGTTACTCAAGAAAGATGCACAATTTCACTGGAACCACGATTGCCAAGACTCTTTTGCTAAGTTAAAAGAATACCTCTCTAGTCCACTTGTTCTTATGTCACCAGTTGTCGATAAACCCATGTTGCTTTATACATCTGCCACTGAACATGCCATAGGAGCTCTATTAGCACAACATAACGATCAAGCAAAAGAACAGTTGTATATTACCTTAATCAAAAACTTATTGAGAATGAAGTATGTTATTCCCAAATTAAAAAAGTATGCTTAGCAGTCACCTTTGCATTCCATAAGTTATGTCATTACTTGATCAATCACACAACTAAGTTGATTGCCAAAATTGATTCTCTCAAGTATCTATTGTCAAACCCATTCTCATGGAAAGAATGTCTAGTTGGGTCGTATTATTTATTGAATTCGATGTTGAATTTGTCCCACAGAAGGAAATTAAAGGACAAGCCCTTGCAGACCAACTTGTCGAGGCACCCCTTCCTGGCACAAACCACTTCATTTTTCTTTTCCTGATGAAGATATTCTACACATAGACATCGCGCCAGCTTGGACTCTATTTTTTTATGGATCTTGTAATCTCCATGGCTCAGAGCTGGTATTTTTCTTATCACACCTAGTGGACACGTTATCCCCAAATCATTTTGCTTAGCATTCCCATGTACCAACAATATCACAAAATATGAAGCTCTAATCACAGGATTAAAACTGGCTATATCTTGGAATCTTACAGAATTAGTTGTATTTGGTGATTCTTTACTTATCATCAAGCAAGTTACCGATGAATACCAAGTCAAGGATGAAAAACTTATCCCATATAAACACATGGTGGATAGTCTTCGAAGCTATTTTTGATTAATTAGCTTTGATCAAATCCCTAGAATTCGTAATAAATTTTCTGACGCTATGAAAACCATCGGATCCCTATTAGAAATCACATCTAGTCGACCCCAGGCATATTTTCTAGTTGAACATCTCTTAATGCCTTCCTATGATCTTCCTGAAAACACTATGGTATGTGAGATTGTGGGTCCGAATAATCCTTGGTACCATGATCTTTATACCTTCATTCATGATAAAACATTTCCTACCGACATGAAACCAATGCATAAACATGTTTTAGCACAACGTGCCTCTCATTACACCATTTTAGCATAAAATATTTATAAATGAGGATATGATGGCACCCTGCTCCGATGTCTTAATCAGGAAGAAGCCTCGAGTGTCCTAGATGAATTCCATTCTGGTATCTGTGGAGTGCACACGAATGGTATAGCCTTAGCCAAGAAAATCTTGCGAGTTAGATATTATTGGCCCACCATGGAAAGTGACGCATGCCATTTTGTCAAACAATGTCAAGCATGTCAAAAACATGGAAATCTTATCCATGCACCTTCCCAAGAATTACAATCAATAACCACACCATAGACCTTCTCTCAATGGGGACTTGACCTCATTGGTAAAATCAGACCAACATTGTCCAATGGACATAAGTTCATCATTACCGCTACTGATTACTTCACTAAATGGGTGGAAGTTATGCCCCTCACTTATGTTACCGGTATCCAAATATTGAAATTCATTCTTAATAATCCCATCTGTCGATTTGGTATTCCATCCGCTCTAGTCGCAGATAATGGAAAATCATTTAAAAACCAAGATGTAAAAGACCTAGTCCAACGTTTTCGCATCAAACTTAAATGGTCCACTCTATACTACCCTCAGGGTAACGGTCAAGCGGAAGCAACCAATAATACCTTAAAATTCATCATGGAAAAAAATTTCAACATCCGTGGACGTAATTGGCATACTCAAATTTACCCCGCTCTTTGGGCTTATCGTACATCTTACCGCACGCCTACTAGAGCCACCCCATTTTCCTTTATTTATGGTTGTGAAGCCATTTTACCTATTAAGATAGAACTCCCATCCTTGAGGATCTCCCTTAAAGATGTAATTAATGAGGATGAATACCGATAGTCACGGCTTCAAGAGCTTGAGCTTCTCGATGAAAAATGACTTAATGCTCTCAATCATCTTCAAGTCTATCAAAACCGACTGCAACACATAGTTATCATAAAAAGGTAAGACCCGAGAATTCAAAATTGGTGACCTCGTTTTAAAAGAAAATCAAAAGAATACCACTAAAGAATGAGAAAAACAAGGAAAATTTGAGCCTAATTGGTTAGGACCCTATGTAATTACAACTAAATTTGGCTCTAGAGCCTATAAATTGGCCACTGAATATGGTCAAGATCTTGATGAACCAATGAATGCAGTTCATTTACAAAAATTTTATCTTTGAAATGTTCACTATTCCGGGAAACAACGTGTACATTGTTCCTTCTGTCTTCCTTATCTCTAAATAATTTAAATTTATTCATATCCATTAGTAAATATTTTCTTTATCAAAATCACATCTTCATATTTATCATCATGAGACAAGTGCTAATATAGATCTTATTAAGTTTTGAGTATCATACTTCTTATAATATCTCTCATTTTCAATCACTTTTACCTATGGTCATACCTAGAAGCTTATTGATGGTAATATATTCCCTTTAAAGACATTCTCTCTTTCATAACAAAGCTCTATACTTCTTTACCCAGTTCGTTTGGTCATCCATCTCAGTCTTCGGTGTTGAACCCTCGTGTCCTACTAGTCGTGTGGGGCTAAGAATGGGGGCAGACATTCCTTCCCAAATACAAAGCGCTATTGTAAAAATCCATCAATTCAATAACTTATGAATAATTCATCATCACATCTTTCGTCCTTCATAGTCTTTGGTGTTGAGCCCACACTTCTTCCTGGTAGTGTGATACTGGGAATGGAGGAAGGTGCCCTTACTCATCTACATCTTGTCTTCGGTGATAAGTCCTTGCCTCTTACAAGTGGCATGGGGCAAAGCGTAGAGGTTCATTCTCATAAAAGCATAAAAAAATTGCAAAACATTCATAAAAACAAAGCAAAACAAAATAAAAAAAAGACAAAAAGGGAATTCACTCACCTATATTTTACCTTTGGTGATGAGCCCTTGCTTCTCACTAGTAGCATGGGGTAAGGCATAGGGATTCATTTCAAAAATACAAAATCTTACAATGCTTGAAAATTATAGAATCCCCAAAGAATTAATTTAGATGCCTAAGTGAAGAGAGAACTATCCCTTCACCTAATAACTTACCAATCAATAGGCCACATAATTGTCTAAGTCTAAAGACGTGACTCATAAAGTGAAAACCATTTTTGAAACTGGTTCGGTACCATTATGAAGAATGGAGTCACAATTTCCCAAAGGAATTGTTGTTAGCATTTGTCTCTATACTCATTATCTACCTCATGCATCCTTCTTGATTCTCGATGATGAGCTCATGCATCTTTCTAGTTGTGTGGAGTCAAGAATGGAGTTGGACTTCTTTTCATCATATCATCACCACCATATCCTGCCAATGGAAAGAGAATTTGTGTTATTCCGAGCATAAGTTACCACAAGGAACATGGTACATGCGGATAATATCCTGGTTTATCACCTCTCAAAATAAGCCTGCACTCTGGTCCATAACTTTCCAATGACAAAGGTACAAGAATATTAAAAAAACTCCGAGAAAATCGTCAAAAATCTAAAAACAATGTAAAAATCTAAAACCCAAAAACATTAGAAACAATCATCCAAAATCCAACAAAAAAATAAAACTCGTCAAAAATCTAAAAACATTAGAAACACTTGTCAAAAATCCAAAAACATTAGAAAAAATCGTCAAAAATCCGAACACATTTGAAAATCGTTAAAAAAATAAAAAATAAAAAACAATCAAAAATCAAAATAAAAAAATTAGAAATGATTATCAAAAATCCAAAAACATTAGAATATATATATATATATATATATATATATATATATATATATATATATATATATATCATAAACAAAAACAAAAATGTTGTAAAATCGTAAAAACTCTAAAAATACCAACACAATTCAACCTTTGAACTATTATCCCCAACAGATGATCCAATCACTTTATGACTACCGAATTCAAAACACTTCTCCTCACATGAATCCTCACTTAGGGCAAATCGCTCTCATTGCTTCCTTGTTTGAGGATAATGACCCAATACTTTACTATGTCCTCGTACCCCTGCTTGGGGGCACATATGATCAATCCTCACTGTGGAACACGTTAGGGAAATGTTTATTGGTTCTTGTGTTGCATTATTAGTTATAAATTATTAATTGATTTCTTGTATCTTGATATATTACAGGGGGCATCTTGATTTTATGTATCCTGGTGTTCTCTATAATATTCTTATGTTATTTGATTGCATGTCATACTGGGGCATCATATTTTCTTGATGGCCTCTATCTATGCTCTCTTCCATTTGCATATCGTATCGGGTATCAAACCTTTTTATGGCCCCCGCCTATACTATCTCACATATTACAGTCTAGTCATCCCGATCTTTTATATCACGATGCATCTTGTTATGTGTTATATTAAATTAAGATGTTTTTCGTCATGTGAGTATCTTCCTGCATGATCAACATCTTACTTTTCACCCCATCCATTCACCCATACTAATACATTCCCAATTTGGGAATCCCACTTGATCACCGTTACAGTTTGCAAATCCTACTTGATGATCTTTCTTGAGTAGCATTCACTATCCAGCAACTCCTCCTCCCCCACCATGCTCACCATGTATTTGATCCATTCATCCTCGCTCCTCATTTTTACTCCTCCACCACTTACCCCCATATTACCCTTCTCACCATTCATGTCCCCTCTCACCCATTTGTATTCTTTCCTTTCACCCATCTGCTTCCCACTTGACAATCTTACTTAATAACCCCTTCTATATGGGATCCTCGGTGGAGGTTTACTCTCTCCCTAAGATCTTCCCACTGTATAAGCTTCTTCGCCACCTCCCCTCTCATCAAACAACAATCACCACCAAAAACATCTTCCCATTCTACCTCTTTTGCTTCTCATTCTCGCATCATTACTCTCACCATGTGGGCATCCCAATTAAGGATTCTCCTCACACTCTCCGCCCTCCACTACATATATTCCTTCATCTATTCATGTTACACTCCTTTGTTTGTTATCTTTCTTGTTATCACCTCATCTCGTATCCTATTCTACTCAGGCATACCTCCCTCACTCTTTTCTCATCCTTCCCCAAATCCATCTTATGCCTGGTCATCCTACTTACACGCTCTCATAGTATATTAAATTCACTTGAGGGTTCCCCTTCAGTCCATTTCTTCATACCCTATTCCCACAAACTCTATCATCATTCTTCTTCTTCTTCAGCTTGGCGATCTTACTTAACCATTCCATCCGCACGGAAATCTTACTTAAAACTTCCTCTTAAGGATGATCTACCCTATGGCCTTCCCCCATCCCATCTTATTTCTCTCACCTCTCATCATGATCATCTTCTTTAACCTACCATTCCACCCCTGTACCCAATATAATTTTGTCTTTCTCCTTGCATATCATCCCTATCAGTTAGGTGATCTTACAAAACCTCTCTGCAACATGACGATCTTGCTTAAGAGATTCTCTTAAGTATGACATGTCATCTTACACTCGCCCATCACTCTACATTCTTACCATCCATCTTTCCTCTTCATTCCCCATCATCACATCTTTTTACCACCACTACCACCATCCTCTGTTTGGCAATCTTACTTAACCACTCACCCAACATGGCTATCTCACTTAAGAGTCCCTCTTAAGGATGATTTGTCTCATTGCCTTTACCCATCACTACAAACCCTTCACCCTTCACTTTTTCCCAACATTCCCCATTATCACATCCTTTCACCTCCTTTTCCATTCTTGCAAACACCACTTCTCATTTGCCCACTTGTCATCTCCAGTTTTGCTCACTTGGCAATCTTACTTAGCCACTTCTGTCACATGACAATCTTATGTCAGGGTCCTCCCTACGCTTAACTCATCATTGTGCACTTTTCCCTTACCTCATTCTTCGTTCACTTTGTTGATTGCTTGTTCCACCTAGTCTCTCCTACTAATCACTTTTTCCTCCTACCATTATCCTTTCTCCACCTATTCTCTTACAACATACATCTAATCTCTTCTCGCCTACAATCACTTTTTTTTCCCCCATTTTCCCCTTCTCGATCCATCATCCTTCATACTGTTTCTTCCCATTCTTTGTATGCCTTGTTCCAACTCATCCCTCATCACCCACATCCCATTTCTTTACTCTTTCCACTTCATCTTCTCAAATCCCCCACATTTTTACCCACACATGTGTTCGCCATTATTGTTAACATTCCTCTATCATTCTTTCATCATCATCTTCTATTCCTGCGCTAATAATTGTAAGTGGGCTTTCCCTAAAAATCATCAATCCTCATTCCACATGACCTCATTCACTCCCTTGGACCTTCTAGAGTTTCCCTTCATTCCTTCCCTCCTCTAAGCCCACCACTCATTGTAAGGGGGCTTTCCCTAACATCCCTTTGTTGGCGTTACCCTTTCCAATCCTCGTTACCTTTCTCCTTTTCTTCATTTTTTCTCTCACCCTTCCTCACCACTCATTATTAGTGGACTTTCCCTAACGTCCCCTCATTGGCATTGCCTCTTCTATCCCCATTCTCTTTTCTCTCCTATTCTTTCCCCCTAATCCCACCCTTTCTTGTCACTTCTTACCCATCTCTCCATCTTCCCTTTTCCCTCTTCAATATCTTTACTATCTTCATCATACATCCTTTGTCTATTTTCTTGTAATCCTAGTATCCTCATTTCATGCATCTCCGCATATTTTCCAATCAATGTCATTCCTCCCCTCTTTCTTCTCTTGAACATTCCTTATATTGTTCATTTTCCACTTATTACCCCCTTTTTTATTCCCTTCCTTCTACATCATTTTCTTTGTTATCCTCTTCTCTCCCCCTTGTCTTATTTCCCTTCCCCGTCTCGTCTTCTTCCCCTTTTTCCATCATGTTTCCTCCTTACTTCCATCGATAACCTGGCTCTTCAGCATTTTCCTGTCTTTTTATCATACCACCCTCCACATGCATCTCCATACGGTCTGCTCCATATTCTTTTCCTTGGTCTTCCTCGCAATGACACGGTTCCTTCAATCTTCTCCCTGTATTCACTCTATCTTCCTTTCCTCTCCCCTAATTTTCACATTTCTTCTGACCACTTCTCCTTTTCTCTACCACCCCTACCTTTTCGTTCATTCTGTATTTGTTTCTCTTCTTTTCTCTACTCTTTTTCACACTTTCCTCGCCCCTCATAGTTTCTTTTTTTTCTCCATTCTACTTCTTCTTTCATCCTCTTTCCATTTTCATCCATTTCACCCCCTACTCCCACCTCGTTTTCTCCTTCTTATTTATCCTTTCCCATTTCTTATTTTTCTCAACTCTATCATTTCTTTCACTTTCATGCATCCCTCTTTATTATCTTTGTTGCTTCCTTCATTTGGCACATCTCTCTATTTCATCCCTTCACCCTCTACTCTGTCATTTTCCTGTTTTCACCTTGTTTGTCCTTCATCATTCCCTTCTTCCCCTATCATCTCTCTTATTTCTACCTCTTTCATCCTTTTTTCCCCTCCCCTATCTCCCTTACTCTTCTCATAATCAACCCCCAATCCTATCCATTCCCTTTTCTCTTTCCCACACACCCTCACACCTAGCATTCAAGGACGATTGAATCCTTTCTCCACTTGCATTGTGTGGTCATTCCAGTCTCTTCCACTCCATTATCGTCCCCTTCTCCGCAGAATTCATTTATCTTCTTTTCGAGAGTTTTGTAGTATATTCCATTCTCATCAACCCTCTCGAGGGGGCATCATCACATCTATCCATAATCACATCTTCTCATGAAATTTTTGTCTTGGAGGATACTATGAAATCCGTCACTCACCACTTTCTTTTCTCTCCAACAAACATTTTCTCTACATTTTTCTTAAGAAAAGTAGATTGAATTCTTCCCCCATCCCGTCTACTTTCTTTGAAAGGACACTACTTTCATAGTACCCTTCCAAAGAGGGGCAAATGTAGACACCATAATTTCACATCTATCCTAAATCAATTAATTCCCCTTCCTCATTTCCCACAAAAATACAATTCAATTAATCAAATATAATTTGATTAATTATCCATTTCAAAATCCAAAAATAACCCAATCCTCACCACATGTCATTATTCTCCATTTTTTTTACTATTGAATTAAAAATTCAAATTCAAATTCTCACCCACCCTTCATAGTCCCCACTCACCTAATCTTGCCCACATTTTCAAACCATGATTCTTAAATTACTCTAAGTTAATCACTCCCCCAAGCTATAAATACAACCTTACCCCTCCCCTCTAAACACATGGAGAATAAGCTTGAATGCCCTATCTAAGTTCTTGCATCATTTGAGAAAAGAACATCCTTCTGCCTCATCCTAATGCCCAAATAGCCTCATAATCCTTTTTCCATCTGGTGCAAAGTAAGAGGAACATTTTTGCAGGAAGGTCTTGCTCCATCTTGAAGAAAAGCACCTACATATCACACAATCAGGGCTCAATCCAAGTTGCCTAGCCCATTATGAGGTTTGCTATAGAACGCAAAGGAGGAGGTATGATTATTGGTATTTTACTTCCTTGTTAGTAGTGTATTTTTCCTAGCTTACAATTCCTATTTCACTATCCTCGGCTCATTCCCAATAAGCACTTGGATCCAAGGAAAAGTTTTAGTTTTGTGGGCTCAACATTAGGCATGATGGCACTTTCAAGTTCATGATGGGGGATCATATCTTGTACTTGATGAGATGACTCAACTACTAAAGAGGAAACACTTAGGGACCGATGTAGAACCAAATGTTCAGAAGGATCAATCTCACCTTTCTCAAGATCTTTAACCAAGTTCTCAGTGACTCTAGTTTTCTTATGAAGTTCCCTGGATTGAGATCCTTCGATGTTTTCTTCTTCCATTGATTTTATCTTCGTGGGATCCCCTGAGTGAGAGGAGCTCACATTTTTCTCATATACCTTCAAAGATGAGATGTGAGATGCTTACCTCAAAAGAGTTAATAGGCCACTAGACTCGATGACAACAACCCTCTTTTTCCTGAACCACTCTCTTGATCTTTGATCCACTACTTCGATTCTCTCATTGATGTCTTCCGACTTTCTTATGTTCCAAGAGATAGGAAAAAGATGTGTAGATTTTATCACTTGGTATTATGGATCGAATAGATCAAATCCATCAACCCCCATTACTTCAATGAACCAATCAATGTTGAAAATCCTCATTTGATAAATATTCATTTACATATGATCTATTTTCCTTACTTCAAATTCATCCAGAAATTGATCTAATAATCCTCAATTTAAGGATTATGGTGCAATCCAGGGAGAGTGAAGGTTTCAAGATTTTTCTAGATGTCAAAATCAATCTTGGATGTATAAGAATAGATGTCAGGTGAAGCAAAGGAGGCTTCAATATTCGATACATCTGTAACACTTTTGCATGAAAAAATTCTAAGGGATATGGGAAAGGATACACCTATCTTCTTATTGTTTCTACACCTGTTATGAACATGAGAAAGTTGTCTACACAATTCAAAAATTACTATTTTATCACTTGGGTACCTAGGAAGTCTGCGATAAGTGAGATCAAAGTCCGAAACTAGGTGATGAGTGAATAATTTCCCATATTTCTTTATCAGTCTCATAGTTTGAGAGGGTATCCTTAGCTTTGGGTTGCCTTCCATAAGTCTAATAATACACATAGTGAATACATCATTCACTCTGGAAATGTGATGGTTACTCTCGTTGTCCATGAGTTGGGCATATTTTTCATAGGTTGGTGTTCTTTGAGAGACACTGAGGGAAACAGTTAGGACCTGTAAAGGTCTTGTGTAGGAAAAGACATACACTAGATTTATGGTCATAGTGAATTTTCTTGTAGAATACAATTGGAGAAACTACCGATGAATATTGTCATTTATAATTTATTCTAATCCAATACATAGTTCCCTTTAGTGGAAATGAGGATGAATTGATCCATCCGATCCTAAAACTCCTTTTTCATCTCTTTTCTCATTACCCTACTCAGTATGATGATAACATCCAAGTGGCCTTGATGGAATGCACCTCTTGACAAGGTTTTTAGCACACAAGAAGGTTTCCTTCCTTTCCTGAGCCATGACCAAAGTGTGAGGCCTTTTAGGTATGAATAATTTTTCCCATTCATGTGATGTAAACTCTTTGGTGATGATGGCCATATCACCACTAGTTGGAAGTTGAGAACACAAAGAGATAGCTTTAGGAGTAAGAACTGTGAGAATTAAGTTGTCGTCCACCCACACTTTTTTGGAGTTAGGTTCATAATTTTGTGAACATGCTAGGAAAAATTCTATACTTTGAATAGATAATAGATGACCTCCTATTATAAACAATCCACTCGAGAAGAGATTCTCTTCTACTAGCTTCGTAGGTCCTCTGAGCATCATATTTTTTAAGTCCTTAAGATCCATGTGAGTGACATCACTATATCCCACACCTGGATACTCTATGACCAGGGTTGAAATAGGATTTATACCTAGATATTTGAACTTAATTTTACCAAAAACAAATAAGATGAGCAAAAATATAGCCAACGCCAAATTTCTGCATTTAAATCTAGAACTTTCTATTTTTAGTAGGTAGGGTCTGAAACTCTATTTTTAGAATCATTACATAATTTTGTTCCATGAAGTTCCTAAATCACTTAGATTATTGCAACTAATGAAAATTTTCTATTTTTACAAAGCTTTTATTTTTAGATACCCTCTTTTTTCAGACACTATTATTTTTAGAAAGTTTCCCAAATTACACTTTTGATGTTTCTTACTTTTTCAGGATATCTCGAATGCTGAGAATTTATCACTTTAGAAAACTTACTATTTTTATCAACCTATCATTCAAAGCACCTATTATTTTTAGAAACTAGACTTACCAGTGTTGGATTGTAATGAAACCACCATCAAAATGTTTTGTTTTGCACCGGGATCTTCTGCTCTAAAATTTATCCTTTTTTGTTCGCTCGATCTTTGGGAAATTGAAAAAGAAAGTTTTAGGGTTTGGAATTTTAGTTTTTTTTGGAAAAATAAGTTATGGAATCAATGATTTTTTTTCTACAATCTTCCAAAAGGTGTTTAGGAGAGGAATATTCTGAAAAAGTTTCACAATGATCAAACTCCCAGTTGGAAAGATATGTGTAAATCTTCATTTTTGGTGGCTATGGATGTCAAAAAAAATGGCAACACCTATGGTGAAAAATGGAGTTTTTAAGGGTGTTTCAATATAAATATATGTGAAAATGGTAAATTGTGTAGTGAGAATGAGTTACAAGAGAGTTTTTGTAAGGCTTTAACTAATTCTACTAATTGTACCTTTAACCTTGGTTATAATGGAGTTTGCATGGGGTTTGAATTTTATGTAATTAGGATAATTAGGAAATGGGGTCGAGAAGTACGACTTGGATCAATATCATGACAAGTGGAAGCATGTGGATAGGTAAGAATGAGATGAGGGGGATGAATAATGAAGGTTTGGGGCTTGAAAAATTAACCTACATCACCGTGTGAGGTCATGTGAGGGTCCAGGAGCTCCATCTTGGCTTGAGTTACACTTTATTGCCCCTTTGTTCCCCTTGGGACATGGGAGAAAAAGGGGACACAAAAGTGTGATCTGAGAGAGGGGGAGGTCACACTTTTTTGTCCTCCTTATCCCACTTGCACCATGGGGACAGAAGGCACAATGGGGACACATGGGACACTTGGGTGTCCAAACTACAACCTAGGTAGGAGGATGCTATCAAAATTGTGTGTCCCTCATGTCCCACTTGTCCCCAAGGGGACCGAGGGGACACAATTGTGTCAAAAGTGCAACTTAGATATAAAAGGAATGCAAGATTTGTATAAGATGTCAAGAAATAGCTATAAAACTTGTTTTTTTCACTCTAGAGGCTTAGGATGATGTTTTGGAGTCAAACATTATGTGTTTTTGACTCCAAAACACATTATAATATCAATGTAACAACTTTCATAACTTTAATCTGTATGTACTTTAAATTTTAGGACCGTTTTGTCTAGAACTGAGAGGGGCAACTACATGCTTTGGAATGTTTCAAGAAACCTTTAAACCTTAGAACCAAAATGATGTTCCCACCTTATAGATAATTCTCATAGATTTCCAATGCCTAATTTGTTTCCTATTAACTCTTTATGGAGCTCCTAGAATAATCTAGAGAAATCTAGTTTCACTTTTAGGGTGTTCGTTCCTTGCACCTAGAAAACCCACTTTTGAGCAAATTGTTCCTGAATGATCAATCCTTTCCTAAATATTCCTAAATTGATTCCAACACTTTCAAGGCTCCATTATATCACCTTGGGATGTTTTATATCTTTCTTTAACTCTTTTGGAGGGTTCATATAGGCTTCAGAATGACCAAAATTGGTCTTTTATGCCTCCAGAAAACTTGTCTTCCACTTAATATTTTTGAACTCATCCATCAAATCCATCATTTTTCTTTGCAAACTAAGGCATGTTGAAAAATCATTAATACTTTCCTTGGGGCCAGGTTGATGGTGCCATGGAGACAAGTTTTCTAGGAGAAGGTTTCAGTGTGATTGAGAGGCAAAATTTTGTAGTGTAGGATTAGTTTTCATGCTTAAATCTTTCAAATTATTAGGCTTGTCATTTTGCATGACAACACGCTAATAGGTATTTTCCAAATTAGAAATAGGGAGATAAAAATATGACATGTTGCATTATCAAACATTCCGACTCTTCCACGTCACATATATTGGATAACTTTTGACTCTTCCACATCGAAGGATATCAAATATAGACATCCCCTAATACTGCATCTTCCCTAAATTCATGTGTTTTACTATGTAAGTTTCCCCATTTTTAGGTGGTAGTGAAATAGTTTTTGTAATGCATCCATCTGCAATGGCTTGTATATCTATGTAAGGCCCTTAACTTAGTAATCTTGTATTATAGACTAGGTAATCTTTTAGTTGGCAATGAAGGTGTCTTATGAGGTGGCATTTCTAAATATTTTGGGGTGCTTGAGTAGAAAGGGTTCTATGAAAAAGTAGGGTTTTGGGCATGTGGAAGGTGGTGTGGATGAGTGGGCTTGAGGCATGGAGGCTAAGGTGGTTGAGGTCTCTATCACTTTTGATGGACCTAACCAAGGGGATATCAAAATATTATTGTGTGTGGATATCGATGTGAAGCGATGCACCCTATTAAGAAGGATGGAGTTGGTAAGAAATATGAAAATATGAAAAAAGCAATGCGTTATGTCCCTAGAAAATTAAAGGTTTTAGATTTAAGGGAAGGTCCACCGTATAGGGATTATGTAAGATTCAAATATGGTAGTGAGGAAAAATGTGTAATGGAAATTTTGAAAATTGAATAAGGTTGGAAAAAGTTTAGACTAGAAAATCCAAATACAAGAATTCAATCAAGTCGCTTGTTAGGATGACTAGGAGTAAAATATCTTATGCTTCGTGATTTTTTTGTCTTTTGGTTGTTGGATTACTACTCCTTTGGTCAATTTAGTGACATTTATTGTTAGGGTTGTTTGAAGTCTCTGTCGGTGTTTGGTGGTGTTTGTGATGGGTCAATCAAGTCCATTTGATCCCATCACTTGTGTAGTTGTTGGTGGATTTTTAATGCTCTATATTTTGGTGTTTTGTAAAAGGTTTGAGGAAACCTTTCAAAACATCCTTATTACCTAGTAAAAACTGTTAAACAACTATTTAAATGAAATAATCCTTTAAAAATGCATAATTCTGCTAAGTTTCTTTTGATCTATCTTGTATGCATGCAAAGTAGAGGAGGTAAAGTGTTTTTTTATGGGTATTAATCATCATGATGCCCACAAAGTGCATGTATACCATCATCCAAACCCTTAAACTCTAAATTTTCAACCACAAGGCCCCAAAATGAAATGAAACCATTTTGGGTGCCAACAAACTCAAAGAACACATTCAACATGAAAGAGATACAAATAATAAGGGGCATTAAAAATGTCATAGAAAAAAATAGGTATATGCAATATTTGGTAATATAAGGAATATTATTGGGAGGGGGTTTTAATGATAGAATATTGAGAATTATAACTTGAGATAGGGGTATTATTTATTATATTATGAATAAACATGATATTGCACAAGTTTAGGTAATGAATCCCTCATATTTGAAATATGGTGGAGGGATTCGACCTATTGAAGGATATCACTTGGATTAACCATCTTCTTTGACTTATTTGGTGTATCCCCTTTAAATCCACTTGTATTTTTTTCCTCATGCCACATGTGAGATAATTCATGCTAGAAATATGATCTAAAGTGAAAATTCTCATAGATTTTTCCAAGGATTTCTTTTTTGATAAATGCATTAATAAGGTGTTGCTTTCTTTTCTATATTATGTGAAATTGTGTGAGGTGGAACATGAATCTAGGAGGTTATTGTGATCATTTTTTATGACTTAACCCAACAAAAAAGTTTTCATTAAAATTATAGCAAAAAATATTATTAAAGAAAGTATAATTAGAGGTCCCGCAATGGAATGATGACTCTATACACACCAAAAAACATAGGGGTCTTTCATGTGTACTTGAATTCTCATGAGTTTGGGCTAAGGTAGTTGGCATAAAGGATGATGGGATAGTGTTGCATGAGGGCTATGAATAATGTAAAGATGGTATGAATCAGGGTGGAAGAATGCAAGCAAGCCAAAATGATATCCCTCAATCTATGTTCTCAAGAAAGCAATACCTACATGTTGAGGGAAAATAAACTCTTATGGATTTGATTATGGTGATTGGTATGATCAATAATGATATCAACACAATTGGAGCTATGATATGGATCAAAGCACAATGGGAGGTTGTGATGACTTGATAGCGGTGGATGTTATAATATAGAGAAAAATAAAATGGGAGCTTATCATGAAGGCTTTCTCAAGGTGATCTTGGGCTAAAGTTGGAGCCTTGGGGATGTCGAGTGGTATTATTTATTCAAAAAGTATTTCTTGTTATCCTTCGATAAGAAAGCATCTTTGTCTTGTTTGATTATCCTCTTACACCTAAAATGGCATGGCCACACATTGTGGTTGTAATATTATTTTTAGATGTTTCTAGGCTTGTTTGGGTCTATAAGTTGTATTTTGTTGTGTTTAACTTAATTTTAGGACTGTTTTCTTTTTTTTTTTTATTATTATGTGATGTAATTCAAACACAATCAATTATAATTCAAAGAATTCAATTGTTTTCTAAAAATAGAACTTTCATATGCTAAATTTCATATGTATGCAAAGGAGTTTAACAACTAGTCTCTTCTTTTTACCAATAAATTGACAAGGATGCAAGTAATGTTATTTTTAGTAATTTTTCCATTTTGAGATGAAATGAATATGTAAAAAGATATAAATCCATAGAAGCAGCCTAAAATGGTTCTATTAAGCTAAAATGTATTGTAAGAGAAAGAAATGAAAAAATAACTATCCCTAAACAACTATCGTTCTCATATCTAGAGCCTTTGCATTGTTTGAAGGTGGTTTGTTAAACTAAATATTGATTTGAAAAGGGGAATTGTATCAATCAAGATTTACTATCTAAACTAACCTCAACCTATCCTGAGGCTGAATTTAAATTATTATATGAGTGAATTCAAATTTAAGCTATTTTTTTTTTGGTTTTTGTGTTTTGTAAAAATAATCTCTAAAATTCAACTATTATAAATTTAGCTAGTTCATATTCTAAAAGTCTAGGGTCCAATCCTAAATATGGGAGATCCTTGAAAAATAGAGTTTTAAGTCTTTAATCTACAAATCATGAAATTAATCAGAACTCCTCTAATATATCATTTTTATTACATTTTCATAGTTTTTTTATTACATTAAAGAGAGAAAAGTAAATATAAACTAATGATGTAAAATGATTAATATCTTTAGGGGGTAATAACTAATGGTAGATTATCCTAATCAATTAGTTTCCAAGGATAATTGTAGAAATATCAAGAATAACCATTAAATAATGATAAGCAATGATAACAAAGAAGGTAAAACACTTGCAATGGAAGATAGAAGATGACTTAGTCGATATTCTGATTTGTATGTTGACCTGGGCTGATCTAATGACTAGAAATAGATGGAAACAATCTTATCTATGTCTACCTCTAAAACTATGATTTGTAAAGTTGTTTGGACTAAAGTGGATGTGTAGGGCCAAAACATACATATGTTATGGCCCTTTCCATATGCTTTCATCCTTGTTTACCCTTCAAGTTTGATTTTTTTGTGGCTTGCTTCGTGTCTCTTGCTTCACACTTCACACATGTTCCTATAAAATAAACCCTAGCTACCCTACATGGTACTCAATCACACATTGGTCTAAAATAAAGAATGCATATACTTAAGTCAGACTCAACTCGGTGGTCACGCCATTGTGATTCCATTAAGTGTTGCACTACATTTCAGACTCTATGTAGTTGATCGCTGAAAATGTAAGCTTAATTTGATTGTTATTGCAACAATAAATGAATACATAAATTAATCCAAGAAAACTAAGCTATAAAATGTAAAATCCTAAGTTAAAAGAGAGGGTAAGAAGCCTTAGCTAATTTGCAAAGATCCTAAAGGTGTACAAAAGTGGAAACTTGGAAAATACAAAGCACAAACTGTCAAACCAAAACTCAGAAATATGTAGATCTATAGAAATTTGTTGGATGGGGCATCCGGAGAGGTACAGGGGTGCATGTGGGTGCCCTTGACCTTTTTCTGTGTGCCTGGGTCTACGGAAAAGCTTAGGAAATCTCCTCTAAGTGGTCACTAGTTGTTCGTTGTTGTTCACCTTTGGTCATTATGTGGTCACATAATGATCGCCAAAGTCATTGGAAACCTGCAATGAAGTATTGACATGCAAAACCCTCAAATAGACATCAAATCCTAAAAATAAAAAATGCAGAATGAGGGGTCAAACTGTCCTTAGATGCCACAATGGTGAACTTATGATTGAGCGTTGCACTTTATCTCAAACCCAATGTAGTTCTATGTGTGTGTGTGTGCGGAATTGTGCCCTAGGTGGCTCTTGTGCATGTCGCACTTGATAACGATCAAGTAAGCTAGATGTAAAGAAATGTAATAGATGTGTGCATGAAATAGAATGAACTTCCCTCCTATGAAGTGTATGCAAAATAACCAACCCTTGTGTCCCTTGTGATGACACTAGATGGATGCAATGGAGCTCTTAGATGCTTGATGGATGCAACCTTAGGTGGTGATAGCTAATGCTTAGTTCTTGGTCCTTTATTATGATCACATAACTTTATATTTATATGACCCCCTTGTTTGAATTTCGTAATTAACCCCAAAAAGGTCAACTACCAAAAAGATAAGATGCTCAAATGGCTAGAAAGGACCCAAAAAGTGTGAACAAAGTATACTGAGGTCAAGGGCACCCAGAGGGGACGAGGGTGCTCGACTCTAGCATCTGGTAGGGCTGGGTGCCGGTGTCCGTAATGATGAGAGCCGAGTATGAAAAGGTAGATTGAGCACGTAAGGCTGCAAGACCAAAAGTGGTAAAAGAAAGAAAGAAAAGGTGGCCGAAGACATGGGCTAATTAGTACTTTTCTTACTTATTAATCATATGAATAGTAGTATGTAATCAGGACAAGATCTAATTACCCAAAGTGTGTGATTTTGTGTCTACAGTAGTTTTGGTATATGTGTGATTGTAATCGTGTCCCATTGAAACTATGTTTTCCTTTATGTGCATTACACCAAATAATGAGTTACACTACTTTTCCCCCAATGCAAATGTGTGGTATGGAACTCAGAATAATGTCCTTCCTTTGTTGTGATAATGGAGCTCAAATGTAATTTTTTGCCTATCCTTTTGTTTAAAGAATGATAGTAGATAGCTAAGTTGCCCCCCTTAAGTCCCTTAGTAAGCTAGGTATATATATATGAGTTTCTTTGTTTAAATTTTAAGTAACTCAAGCTTATCATTAAGTGCATGAAAATCATTGTCATGATGTGTATTAACTATATGGAAGTTATAGAAAGGTTGATTGTGATTTTGTTACAACTAGTGCTAGTGAGTAGGGTGATGTTCACTAGATGGTAACCAAATCAAGCGATCTTCAAGTAGAGTGTGCAAGATGTCATGTGGCCTAGCAGAATGGGAAAAATATAAGGGTTATTTCTCAAGATGAGGAGTGAACCATGGTGAATGTTTATGTGGATGTGGATTGAGATGAGATGTATCACCACAATGAAGAACCTTGACCTAATGTGTATGGAGGATGACGAATGGGAAGCTACCGCAACAATGCTAATGGATGGACCTTGATTTTACAAATGGGTTGGAAATGTGTTAGGTGCGGATGCGACAACATGTGGGTTAAGGATTTCTTTCTCTAAATCAATAACACAAAGACAAATGGTTGTAAAAGAATCACACGTGTCGTATAATAAAAATTTCTTAAGAAGAAAGATCAAGCCATGACAAAAATATATATTACATTTCTAAATCAATAGGTTGATATATTAAATGATACATGCAATATTTGAAACATAAGATATAATGCTTGATAAATTCAATTTTTTCTTGATATGATGACTATAAACGTTCATATGTAACTTTTGGTCCATTATTAAAGATAAAACATCTAAGAAGTGCTTCTTCCATGTCTAAAAAGTATGTATAGAACAAAAAGACAAATTATGAAACCGATCTAATGCAAGGAATGTGAGACTACAAGGGGATGCTTTGAGGAGTAACCAATCATTGGGGTATCAAGCCATTGTTATCCTATAAGCATTGAGATGCATGTAAGGATTACTTGTCCCATTAAAGAGGGTAAAGGTAGGGATAATGAAACCTTTAGGAAAGGCATAATTGAATATTTTCTTACGAAAATGATTGCCATAAATGAAATTATGATCGACACTAGCATACTAGGCCTTGCTTTCAAGGGTAAGCTTATGAAATTAATTTTGTATGTCTCCTACAACATGCATAAGAGAAAATACTTCTTGTGGAGGAATGACATAAACATTAAGAGGTTCATTGAGCGGTTGCACTTTTCCATTGTGTGTGGCCTTGGGGACATTATTGGGCCTGAATTGAATCTTTGGGTCAGCTAGTGGAGAAATGATATTGGTACTATGAGGACTAGGATAATAACTAGAAGGGATGGAAGCTTGGACACCCTTATCAACAAATTACTTAACATGGGATGAAGAAGAAACATAAGCATCATTAGGTTCATCATCATGTAAAATGCCTTGTTGAGAAGTAAGATGAAAAATGCATATATCATTTGAACCAACATCATGTTCACAAGCATCTAAGACATCATGTTTCAAAGAGAGAGAAGGTACACTAACATCATTTTCAATAATACTTTGTGCATGAGGAGATACAATATCATTTGGAGGAAGGGAAGAAACACATGCATCATTTGTAACTACATTTTGTTTACTAGTATTAGAAAAATCTTTTTGAGAAGTAGAAGAAACATAAGCATCATTTGTCACGATATCTTATTCACAAATATCTAAGGAAGAAATACAAGCCATGGAAAGTGAAGTATGCATAACATTATCAACGTCATTTTCATTATCGGAAAAAAGTAAATAATCCTCTATGCATGCATCACTACTAGTGTCATTGCTAGAAAGAGATTCATTGTCACTATCAACAAAAACAAAGGAATTAGAGTCAATAAGTGGCAAATCATCTATCGCATTTGCAAAACAATCATGAATAGTTGGATGAGTGACAACAAGAGAATGTACATCATAAATGGGGATGATACAAGTAGGGTCTTGGAAAAAAGTAGGGTAGGGAGCTACAATATTATGTTCTTTTTGTTTACATTAACAAGCATCCTTTTGAGGATTA
This sequence comes from Taxus wallichiana var. yunnanensis, assembly GCA_018340775.1. NCBI lineage: Eukaryota > Viridiplantae > Streptophyta > Pinopsida > Cupressales > Taxaceae > Taxus > Taxus wallichiana. The sequence continues at coordinate 57,977,482 of CM031241.1, forward strand.
GTATCTTTAGGATATGCATGACAACCATAACTAGCAGGAAGATGATATAGGGATGGATTAGAATACCCGTAACTATCATCAACATGAGGAACGATGCGAGAGAAGTGAACACTATGGTTACGCAAAAGCTTACTTCGTGGATGTTGACATGTTGTTTTGGGTGCCAAAGGATTTTCAAAGGGGCACACATTTAGTTGTGTCGAGACAACATTTCTTGTGCCCAGTTCAAAAAGGTGAAAAATGGCTAAGTTCCCAAAACTTGATTTCTGGAAGGGAATTTTTAGGCCATTTTGAACGTTAATAGACCTCATCAGGGGACCAAAACAAAATTTTGGTATGGTTATCTAGCAAAATTTCCCTTGTTAATTTTACAGGATAACAACTGGCTCTTTCTGGGGACTATCCTTAAGTGAAACTTAAGGGTAGAGAATCCCATGTTTCTACGTGCTTATCCATTGGGTTACAAAGATTCAAAAACAAGGGCAACCAAAAAGGGAAGAAAGGGAACACACAATAAACATATAAAGCAAACACACGACAAAAGCAATTTGTACAAAGAAGAGAGCAATCTCTACTTCCTGAAGATCTTTGGGTGTTGCCTGTTGAAGGGAAGCGGGAGCTCGGTTTCATCCAGATACAAGAGATAGAAACTATTCTCTCCATTGAGTTGCTTGATCTTGTATGGCCCTCTCCAAATAGAGTCAAACTTTCCATGCATACCTTTCGGTTCTCTTCATTTGTCCCATAGAAGGACAAGATCCCCTACTTGGAAATCTCTCTACCTAGCTTTCTTGTCGAACAACCTCTTGACTTGATTCTTATGTTTAGTGATCTTGTTGACCACTTCACTCACTTTTCTTCAAGTTCAGTCAGTACATAATCCTCTTTTCAAGAGAAATCTGAAAATTTTCATCTTCGATTGCTCAAGCCAAGCACAGAGCGGGAGTTTTGCGGAGATAGGGATTTCGGCATCGGTCCCATACAACACCTGGAAAGGTGACATGCCAAGAGATCTCTTTGGAGTGATACGATCTACCCACAAGGAATTGTATAATGACTTGTGCTAGGATCATTGGTTCTCATCAACTAGCTTTCGTATGATAGTTACTAGGTTCTTGTTGCTAGATTCTACCTGACCATTTCCTTGAGGATAGTAATCAGAAGCATGAGCCAAGGTTATTTCGTATCCATAGAAAAAACCAATAACTTCTCGTGAAGAGAAGTTGGAAGTGTTGTCAACAATGATTTTGTGTGGAATGTCAAATCTCACGATAATATTTTCCTTGATGAAGTTGCAAACAACTTCAGAAGTGGCATGTTTGATAGGTATAGCCTCCACCCATTTCATGAAGTAATCCGTTCTGTTAGGACATAACTATGTCCTAAGGCACTTGATTGAGGATTGAGTGCTTCAATGAAATCAATTCCACATTACATGAATGGTTCGTCAATAATGACAGGACTGAGGGAAATACAGCCAGCTTTGGTTTGCCAACGAATTGTTGGCAAAGTTCACATTTCGCTACCTAGGTAGCTACATCCTAAAATAGCGTCGGCCAGTAGTACCTAGCCTGAATGATCTTATGTGCCATCATGGATGAGGAGAAGTTACCACCACAGGTTGAGTCATGAAAACTCTCCAACAATCTTATCTGTTGTGGCTTATCAACACATCGTAGAAAAATGCCGTCAATTCCACGTTTGTACAACCCATCGTCCCATATGACATATCGTGCGGCTCTGAGCTTTACTGTCTACTTTTCCTTTGTGGTTAGGTGAGTTGGGCACTCCATAGGTGAGAAAGAATGTGATGTCAGAATACCATTCATCGTTGGTTGCGATAAACATAAACATGGGTAAAGAATACGCTTTCTCCAACTCATTTCATTCTTCATCAACGTGAGCAACTTGCTCCTCAGGTACCTCTGAGTCTTTATTTTCAAAAATTAGCTGACACAGGCCCTTTCCCTTACCAACTTGGTCGGTTTGATGTCTAGATCGTATTCTTGGACCTTTGCGATCCAATTCCCTCGTAAGCTCCCTAACTCCTGTTGAGTCAGGATAGACTTAACAACTATGTCTAGAACTAGCACTACTGTATGAGAATTCAGTATGTAGTAGCGGAAGCTTTTAACTACTTTTACCATGGCGAAGGCATGCTTTTCCATCTGTGATATCTTCAGTTCATGAGGCTTTAGAGGGGAGCTCATGAAAGCAATCGGGGATTTAATATCCTCGGAATTCTTTTGCATCAAGATAGTTGATACAGTATGTGCAGAGGCATAACTGTACATGATGAAGTCTTTGCTAAAATTGGGGCACACCAGAATAGGGGTGCGAACGATGGAAGTCTTTATGTCTTCGAATGATGTCTTGTCTTCCTCAATCCATTGGAATGTTTGGGATCCTTTCATCATATTAGATATATGATGAGTCTTCTCAGCAAAATTAGGAATGAATCATCTAAGGAAATTTACCTTTTCGAAGAAAGAGTGAACACCAGTCTTGCTTGTAGGCAAAGTAAGGCTCTAAATAGCCTTGACTCTTTTGACATCTATTTGAGTTCCTTCCCTATTGATAACATGTCCTAACAACTTTCCTTCAGTGACCCCAAAAACTGACTTCTTGGGATTTAGTGAAATCTCGTGTTCTCGGCATCTAATCAAGACTTGTTCTAAATGATCGCAGTGATCACTTCATTTCTTGAGAACATGGTCAGGTCATCTAGGTAAACCATGATGACCTTTCCCATCATACCTTTGAATGCAAAGTCCATGGCTCGTTGGAAGGTGGCACCGGCATTGATTAAACCGAACGACATCCTGTTGTAGGTGAAGGTACCCCAAGGGGTGGTGAATGCTATCTTGAACTGATCTTCAGGCGTGACTTGAATTTGATTGTAACCCGAAAAACCGTCTAGCATAGACAACATTTCTGAACCGGTTACTGCTTGTAGCACTTGATCCATTATTGGCAGTGGATAATTATCCTTTAAAGATGACTGGTTCAAGTTGCAAAAGTCCACGCATATGCGTATTTCGCCGTTCTTCTTCTGCACAAGTATGATATTTATAACCTAGGTACTGTGATGTATTGGAAAAATGATTCTTGCATCTAGCATCTTCTAAATTTTAGCCTGGATGGTACCTGAGATTTTGGGGTTGTAATGCCTTTGCTTTTGATGGAAAGGATTAACGTCATCCTTGAGCAGGATGTCGTGTCGAATGTCCTTTGGCTTGAAAGACTTGAGATCAGCATAAGACCATGCTAATACATCCATGTACTTTTTTAGCAACTTGATGAATTTTCATTTTTCTTTGGGTGTACAACACTTCCCAATGTTCACGGAACGAGGATGTTCTGCGGTACCCAAATTGATGGATTCAGTTTCTGGAGAGGAGGAAGGATCATCCTGTCGCTTTTTCTTAACAAAACAGGTCATGATTATTAAATAGTCATTCTAAGGAAACTAAACCTTTCGAATCTTGTTTCCCTTGAGCTGCATCACTGTATCTTTTTCAGATTCGTGTGCTTGACCAGTGAGGGACTCACGACATGCAGAAGTTGATCCGTCGAAATGAAGCTCTCTGAAATTGTCATCTTTCTCCAGAAAAGTGATAAGTTGGTTGTCATCATTGAACACCTATCAGTGCTGTGAATTATCTGGCACACTCGGTGAAAAACCACCTCAATGGTATATGTATCTATTTTTAACCCTAGGTGAGGGAGCATGAGAGATGCTGAGATGGCCAATGAATCAGCCATGTCATTTTGAGCTCTCGGAACTGCTTTGATTGAGAAAGCATCAAACTCCTCGATGTTATCCCATACTACATTATGGTAGTGTCTGAGCTGGTCATTCTTTACTTGATATATCCCTTTTACCTGATTGACAATCAACTCAACATCACCTTGCACTTTTAGATTCTTGATTCCCTTCTCTTTTGTAGCTTGCATACCAAGTAATAAGGATTCATACTCGGCGGTGTTATTCGTATTGAAGAAATGCAACTTGAAAGAAAAAGGGAAAATCTCCTCCTCATGAGATATTAGAATAGCCCCAGTGCCGCATCCACTCGTTGCACAACTGCCATCAAACTCAGCATCCACACTTTGTTGAGATCCTCTTTTTGGACGAGAACGTCCATTTTATCTGAGTCGGTGGACAAGAAGTAATTTCCCATCCCTGATGATTCAAAAAGAATCTGAGCCTTAGGGTCATCAGAGTTGGTGACTAGGTATTTCTTTTGTGATTCTGGCTCCAACGTCTACATCACTCCTTTGACAGGTATCCTGGATTTGGACCAATCCATATGAATTTCCCTGCCAACTTCTTTACAGAAGCTCCTCCCTAGCAATATTTTGTATGCTGCTAGAATATCAGCTATGAGAATAGTCATTTTTACCCTTTTCTCAGGAAATGCCACGAATGCAAATTGTGCATCCTTGATCTGACCAATCAATGGTACTTGTTTGGTTTCCATGGAGTAGCATCTGCCAAAAGGTTTGGTAAGTGTGAGGCCCAAAGCATGGGAAACCTTTGCTGGCATGACATCATTAGAATCTCCGAATCGATTATACGATTACTTAGTTTATGACCATTGATCAGGAGGGACAGATAAAAAGGTTCAATCTTCCCTGATGCGGAAGTCGAGGCAACGTTTACATGAGACGTAGGAGGAGTGGGTAGAATTCCTTTTGGGGAAATGGGAGGAAGGACGGAAGCCTTTGGTCTTGGATATACTTAGTTAATCTCACAAGTTGCTCTGGGTTGGACTAAAGGTACTCAACCTCAGACATTTGGATCTTGGTCTTTTTGCATGATCAATTATATCGAATGCGACCAAGGGTTGCGCTAACGAAGGAATGAGTCCTTTGTTTCGCATTTGTGGAGGAGGATTACTTGGTCTTTATGGAATTGGAGGAAGGTGAATTGGAGGAGAAACATGAGGAAAAGATTTCTTTACAAAAGGTTTAACCGGAGGTTGAGTAGGAAGGGGATTACCTCTTTTAGCAATCGTTGGCGGTAGAGCTACCACAACCTTTTCCTTTTGTTTTTCAGCAACAATCTTTGCTTCTTTTCCTTGCGAGCGAGTGAAAACTGTGTATGATTGTCCGCTCGCATACCCTTAGGTACCCTCTTCTTCATCAGATTCCTCATCTTCAAATTCCATATACCCGATAGTAGAGTCACCAGTCGGTTCACCGACATTTTGATCATCTTCGTCTTGCGACAAAGGTTCTTCATAATTTGTATCATCTTCTTCAATCTCAACCAAGGCATTAACCGGAGGGGCTTCAATTGCTAACCTTTGAGAAGCAGCAGGCAAAACGCGGCCTTTGAGGGGCGTTGTTGGGAGTGAAGTTCCTCCATGGGATATCCCGGTATGGAGCAGTAGACGATGCTTGAGCCAATTGCTTCTTCAATGAGAGCAAATCATTTGCCATCTTTTGGAATGTTGGATCTAATGAGGTGGCTTGAGAAGAAGTTGAAGCCTTTGATTTTGATGGCTCTCGTCTTAACTCACCAGATATAAGGAGGTTGTCCTCTATCCGAATGGCCGCAGCTTGAGTGAGGACCAAGGTTGGTACTTGTTCTTGTAAAAGTAAGAAACTTACTCTCGAACTCATTGCATTCATAAAGAAACACTTTTGATTCTCTAGTGTTGGCAACATGGCGGTGTACACACGGTTGATCAGTGAATTGAAACGGGTGATAAAATTGTGCATGGTTTCATTGGCCTCCTTCTTCATGTGAGTGATTCGTGATAATAACACGAATGTGTCTTCTGAAGGCTTATACCTATCTTCAAATGTAGTCCGTAATGTGGCCCAACTGGTGATAGATCTAGGCTGGTAAATGCTAGAACCATTTTGTTGCAGGCCCTTGCAAGGTCTCAAGAAAGAGACGCATAGATATGTCCTCATGGGTCACGTCCAGAATACTACTAGGACATAATAAATGCAACAATATGCGCATCCGTGCTTTGATTTCTGCTCCCATCAAATTTTGGGAAATTTTTGTGATTTCCGTGAGGGAGGGGGTTGAGTGGATGCGGCAGTGCTAGAGGACCCATGGCATTTCCCCATGGTACAGGTAGATTTATCACCATTTGAAATGCGGGGAAAAGAACACGAGCAGGGAGTCTGGTTCCGCTTAGCAAAAGAGCACTACAAATTGATGTCGAGGCACCTTGTGAAATACGGCTCTTTTGTGGAGGCGAGGCACTTCTTGCTAATCTATCCATTGCACTTAGCGATGCAAATTGTGCTGGAGTGATACTGAAATTGTGCCTTTGAAGTAGATCGAAGATTGGATCAACTTCTCCACAAGCTCTTCTACCACGAGTAAATTGTTCACCCGCTAGTGTAGCCGTTCAGATCTGCAACAATTAAGAGCAGATCTACAACAATCTTTTTGTTTGTACTTGCTGATTTTTTTATTTTTCTGGAAAAAATCAGCAGCATGTACTTTTCCAATATTTAAAATTTACCCTCTTTAAACAATAGTTGATTGCGTTTTTTTTGACAAAGATCAACAAGGATAAAAGGTGGGTTAATTTAGAAAGCTAATTTTTAGATCTTTGAATTGAATTTTGCAAGGTTTTGAAAATGTTAGAAAATGTCAGATTCTTAGATCTACGGAAATATACAATTTTTGTAAAAACTCAGCGAACTAAAAGCTCCTATCTGGTCCAAATCTATGGATTTGTATAAGGAAATTTTTGATTTTGATCACTTCTGCAAAAAAATTAATCTTTAACAAAGAGTTAAAATTTGCAAACTAGTAGTGATTTTCATAGTTTTTAATTATTTCCTTAGTTTGATCCCCAACGGAGTGGCCAAAAACATTGGTTTGAAAATCATCGGTTAGGCAGATCGTGGGGAAATAGGCCAACAATGTGTAGGGCATAGCCCCTCTTTGAGACAACAAAGTGAAACTGGTTTATTACTATTCTATCAAACATGAATATGTGCTAATCTACACTATTCTAACTTCAGGGGTTTGGGATCTCATCCCAATAGAGGTAGTTCCAAATGTGAATAGAAAGGTAAGAGGGAAGGAACGGAGGAAAGTAGATCTGAAGGGAGAAAATAAATGAATTCCAAAGATGGAAAGGTCAGAGGGTTTATGCTTTGGGCTGGTAGTAAATAGAGCCAAACTTACTTGCATAAATAAACAAAGCAATACTGAACATATGACGATAATCAGAATGAATCCAATAGAATATAAACATAGATCTAACTTAAGAAAGATCTGATGCAAATAACACATATATTGAGCACAAATCTTAACATATATAATAATATCTCTTCTGTTACAAGAAGGCACAAAGTCTTTCTCTCTTCACCTATTTTTTCATACAAAAATGTCCACCTGGAATACAACAAGTATTCCAGTATTTATAGAAGGAGAAGGAGAAAGAAGACAAAAAGAAACCAACCACTATTTACAAAATATCTTACAAGATATTTACAAAATATCTAAAAAGTCAAAAGTTGACTTTGGGCAAGAATTTGGATGACAACATCCCATGATGCAACATGGATGATGTTATTGTAAATGCCAACATACTTTTTAAATATTTTTACAAAAAGATCAAAGCGTACACAAGAAGAGAAACTATTCGTCATCATCTCTTTGCTTGAATGGAGTGTCTTGCTTCTGATCGGGAGAGGTGATGTGATACTGAGCTTGGTATTCCATAAACTTGCTGATCATTATCTGAAGTTGATTATGATCAGGACCCTTGAAATGGTCGCCAATGACTTCGTAAGTTTCCTTTTCATTTTTGAGCTTATCTAGTAATCCAACGTACTCTTCGCATGCCTCAATCAAGTATCTAATGAAATCGCGGCAAGCCAGAAGGTTATTGATAGAATCTCGATCAAAAGTGACCTCTGGCGCCAAACCTTGAGTTGCGATATCCTTGAAGAGTTGGATTGTCTTGTCTGCTTCCCTCAAGGTGAACACTTTACTAAGCATCCCTGGAGATATCTCCATGACCGTCTACTCCATTTGATATTTTGCATCCAGGGCTTCCTTCTTGATTTTATCTATCCTTTCCAGGATAAATTCCATTTGATCAACCCGGTAATCTAAAGTGACGAGCTTTGTTGTGTGCCCGCGGGTGATCAATGACACCGACCTTTAATAGGTCGTCGGCTGAGCAGTCGACCATTGCCTAAAATGTTTCATGTTGTAATCTGGCATTGTCCAACTCCTCGGAGAGGGATCTTGCTACACTTTGTGCAGCTCCTTGTTTGTCTGATCTATACCTTGGTAGAGTCCTATGAATTTCTTGATTATTTCCTCACTATCTCTAAGGACTCACTCTATCCAGGAGGACATTGTCGCGCCTTGTTTGCCAATCTTGTTGTATTCATTTATCTTGTCCTGACTGAGAACTTCAGGAGGCTCGGAAACAGTCATAAGAGGTGCGTTGCCCATTCTTTGCAAAGCTTGGAGAAGATGTTTGTTTTGTTCCTTTAGTATCCTCTTCTCCTCCTTTGCTTCTTGAAGTTTCTTGCAGAGGGCATCTACTGTAGACAAAGCCTCTCCTTGCAGGCTCTCAGATGAGGTTCCCATCGTGACTCATCAGTAAAGTATGTAGGAGACAAATCTTTCTTCTCTTTGGTGGGATCAGGATATGCAATCTCCATGACCCTCTCTCCTGAAACGCTCTTAGAGAAGCGAGTTATAGCTTTTTGCTTCTTTGGTCCCTTCTTTGGAATGACAAAGAAGTCCATGGGTGCTATGGGAACCTTTCTCTTGAGTTGACCTAGATGGTCAGAGATCCAGCTTGGACTTATGGGAGAAGGAGTGGAGGGAATGGAGGAAGAAACAAGAGTGAAAGGGGAAGCAACTGAAGAGGCCGCAGGGAAGAACGTTGAGACACTTGGTGGTGGCATCGATAAGTAGTCTAACACGCTGCTGCTTGTAGGGCTTGGAGTTACTACAGAGAAGAAAAGGTCATGGAGGCGGAAGGGATCTGTAATGGGATGGAGGGAACACTAGGTGACAGATCCACGAGAGAGGAGAAGATGGAAGAGGTGGGAGATGGAAGGGAGGAAGGGAGAGAAGAAGAAACATCCATTGGGGTAGAGAAGGAGCGGAAGAAGGAATGGTGGGTACCTCAGTAGTTGTAGCTATGACCACATCCTAAGTGGATGTATCCGTTGAGACTTCGGTGGTCTCTCCTTCTTTCCTAGAGAGACCAGGTCAACCACTTGCTTCTCAGAAGTAGTAGGAGGGCTTTGAGGAGCTTCTTCTTGCTTGATTCTCCCTCCTTGCCTTTCCCTTTTCCTTTCGGCACTTGGGCCGGCCTTGGAGGTGCTCTTCCTGAAGGAGAAGTAGTGAAATCTACCCCAGGTAGATGAGACCATTATGTTTGCACCAATGTTCGGTGCACTGCAACATGTGCTTGACTCTTTCCTGAATGGTCTTTGGTGCCTTGGCTCTATCAATTTCTATGAACGACCAATCATCCCCATCCGTGTCAAGGTAAACTTGATCAATTTCTTGATCAGGCTCTTGGAATCCTTTTGGAATGATGGCCACGCCATAGTGTTTGATCTCTTCTAGAGCCAACTTGGAGTGATCCTTTCACCTGATTTCTATTTTGTGTGTCAGGTCGATGTAGATGTCTTCAATCTCAGGGACATGGATAGGATCAATTTTTTCCTTTGGGAGGCAACTCCAGCAATCAAAGGTAGGCCTTGTTGGGAAGTTGTGCTTCAGATTCAACAATTCAAGTTCGACATACATTTCCTGTGCTTTGGCCAGTGTGGTGCAGGTGTATCGGCCCACTGTAAGGGGGAAAGGAGTTCCTCCCTTCTTTCTTTTCATGCACCTCTCGTGGTATGTGATTAGTTGCCTTGACAACTCTAAGAGGATCAGCTTGGGTCCTGCATACCTTGGTAGCTTGGTCGGTTCACCCTCAAAATTCACCACCCTGAGATATGTGAATGTGGGAAACTGAGTGAACAATGCTCCCCACTTCTTTGTGATAGTGACCACACTCGGGGCTAGTTCGACCATGTCTCATATTTGGCCTCAATAGGCAGATCACCTCATAGAAGAAGGCATCATTGATTTTTGAGAACTGTGGGATGTTGTTCTCGAGCCTGAGCTCTGGGTAGTATTCGTATATTTTGACCTGGGGCCATACCCCATTTCGAGCCAGGCCTGTGAAATCTCTCGCTAATGTTGCAGCGTATACAACGTAGGAATTCATATAGAACTTCCCAGTTGTCATGACCTATTGAATGTGCCAAAACGCTGCTCAGGCACATTCTTGCTCATGGTTTCAAAGTACCTCAACATCCATTTATGGAAATGATGGGCATCAGGAAGCCCAAATATTCTACTCAGGAAGGTGATTGTATCACTCAGTTCCTCATTGAAGTCACTACGGTGGATGGTCTGTGGCCATCGGCTCACCGACTTTTTGTTCTTAAGATATAGCTCGTTCATCATTTGCATACACTTGTCCTCATTGTCGTCCCATGCCTTCTTGCAGTCTTCAAGGCTGATGATGATGTACTACATGTGATGAGGGATGCCCAGGGTTATTTCAAAGTGACGAGCAGTTAGGTCGATGACCGTCTTCCCTTCTTTATCCTCGACACATCTTGTGTCTTTGTTATAGCATCGAGCCACCAACATGATGAAGTCGTTATTAACAACACTTACTGGCAGCCCAGCTGCAAAGTGCAATCCACTGCCCACCAGTTTGTTCATCTAGGGGCCACTAGTGGCTTGGTTGGTTCTTGCCCAGAAGTCTTCCATATCAATGTGCCCAAGCTCGGAGTCTCTGATATCGAGATCACTCTCTGCGTATGAGTCAGGCATCCTGACTTTCTGATATTTATACTTCATCTCTTGTTCTATCAACTTAGCTTTACCTTTAGACTTGGTTGGCTTTTTGCTTGATGAAGACATGTGTGAGCTCGAGAATGGCTATTGTTGTTCTGCAAGGAGAATCAAGGAGGTCCAACACAAAAGAGCCATGTCAACCATCATGTTATTCATAATGAAAGCTTGCAGAAAGAAGAATGAGCAATTATAAGGCTTAGGGCGCAAGGCGCAAGTTCATAGCATGCTGTAGAGGCTTAAAAAGGCTGGGCACACTTTTGGGGATGTCAACATGTAAAAAGGTGCGCCTGTGTTGACAGGGAAAAGTTGCACCAAAGGATTATAAATGGTGCACTTTGGAGGAGTGTTGCACAAAAGGTTTCAGCGCCAATAAGAAAGACACGGGGTGTGGGTTTGCAACACACAACATGGCATGTTGATGTCAAGGTTCATGCGCCAGTGCCTTTGGAAAATTTGCTTTAACTGGGCGCTGCAAAAGATGATGTTGCATGGCTTTTAAGTGCGCCCAAGGCATAGTTTCTGAAGATGTTGCAAAAGAGCTCAATGCGCCAAAGGAAAAGTGCTTGGCATGGATTTGGGAGACACAACATCAAATGTTGATGTTGGTCAGGAAGCGCCTGCACCTTTAGGAAATTTGTTAAGTGTTTATACTTGGCGTAGGTTTTTGATATGTCGCATGTGAAGACAGTGCGCCAAGGCATGACTATGGGGAGTGCAACATGCAAGGACAACGCACCAAAGGAAAAGGATTTCTTTGCAATTTCTAAGATTTCTTTTCACTTTTCATGGCTTTTCTCCTTCTTTGGTTTTGCAAAATGGTAGGGGAGAGGAACTCTACGCATGCAAGAAGTAGCGTGAGATACATAAAGGATGGTTCCTCCTGAGGTAGAGCCTTCCAGATTTGCAGATCTGGAAGGAGGGATAAGGTAGTTTTCTAGATGGTTATGGGGTGGTAGTTTATTCATTTTTAGATTTAACTTTTTATAACAATCCTAAAACCACCAACAACCAAGAAACAAAACCACAAACAACAATAAGAGTGATAAAATCCACTTACCCGGTTTAACAAAGGACGAAGGACGACGTTGGGGTCCACAAACTCGAAAAGAGGAATGCGGGCGTGACAGGGATAGCTGACAGGTGCAGAGGAATATTTTTCACAATTTTCAAATTGTGAAAATGACAGGTGTTAAGCGCCTATATATAGAAAATTTGGCATTAATTACCCCACCCACTTTCTTTGGTGCACTTTTCAAAGTGTCGACATGGGTTTGGATGCGCCTTGGCGCAAGTCCTTTAGTGTCGACATAACGTCTTTAGCGCCTTAAGCACATATTTAGAGATGTCAACATGAAGTTTTTAACGCCTAAGGGAATTTTACTTAGCGCTCATTTTGATATGTTGACATGCCATTTCTTGCACCTTAAGCGCACGTTTCAGGCGCATGTTTGATTATGCTGACATGTCATTTTCTGCGCCAAAGGGGCTACTTCGTGGATGTTGACATGTTGTTTTGGGTGCCAAAGGATTTTCAAAGGGGCGCACATTTTGTTGTGTCGACACAACATTTCTTGCGCCTAGTTCAAAAAGGTGAAAAATGGCTAAGTTCTCAAAACTTGATTTCCGGAAGGGAATTTTTAGGCCATTTTGAATGTTAACAGACCTCATTAGGGGACCAAAATGAAATTTTGGTATGGTTATCTACAAAATTGCCCTTGTCAATTTTACAGATAACACATACAAAATAAACCTTAGCTACCATGTATGGTACTCAAGCATACATTGGTCTAAAATAAAGAATGCATATGCTTAAGTCAAACTGAGCTCGTCAATCACTCCGCTATGATTCCATTGAGCGTTGCACTACATTTCAGACTCTATGTAGTTTTGGTGTATGTGCGATTGTAATCGTGTCACATCAAGCTATGTTTTCCCTTGTGCGCGTCACACCAAATAACGAGTTACACTACTTTTTCCCTACTTTTCCCCTACTTTTCCCAATGTAGATGTGTGGTATGGAATTCAGAATAATGCCCTCCCTTTGTTGTGATAATGCAGTCTTTTTTCCTATCCTTTTGTTCAAAGAATGATAGTAGATAGTTATAGTTGCCCCCCTTAAGTCTCTCAATAAGCTAGGTATATATATGAGTTTCTTTGTTTAAATTTTGACATTGGTGATCAAAAGGCCACCCCCAAATATAAAATTCAAATAAGAAGAAAGTGGTGAAGAAGCACAATGCAAATGTTTTAGAGAAAAGCACGGCATGTCCAAAGCAGATGGGATGACCCATAACGTATGAACACTATGGCCCATTCCATATGCTTCGGTCCTGAAAGCTCGAAAAACAAAACGGTTAAGACATGATAACATTGATCCATGTGACATGACCGAAATTAGAGAAATGAGTCCACAAAATCATGAGAAGGAGTGACAACCAGATAAATCAAAAGCAATAGAAAATCAAGACTTTTGCCACCAATGTCTAATCTTCTTGCTCAAAAACCATATATAACAACACAGTGAAAATATAATGTAATAGTAATAAGTACATATGTTAGTGCGCACAATTTCACTTCTAATTACAACTCCAACAAAATTAACATTATAAGCCTCTCCTACATAAAAAATAATAACAACCTAACAACCTTTCCAATTGAAAATGAAAGCTTGCTGCATCACGGATCCCAAACGTTGCTCCACGGATCCCATATTTACACTGTCTAGCTCTTCCGTTCTCATGTCTCTGAGACCACCTGTAAAGTTTTCTTGCAGACCCATCTAGTATTAGTAATAGCAGTGGATCTCCTTGGATCTGGACGAATGGATTGTCAAGGTTAAGGAAGGAGGGCATCTCATGGAAGATCACCTCAAACTCCTCTGCGAATATGTGAGTTCTGTTCCTTGCCTCTCTTCTGCAATTCCAACTGAATCCAAATGGTCTTTTTTCTTTTCTTAAGGGTTGCTATAAAACCCTGAATTAGCAATAGATAAAACTATGGCATGCACCGCTGCTTTTTACTACATTATGCAATGAGCATTAGACGGGCTTTTCTCCCTCATTGGAGATCAGTCATAGAAGAAATAATTACTCGTGATAATTAATTCAGCGAAGGAATGAATCCGATGCTAATATTGCATCCAATTAATTATGAAAATTGATATCTAAAATTGTTAAATTATGAAAATCCAGTTGTTTCAAAATTGGACAATCGTAACATTTTCAATCAAGTTAGCAACTTTCATACGGATCTTTTTAACGGTGAACCTCAAATACGGGACGAAAAAAAAGAAGATATCCCTTTGAGTATTATCTCAAACGAGGCGCAGCCAATCTGTATAGCAGACGTATTTGATTATTTTTTCAATACTTCGTGTGCCATTTACTCTAAACCATTTTTCTTGGAATATTTCATGTCAAGTGTCAACAATCCACCTTCAATTCCATGGGGTATCATACTCTGCCTTTCAGCGGTCTTTTTTTCCTACATGAATCTCCATTAGAAATTAAACTGAAGGTCTCCAGCAGCACCCCTCCTTGGTCCTGTCACCTTCTTCCTAAACTTCAACTTCAAATTTGTTCCAAAAGCTGCTGAAATCCCCTTCTAAAACCTGCTTTAAAAGATTTTTTTCCGAAGCTAACGAGTTAGGTATTCCTATACTAAAAATCAATATTAAATAGTATATACTTCTCAGATCCGCTTTTCAAGTTAAAAAAAATCAAATTATATAATTTTTTACAGAACACCAATATTTCACAGTTATGAGTGGCTGAGCAAACAATACGGAAAAAGCAGTAAATCCTTGTGATGTCACCATATTTGGTAACCTTTTTCAATCAAATCTGAATTTGAGCACTGGCAGAAGCCATTTCAAGAATTTGCTCATGAATCAAAATTATGACCAACGGAAATTCTCCCGCTGATATTCAAGGAAAATAGTCGTGTTTGGATATTGTGATAACTTCCTTCTCATTACCCAGATGATGTACCATAGTTATTTTACTCAATAGAGTCTCAGTCCCCAAACAGAGGAGACATGATGGCAGCGAGATGATCATATAATAAACATAATTATCCTGCAAATACAATTACTAGGACTCATCAGTTCAATGGGAGCCAAATGTTGATGGAGTAGGTATGTCCTGTGGATTGTCCAGTGGGATCAGAATGTAGATGATGCATGCATGCCCTATGCATTTGCAGAGTAAGGAGAGGAAAAATTAGAAGCCTTGGGATTTGTGATGTAAAATGAATCAGATGATCTGTATGGAAGGAGGGAGCTAAGGTCTGGCAAGAGGCTTTCAAGAAGCTGTTAAATTGGATTTTCCATTTTCGTAGATGGGGCTGAGTCAGAGGGGCCTGACAGGTATGGCCTGCCAAGTTCTTAAGTAGTTGTTTCATGTAGATAGCAGCACAACTGAAATCAAAATTGAAGTTGAAACTGAAGCTTTAATATTGTTCAAAGTTTCAAATGTCCAAATCAATTTTATGGCAATGAAGTACATGGCTTGGAATAATAGAGAACAGGACCAGAAAAACCACGGTAGCTCCACGAGCAAGATAAATGTATATAAAAGGAAACAATAGAAAAGTATACTGAAAAACAATACATACCCAATCGATAACGATGTAAACGAGGGAAGGAAGATAGCTATTTACATTAGACAAAACTAGTTGCCCTTGCCTCTAGAGGTGAACTCAAAGTCAATGCTGAAGAATATCAGAAGAATAGCCTCGATTGATAGGGCCTTGCTGAGTTGATGCTTGGTGGCCCCAATGTGTCAACTTTGAAGTAAGAAACTTGAACTTAAACAGATTAAGTTGGCAAAATTTATCCCATCGCAGCGAAGCTGCAAGAAGAGAGCTTAGTGCCAGATACAAATTGCCTTCAGAAAACCCTAAGTTATCATTATCAGTTATCATTATCATGACATGGGGCATTCGGTTATCATTATTAATTTATCAGGAGTGTTTTGTGGTTATTTTGTTTATTCTATGCATATCATGTGGTTAATTTCTTTTTTTTAAGGCGAGAATATATAGTTTTTTAATAATTTAATTTTATTGTATGGCCGTATGCAGGGCAAAAAAATGATGTACCAGAATACCCAAACTCCATACTGGTATCCATACCAATATCAGGAGCGTTAGCTTAGGTTGAAATTAATCTATATGGAAATATTGGACTGATATATGTTTGAAAAAATGGAAATTACTAACTTGAAGTTTAAAAGTAAAATTTTGAAACATTTAACAGAAATTTGAAACTACTAGATTGTAGTGAATAGAAAACTTGTTCCAAAATAAACTTAAAGCATTCCATTGAAAAACATGCTAAAAGCAGAAAATAAGGCTGCCAATGTAGGCCAATTCCAAAATCAATATGGAGAGATTCAGTATTAAAGACTGCCAAAAAGATAGTACTCCAGAAGACATGACCCACTACCCAAATTAGCTGAACAAATTTTTGTATAGACTTTGCACGGGGATAACCTATTTATGTTATCCTTACCAAATCCTTCAAAAGAGCTTGACTACATTGAACCTAGACACATCGACCAAAAGATTGAATGGTCTAAGCCATTGCCTAAAGGTGTTCTAACACATTGAGTAGAAGGTGTTAGTCTACAAACTCCAAAAGTGGTGTGCCCAGTTGCCAAAAAAACTAGAAGTGGGTTGGGTTCACTGCCCAATAGTGTCATTATTGTGGGCACCAGAATAGTCATCCTTTCCTTGAATTGCTTTGTCCTATTGCAATTGTAATATTGGGTGCTGGAGATTATGTGGGTTCTCCCATGTAGCTTCTTCCGGTAGCTGGTCCATGTATTGAATAAGTTACTCATACAACAGTTTGTTTCTCAATGTTTTGTCTATGATGGTCAGAATGTTTTCAGGGATCAAAATGAGATGCCCTTCATCATCTATAGGTGGCAGGGTTTTCGAGATTTGGACCCCTTGGCCAAACTATTTTCTTCAAACATGAAACATGAAATATATATTATGTACACGTGCACTTGCTGGAAGTTGTATGCAACTTGTCCTACTTTTGCTAGTACTTTTTAAGGCCTGTAGTACCTGTATCCATGCTTTCTTTCTCCTTTCACTGTAATGGATTTTTGTCTATGCGCCTGCAGCTTTAGGAAATACTGGTCACTAACTTGGAACCCTCTTTTACTATGATGATGATCTTAATGGGCCTCCATCCTATCTTGAACCGCTCTAAGCTATTCTTTCACTACTTTAATATTGCTGATTTTCTTCAAGTAAGTCTCTTATTGCTGGTACATGTGTTTCTTCAATGGTTCAACGAATAAACAAGGGATGCTTCGTAATAGTGGTAGTTGGCATTGAAGCAATTATCTGCCAAATACAGCCATATTGACCATGCTGTCTGTTGATTTGTCACACAATCTAGCAAGTAGCCATGAAGACATTTATAAGTGATCTCCGTTTATCCATCAATTTTAGAGTTATAACTCCTTTCAAAAGTTGCTCATGAATGCTCGTGGACAACTTAAATGTGGTGTGAGGATTTGTTAGTGAAATCTATAGCAATAAAGTGGGCTTATAGAATTGATCAACTGAGACAAAAATGGAGTTTTTTCTGATTATTGGCAATCTATGTTCCAAGGAAACATCTCTGCCCGCCCTTCCCCTGTATCTGCTTGCAGATGTTTCTGATTCGGGAATGGTATTGGAAACAGTCCGGAAATGTTCCTCTGCCCTGGGTCCATACCGAAACGGTATGGAAATGGATCTGCCATTTTTATACCATTTCCGGTACGTACCTGAGACATTTTTGTCCCATTTACGATGGCACAGGTCGCCGAAAAAATGAAAACACAAAAGCTATATAAACTCACCTTTGGTCCATTACAAAACACACCCAAAATTTTAAGCATCTTGAATGTTTTAACTCATGAATGCTATTCGACTAAAAATGAGTATTATGCATTTTTTTAATATATATTAATCTTTTTTATAATATATTGTACAGACATTTCTGTGCCGTTTTGTTTCCAAGAGTTTTTTGAAAATCAGTGTTTCTGCGATTTGTACCCGCTTGCATTCCTGTATCCGTTTCCCTTTCCTGGCAACCCAGTCGGCAACCTTGTGATAATGTTCATACTGATGGATTCCCACTTTTGTTTTAGGAGTGGGTTGCAGTTAGCAGGTCAGGACTTTTCAGTCTCTGTCTTATTCCTTTGGAAAGTCTCATATGATGCAACAAAGTTGTAAACATCTGATTTGAGTCTCCCCAGTAGAATTTACTTCTGTTGTTGTAATTGGTTTTAAAAAAACACGCCATTAGCAGCTAGGCAGTATGAAATTCAGATAGAAACTTCTCATGAATCTAAAATTTGACCCCAGATATATATGGTTGTAGAAAATTACATCACCTAAAAATGAATGTTTGCTGTGTTCTTCATGTGTTTTGTCTTGGTTCAGTAGCAGAGCAGCAGCCTTTTCATTCTTGGCATATTTGTTCAACAACATTTCATTCTATCTGGGTTCAGCTGTAGAAAAGGCTTTTATTTCAGGTATTCGAGATAATGAAAAATGTATTTCAAAGTAAAAATTTGGGGCTTGCCTACCCACTTTGCATGTTCTGTGAAGGTCTTTTGGAATTAAAAACGCTTCAAGCTTTGGTGATCAATCCAAATATGAATGCTGTCCCAATAGTTATTGCATAATTTTTTTCACGTGTATAAGGGCCAACATTTCCTTGTCATAATTACAAAATTACTTCTTGTCATTGAATTTTCTGTTCAAAAAAGCAATCACTCACTGATTTTGCATGAGAACATTCCCTATGTCAATGCTTGGTTCATCACATTCTATGACAATTGGCTGTGGAAATCTGCAAGAACGAGTATAAGGGTTGATGTCGTTACCTTCTTCATTGTCTGGGATGCAGTTTCTGTTTGCTTCGTCCATTTGAAATGGTTTCTCTTGTTTATCTGAGTGAGCAATGCTGTCAATCCTCCAACACCATTAATATATATCCCATTGTAGCTGTATAGACTGTTAAGCCTCTTCATTGAGTCACATGATTGAAGGGCAAGTGAAGGATGCCTTGAATCTCTGGTTAGATCAATTTTAATTTAAAATGTGCACTTTCAATATAACTACTTACCTCAACAACACCCACTCCCCGCCCCCATCCCGCACCAAAACTACTCAGAGTCTTAGTTTCAACCCCCATAGGCTCTTGCTAATCCTTTTTGTCACTCAGGCTGTGAGAACTCATAGTGACATTGCAAGAAATGAAATTTAGGGTTTAAATTTTAATTTTTGAAAATATACATATGTCATTATGCAAGGGCTCAAGACACAAGGATTTTCATTTTGTTTTTCTTACTTTAGGTTGCATGAAGCATAGAAGCAGAGGATACACAAAAATATGAATCCTTGTTCTTCAACCTTCGTCAAACAAGGATTCACTTTTGTTTTTCTTACTTCAGGTCACACGAAGCGCAGAAGTAGAGGATACATAAAAGATGAAATCCTAATTTGAATAGTATTAATCAGCTATTTAATATTTACGGAAATTTGCAAATAAACATTTCAATATAATCTAATAAATAAATTTAAAAACCTAAAATACTGCTGTTATAATTGTAAAGTTGAAACTTAAACTCTTAAATGCTGTTTTTAGGGTTATCTAACTGCCGTTTTCAGTAAAAACAGCAGTTCATCAAACCAAAAAACAGCATTTTATAACCATATATGATTCTATGAACAATTTACAATTTTATTATGTAGCTAAATTGGAAAAAAAAGCTCTCACATAATCATTGATTTCAGATTTAACCATTTAGGAATGAACATTTAATGATTTTAAAATTTAAAATAAAAATGTAAATTCCAAAAGATGAAGGGCCATGGCTTACCTTGAAGGCTTTAGGGTTTGATGAACTTGTTGAAACTTGAATGGCTGATGAATGAAGACTTGGCACTTGCTCTTCCTTTTGCTGTTGCTTTCCCTATTGCTAATGCTCTCATGCTTTCAGCCTTTCTTGCTCCCACTCTTGCTATGCAGCTGTTTCACTTGCAGCCTTGCTCAATGCTTTCAAGTTTTGTTAGCAATATGGAGTGAGCATATGAGGTTTATTTTTTATTTTTTTGTGAGTGCTTGGGGTGTGGGTGGTGCCCATAAACTATGAGGGAGGGTGGGGGCACATACATAAAGAAAAATGCCTGATTTTTAAAAACAAAATTACTTTTTGCAAGTTTTTAACACAGAAATGGTCAGGTGTTTACGGTGCAATCGAGAGACTTTAGAAAGTCTCTTTGAAGGCTTAGAACCTCCTGATTTTTAAAAACAAAATTACTTTTTGCAAGTTTTTAACACAGAAATGGCCAGGTGTTTATAGTACAATCGAGAGACTTTAGAAAGTCTCTTTGAAGGCTCAGGAACGTCCTGATGCACCCCCGATGCCCCACTAATGTCCCCTCTCTGAGAAAGATGTTCGAGGAACGTCCCTAGTCTGGTGGTGGTGGTGGGGGCATAGTGGAGGGATGCTTTCGTGGCATCTTGCCGTCTCGGGGACATCCTGTCTCTAAAAACATCATTTTTCCGGGGGGGATGGATCCCTGTGGATCATTGATGATAAATTATATACAAAATGAATCATCCTTCCTCACAATATTTTCCTCCTTAAATGTTATGCCTTAACCATCCCACCTAACTTAACTTCCTACTGTTGGTATTCGGTCACGTATTTATTTACATGTCGTGACTATAATATCAAATTTTGGTTAGGTGACTATTGACATGTTGAGTATTGCGTTCTTAACATCTATTATCTTAGTCTAACAACCCTACTTGTTATATTCTGTTTCTATCCGACTAGATACATCCATGGTACTTGATTAAATTATAAGACTATCTAATTTTTCCAAGATATTAGTCAGCTTTATCATTTTCAAGACTTCTTCCAATCTGACCCTTTCATTCTCAAACATGTCAAATCAAGCTGCTGATCTTGTGTTTGAATTTTGGGTTATTCTTTTTATGTTAGGAGTTGGGTTAGGATTAGTTTTAAACATAGTTACCATGTTTTAAAAAGTTCGGGTTGTTTGGACAAAGAAAAAGTTTGGAAGTTCGGAATTTTGCAAAAAGTTTGGTTCGGTTCAAAAAAATTATGAATTTTAAAAAAAGTTAAAAATGAATAATTATCCATACTTGCTTTACAAAAATCAATCACACATACAAATAAATAAACATACAAGTATACTAAAGTCTAAAACAAATAAAAGCAAAGAAAAATCCATGTTAACTTAAGTCTTACAGTTATGACTCAAACAATCAAAATTTAGAGTTCATACATATTGATATTAAATATAGCAATGATAATTATTCATTGCTCAAACTTCAAAGTTTTGAGCATTAAGCAAAATGCAATTTTAAACATTTGCATCATCAAATCCTACTTCTACATCAAAAGTATTACTTGCATCTTCATCTAATACTGCAGTAGTAGGCTCATAATCAACAACATTTTCTTCATCTCCAAAACACGCTTTTTCTAGGCGAGAGTTGTCATCTTCATTTGCAAGAGAGTGAGTAAGCAATCGTAAATTGCTATGCACAAAAACAAGATTAGAGAGTTTTTGAGCCCCTAATCGATTCCTTTTGTTTGTGTGAATTAAATCGATTCCTTTTGTTTGTGGGGATCTGTTGCCTCCTCTTTTCTTCCCTCCTCTTCTTCCTTTACATGTCCGGGCTCTGCAAGCTTTTTTCGGGCTTCTTTCTTTGCCCATTCTTCTCTTCTTCCTTCTCTTTTCTAGTTGTTCTTGGAGACCTTTTGGTCCTCTGGCTGGAATCTTTTTCGCCTTCTTTGTATGGTTGCAGTCCCATTGACCTACTTTTGTGGTCATTTGTTGGACATTTAATATATTTATCTTATCTTATCTTATTCCAATTTCTTGTACAAGCAGAAGCATTGGAAACATTGGCTGAAGATTTGCATGGCAAACTTCTGCAAATATGGAGTAGAAGACCCATAAAATTTGCCACCATTTAGATCATCCCCACTTCATCTTGCTTGCTCTTGCTTCCTTTTCACCAAACATTTTAAGTTGGTTCTTGAAAATAGTAAGTTGTTCTCTTGCTTTTTCCTTCACATCTTCATCAAGTACCAACCTATCTATTGTTGCAAGTATACCTCTCTTTATCTCCTCATCTGCATCATGATTTACCTCTACTAATTTAGGATCTAAATAGTAGGCTGTTGCATGTAGACGGTGATGCAGCATGAACCATCGTTTGTCCAAAATTTTCCAAATACGCTTGACTTCTTCAACATCATCTACTAGTATCTTTTGAATCTTCCTTTGCTCTGTCAATGCCCTCATACACAAAACCCATGCATGGATTATTACCATCAACCATTCTCAAAATTTGAACAAGTGGCTCAAACATTTTTACTATCTTCTTAGCACCCTCCCAAAATGTGTCCCCTAATATAATTTTTTCAATTTCTTTTGAACGAGTTTCCGTGGAAAGCTTTGACTCTACCTATTCATTAGTAATCACCACATTTCTTAATGTTGTCCTCTCCTCGACCTCCCTATGCAAAGAAATGAAGTTGGTGGCAAATTTTGTTTTAGCGGGGGAAAGAAGCCAACGTTATGCAAAAGAACGATACAAATTCAATGTCAAACGGTAATTGAGGATAAACTTAGAGATTTGTTTTTCTTTAGTCACAATATTACTTACCCATTCTATTTTTGATAGATCTTCAAGCAAAGATCCAACACATGAGCTGCACAAGGCGTCCAAAAGATATGAGGAAATCTATCCTTGAGTATATCACCTACTCTTTTGCAATTGGTTGCATTATCTGTAATAACTTGAACAACATTATCTTCTCCTATCTCCAAAATCGCCGATTCAATGCATTTGGAAATGAAAAGAGAAGTTTTCAGCTCATTACTTGTATCAATTAATTTTATAAACATTACACCTTGCCGAGATATTGCTGAAAAATTTTATGGGGGCTTTTGCCTCAAATCGATCATCCATCACTTATTATTGTGCAACTTGTCATTTTCCAACTTTTCTTCATTTCATCTAGCTCACTAGATATGGTTGTAACCCCCTCTTCAAGAAGACTGGTTCTTAGTCTTTCATAACAAGGCAACATGTAACCCTTCCTAAACTCAATTGCTGCATCTATGAAATATTTGAAATGTGGGGAACGAATTACATTGAAAGGGATGGCCTCTGCATAAACTAGCTATCAACTTGTCTACCTCATGTTTTTGTTGTGGCCTCCACATAGACTTCAATGAGCCTTGTGACTTTTCAACTCCGCTGACACTTCCACTTTCTTGGAAAAATGGCGATGGAGAGCAACTTGAACTAAGCCCATTTGTGAGATAGAGTGTTGGATTTTAGCTTTGTTTGCTTCTAAAGTTAACGATCCAACAAACTCACATTAGATTTAGCTTGCACTTGATTTATAAAATATTTTGCTTCCTCTGAATTCCCATTTGCTATTGAACACCACTTCACATCTGAGGATCCTCCCAGGTAATGGTACCGAATTCTAGTTACATTGCTTGTAATATTGCCATTGCACAAGGTGCATCTCATATTTTTTTTTATTATCATCTCTCTGACAATGTATTTCATCTCCAAGGGACAATTGTTGCTAGACATCTTGACCAACCTGTCTTTCCCTTTACCGTTCAACTACTTTCTAGAACCTACAAAATTCAAATATTACGGTTTAACATTTTTAGCATTTTTACTTACTAACAAATTAATAAATAACAATTACGGTTTAATTAATAAATAAATATTACGGTTTAATTAATATTTTTACATACTAACAAATAAATAAATAATAATTTATAATATTGATTTTAAAAATAAAATAAAACCTATTATATTGGAACTTAAATTATATAAAACATATTATATGAAATATAGTGAATACTAAATACAACTTAATTTTTTCATTTTAAAATTAAAATAAAAATAATAAAAAACTAAATAGTAAATGATCTTAAAATAAATACAAAGTAATTTGTAATTTTGTTAAATAACTTAAGTCGTATTTGACAATTTGTGGAAAATTTTAATTATTAAATTAAAACTAAAAGTAAAACACAATTAAACCTAAAATAAAATAAAACTAAGTTTAACTAATCATTGATAAATAAATAAAAATACTAAACATTAAACCTAAAATAATAAAAGTAAAATACTAAACGTTAAACCTAAAATAATAAAAGTAAAATACTAAATGTTAAACCTAAAATAATCAAACTAAAATACTAAACGTTAAACCTAAAATAATAAAATTTATGTAACTATTTAACAGTAAACCTAAGTATTACCATATTGTATATTTGATATAAATATATTATGATTAATATATAATATGATATATCTCCTCCCAACCAAACAATGCAAATACGTTTACATACCCGCTTTGATTGTGCACAGTTGAGCTTTTGCAAATTCAAAGGTGGAGGATTTCAATGGCTGAGGTCGCGTTTGGTGGAAATCAACATGCAGGTCACATTTAGCCATTGGTGTCTAGCCTTTCACTTTCCCTTTACCTTCTCCATTTTCTTTTATTCGTGTGGTGTTTCTCTTCCTTTCACCGCTCACCGTGCTGTATTTAAGACTCTTTTTGCCTCTCACATCATGCTGCTATTAGGGTTTTTTAGTTTCCTTCAACGTTTTTTACTTTTCAACACTTTAACCTAGTTTTTTTTTCAAATAATTATTTTTAAGGCAAAAGCTAAAACAAACATACTGAACAAGTTCGGTTTTCCCTAAAAATTCAGTCTGAACCGAATTTGGACCATATTCGTATGAATATGGTAACTATGGTTTTAAATAAATTATAGATAGTGGGTTAGGCTAGGTTAAACTTACAAACTTTCTTGGCACCTTTTGTTTATTGTTTGAATGAACAATAGAGTAATCTGATTACATTAGGGACATCCTATCAATCTCTAGGATGTGCGAAATGCCCCTTGACCACACATAGAACATCCTCTTTTATTCCAGGTTTGGCCAGATCCACTTGGGCCAAAAACACTTTCTAATGTCCCAACCAATGGGGATGCTACGAACTTCAAAGGATGTTCAACTGAGTAGCATATAATTTGAGAAACATTTCAAAGATCAACCTCGGTGCAATATAAATATGTTTGGCTTTAATCCTTGCAAATATCAGACCAAAATAATCATTTAACCTATTAATTATCTAAGTTGAAACAACATTCAACTATCTATATTTTTCTTTAATAACAACTTTGCAGATATCAGACAAAAGAAATCATTTTTGCAGATATCAGAAAAAAAATCATTAAATTTGGTAATTATCCAAGTTGAAGCTACATTCATCTATCTATATTTTTTGATGTATAAATTTTGTGTGACCATTTCATAGATTTTCATCCTAATAGAATGCCTTGGAAAATTTTACATGTTGAACTACTTTATTCTTGATGTTTCAATCTAAACAAGCTTACTTCAGAATCTACTAACTAGAAAATATCATAGTTTGTTTTCCAATAAGGTGTTTGTAAATTATAGTGAGCTGTTAGATTATGGTACTTCACAATGTATCCTCCAGCAGGGCGCATTGGAACTTGGGCGCACTTCAGCAGAGCATACAGTCATTGAGAATAGTAGTCCTAATCTTGGTTGTCTAGATTTAACAGTTGCTTCTATGTACTTAGCATTCTAGTTTTAGAAATGTGGTTCTTTATTTAGTAGTTTGCTTTTGTAAAGTTTGACTTTGTCTATTTAAGGGTACAGTTACTTAGGATAAAATTAGGTCAAGGGTTGATTTAATTCGGGATGGACCTAGTTTCAGAATCCAGGCTATTTTTAGGAACTCTTCTTCAGCTATAAAAGAGGGCCTAAGGTAGGTGGTCTATTCATTCAGTGTGTGTGTTTTTTTAGAGTATGTTCCAAAGCATTGCAACATCTGTTTTCTGAGTAATGAACTTGTGATATGATTTGGAGCAGATCTAAGTATTTTTCAGTTAGTTTTTCTCTATTGTATGTAATGGTAGACTATAGCATGCAAAGTTCAGTAGTTTTGATTGCCTTTCAGTTTTGAGCTATCTAGTTGAGGGTTCTTTAAGATTAGAGTGTACTTATCATGGTGTAGAGGAATTCTCAACATAGCATTAGAGCATTGTTATTGAAATCTTCCAATTTCTGTGTGTGGAGAAGATAGCTTTCGAGGGTAGAGAGCTGGTAGAGGATTTCATGGGTGGTATGTCTAAACTTCAATGATTGAAGCAAAATTGTGTTAGTGGCACATGGACCTATGAAGGGTTGTAGGGTGTGAAACCATAGTTGATTCAATGATCATAGATTGAAGCGTGTTTGAATAATTGTAGTAATGGTAACTCCAAGTATGCGCAAGAGTCATGTGTTGGAGGCATCCTCTAACTATGTGTCGTGGAAGTTAAAATTGTAGAGTATCCTAGAAGAAACAAAATTATGGTACCTTGTGGAGAAAAAGGTTACGCCTCCCACAAATCCCAAAGATATGACAAAGTACAACATGAAGGTAGTGAAGGCTCACCACAACCTATTGGATTCGATGGACTATTTGATCCCTCATACCACCATCAAGAAGATTGTCAAGGAGATGTACGATGCCTTGGGAACCTTGTACTAGAGTTTGAATGTATCCAACATGATGCTTCTAAGGAACAAGCTCAACACTACCTACATGAGCAAGACAAATACCGCTGAAAGATATCTAATGAAGCTAGCAAAGCTTAGATATCAGATTGGTGCAATTGGTGATGAAGTCAAAGATAATGAGCTAATCCGGATTGTTCTAAATGGCTTCAATCCAACATACAACTTTGTTAAGGTTATCTGTGGTCGGGAAAAATTACCTAACTTCGAGCAGTTATGGGATGTTTTCATTGGAGAAGTGACGAGATTACAAGTTTCAAATATTTTTACGGATGATGTTCCAGACTAGACCCTCATCAGGAAGGTGAGGAAGGGAGAATAAGAATTTAGGAATGGTTAGAGGAAGAAAGAAGACTCATTGTCTTCTAATCATGGGAAGAAGGATTCGAGTCATATCAAGTTATTCAATGTAATATCCCCTTCCCATTCGAAGACCTTTGGCCTATTTTGTCAACCCGACGGCCAAAGGAAAAATATAAGGGTGGCTTAAGTTATATTTAATTATTATAAAGTGCCATATAGAGCACTTATAATAATTTATATGACTTAATAATTATTAAATCAAGGATGGAAAAGGCCCAAATATAAATTGTTATCCATCCTAGGTGAAAAGGCGACTTGCCTTAAAAAGGGGAATGGGAACATAGAAAGGATAAATGCCCATTTTACTATGTATTTCCCCTAGAAAAATGTGACTTGCATTAGGAGGGAAAAAGTTGTTGGGAAAAGCATTTAATATGAGAAAATATTAAATGCTTGCATAGGGAAAATCCTTGGGAACTAATTGGATATTGTAGAGGTTGTTTTGGGTCTCTTCTTCCTTTATAAGAAGAAGTCGAATTGAAGGGAAACATATTCCATACCATTTGATATTTTCTAATTTGTGTCTTAAGCTTGTAGCTTATGCATATTCTTTCATGTGCACTCGTTGTTTGTAAATATCCAGCTTGTGGAGTAAGATCCCACGGGAACCCTAGCTTCGGTGGTGAGAGATCCATCCCTAGCTAGCAGGGCATTCTTTGGTAGTGAGAGATCTACCCTAGCTTGTCAATTTTGGAGCTGAATTAATGCCTTAAATGTGCTGGGAGACCTATTTTTTAGGTAAAAATTAGGGTTTCGTGTTTGCTATGCAAAAACTATTTTTGGAATATTATTCTTCATATTTTTGTGGCCCAAGATCCAAAGTTTCAGCTCATTTGGACTTCTCTAGCAAAAGATATTAATTTTAGAAGTTTTCAGCTGTTTAGGGCACGCTGTAAATTTCTGGCAGCATTTTGTTATTCGAAAAATTCCAAAAACAGTTCTATAATATCTGTTATTGTATTAGCAAGCTCCATTTAAAATTTCAAGAGATTTGAGCAAGTATTTTTGGAGTTATCCATTATTTTTGTTCGCTGCCCTAGATTTAATTTTCTGCAAAAATCAGATTTCTGTTTGGCTGCAATTTGTTTGTATTTTACATATTTAAAGTTGGGATTGCCTAAAATCCGTTTAGGGGTAAAATAATGTCCATTGGGGACATTACATTCAATTGCAATAAGCATGGCCACAATTCTTTTTGTCCAGAGAAGAAGAAAGGGAAGGGCAAGCACAACAACAAAAGCAATTTGCAAGAAGTGCGGAAGTTTTAGGAGTAGATGAGTTGACTGCCAAGCTTGACACAACCTTTGCCATGGTGTTGTGCCTTTCCACCAACACAGTCTCAAGTGTTAGGTGGCATGTTGACAGTGGAGCCTTAAGACACAACTTTGAACATGGCAGCCTTCTTCAGATTGAAGGAACAACATACTAGCATGCAAGTGGAACTTGGTGATGATGCCAAGTACTCAATGACTGGGATAAGGTCAATCTCATTCCACATGCCAATAGGAGAAGTTTTGGAGCTGCCTACGGTACTATATGTTCATGCTATAACTAAGAATCTCCTTTCAATATCATGTCTAACAAATTTGAAGTGTAGGGTTGATTTTGATGATGATCAATTAATCATTAGTAGACAAAACCCCGAGCCTAGTCAAGTCTTGGCCAAGGGAGTTTGAGAGGGGGGCCTTCACAAATAATTGGTAGATTCGGTGAAGTGGAGAGTTTTATTGACCAACAATGACAATTTGTGTGAGCTTTGGCATAAAATATTTGGGCACTTGAACTATGGATCTTTGCCGCTTTTGAAATACATGGTGGTTGGATTGCCTGATTTTAAGGTGGAGAAGAGGGGTGTGCAAGGGATGCGCACTTGAAAAGCATGCCAAGGCCTTTTTTTTTAGTAGTGAGCACAGGTCGAGGGGGTTCTAGATCTGATTCATTCATATGTTTGTGGACCTATGTCATCAGCCTCATTGACAAGCAATTTGTACTACTTTATTTTCATTGATAATTCTTATGAAAGACTTGGATTTATTTTATGAAGACCACGGGTGAGGTCTTCAACATGTTTAAGGAGATCAAAACACTTATTAAGAACGAGAGAGGTAATAAGATCAAGGTACTTAAATTAGATGATGGAGGGGAGTATGCCTTCAAATTCTTTGATTCCTTTTACAGAGAAATAGGGAGCAAGAGGGAGTTTACAATAGTATACAACCCACAACAAAATGGGGTTGTAAAGATAAAGAACAAGTCCATAACAGAGATTGCTAAGTCTATGGTTCATGACCTAGATTTGCATATGTTTCTTTGGGCAAAAACAGTCTATATTGAACAAGTGTCCTCATAGAGTGTAGAAGGAAAAAACTCTAGAGAAAGGGGAGGAATTGAATGTTTCGATCTCATAATATTTTGGGAGTCTAATTTTCATTCATGTTCCTAAGGAGAAGAGGACCCAGTAGTTGGCTATTGTGAGACCTCTAAGGCTTACAAGATCAATGTTCCATCTCAGAGGAAGATAGTAGTGAGTTGGGATGTGAAGGTGGATGAGGATGTATGGTCTTCTAGGTCTTAGGTTCTTCTAGTAGTAGTTGATGAGGACACAACACTTTCTACCTCAAGTGTTGATCCATATGTTTTGGGGAGTACATGTTTAGATTAGGCAGGTTCTAGTATAGGTACAAAGACAACTTTACCCCCAAGACAACTAGAAAGCCTAAATGGCTTCAACAGACATTTTAGGAGGCGGAAAAGCAAATTGGTGCTTCAAGAACTTCTTTTCATGTAAGTCATCCTCCTAAGAAGTTTCCCAATTATGTTGAACTAATGTCTTCCATCATTTAATACAAAGCCTTCCAGTTATGTGGAGGCAACAAGTTAGCAGGTTTGGCGGGATGCCATGGTGGAGTACAACTTCATCATGAAGAATGATGTGTGGGAGATTGTGCTGAGACAAGTGGGGAAATGAATGGTGGATTCTAGGTGGCTATACAAGGTGAAACATGCAATTGATGGCATCATAGAGAAGTACAAGGTTCAATTCGTAGCTTGAAGATTTTCTCGAGAGAGGGAGTTGACAATAAGAAAACCTTTAATCCAGTGTTGGGTATACTTCTCCCGGTCCATTATGTTTTTAGTAGGTATTTCTGGTAGGTAGCTACATTAGATGCATGTTAAGACAACTTTTTTGAATGGCCTTATTGAAGAAAATGTTTACAATAATCAATGGAGAATTTGAGGTGCATGGGTGAGAAACCCATGTGTGTAGGTTGAAGAAAGCTCTTTACAAGCTGAAGTAGGCACCCCATGCTTGGTACTCGGGGATTGATGAGTATCTATTAGGTTTGGGCTTCACCAAAATGGCTGTAGATCCCAATCTGTATTATTTATTTGATGGATTTGATTTGTTGGTTTTGGTCCTATATGTAGATGACTTGACACTTACAGGTACTTCAAAGAAGTTCATTGCTGGGTGCAAGGAAGATTTGGCTAGAGAATTTGACATGAAGGATATTGAACCAATCCACTATTTCCTGAGTCCAGAGGTGCGACAAAGGACAAATGCGGTTATAGTTGATTTTCTAAAGAGGTTTGTAGTGCCCCTCCTGCTTGTTGCCTTGCTGACCCGCCGATGAGCACTTCAGTTTGGTATCTTGGCGTGGACGTATGTTTTTCAAGCTATTTGACTCGAGCTCAATTCTAGTGCAAAATGACATGCCTATGTCAAACGAGCCTTAACCTTTACTTGATCAAGGTTTCAATAAGTTAAAAGTTGGTAAGTGCCTTGCGAGCACCCCAACTTGGTGTTTTTGTGTGAACACCAATGTTACGCGGAGACGGGCACCCCCCCTTTTCCAATTGTCTCAGACATCTGGGACGTCCCGGGGACTTGGGGACAGGGACGAGACATTTCCCTGACGTCCCGGATTTTAAAAAAAAAAAAGGGGATGTCTCCTAAGGTTAGGGGACGCACCCGGGATGTCCCGGGTGCAGCAGTGTTTAGGGGATGGTGTAGGGGACGCCATGACGTCCCCGAACGTACAAGGGATGTCATCCCGGGACGTCACGGCGTCCCCTACGTCTTACACATTGAAACATTAAAAAAACTAAAAACTTGAATTTAATGCTTTACAAAATGATGTATATGGTAATCATTATCAAGAAGTAAGAACATGTATATAGCTTTATAGTTACCTTGCACATGAGACAAGGTATCAATTTGAATGTGTGGATATCTACTAAATTACTAGAGAAAATAACTAGCCAAAGGGACAAGTATCACTATCATCTAATGTATTCACAGTGGATTAAACTCTTAATGATCTGTAACTAGCCTAGTTACATGGTACACCATTGTCTAATTCATGAACATGGATTCTACTAATTCTATAACTGATTTACATAAACTATGAGCAAGTTTAAGTACTTTTCTTATGCACCAACATTCGTAGATTTGTCCATACTGCAGAGTATTATGAAGGTTATGAGGAATTGAATGTGACACGTGAAAAGGAGATCGCAACAGCAGACACACACACACACATAACAACAAAACCTGGAGAAACCCAGTGCGGGTAAAAATCCAGCAAAAGGCACTGTGCCTTCTTTCACTATCACCAAAAATGCAAGGTTACAAGCTCACGAGGCCACTGTCATATACAACAACCCATCTTGCTTGTTCTGCACCCAATTCCTTATGCTCACTTCAAATTACACCTTTTCCAATTCACTGCAACTCAGAAATCAACTGTACATCATCATTCAACTTCATCTAAGACCTCTGCTTAACCAATTAATGTCACAAACTTCAATTATTCATCACATAAGCCAAGGTCCAAAATGCAATATCTTCAAACTTTCAATTTTAAGTCTTAGTTTATTGAATTATTCATGTTATATTTGTAAAATTAATAAATTATATATTTTTTTATCAGCCATCCCCTTGCCGTCCCCCACCGTCCCCAAAATTTGAAAAAAATTTACCGTCCCGGAAACCCTGTCCCTACATCCCGACGTCCCACCATCTTGGAGTCTTAGGTAACTATGGTGAACACCATCTCATCCGTTTTGTCCCGTGTCCCTTCTGGTGAGTTACTCATGTGTGTATATATATTGTGGAGAGCTAAATATAAGCATGGTGTTTATTTTTAATATTAACATTGAACAATTGGCAAAACATAAAATTAATAAATAAATATATTAATAATAAGTTAAAGTATTAAAAAAATGGGATGTAAAGAATGGTGGCATCAGTGTGGTTTTGAGTTGGTGGCGAGTGGTTGCATGGATGTTAATGACAAAGTGGTCTTGGAGAGTAGTAGCTGGTAGGGCGTAAGCTTGCTGCCCCTTATCACTGCTGTTGTAGTCTCCAGAAGGCATGGGTGCCTCACAAGGCAGGGGTGTGGTTCTCACCAAGTGCAACCAACATGTGTCGAACCCAACCAACTCACCTGTTGCATTATGTCCCCAGCTTGTGCCAAGGGAAGAGCTTTATATTTGGGGGCAGGGTCGCCTAGCTAGTGTAGCAAAAAGCAGTTTTGTTTTTAGATGTTGTAGTGGTAGACGTGGGAGTATACAACATGCCGTGGATTGTTTTCAAACAAATGCATTCATTGGCAGGTTTAAAGCCAAACTCCACACCAGTGCCAACATCATTCTAACCGCACAATGGGTGCGTTAAAACAATGTATGGAGATCCATTAATTCATAATGCAAAGGAGATTTTATTAGATGTTTTAGTTGCAAGTAGCTTGGTAGACTTTATGAAAATGTGGTAGACACGTGGTTTGTTTGATAAAATGCCTCAACAGATGTGGCGTGATGGTCTGCAAGGGCTGCAGGATTTGCACACAATGGGTTTGTTGCAAATGCCTTGGAAACTCTCAAGCAAATGTTGTTGATTGGTGTAAAGCCGGACTCCTCAACCTTTGTTGACACCCTTCTAGCCCGTGTCAAAATGTGAGCTTCTAAGCAAGACAAAAATCCATCAAAGCATTATGAAAGTGATTTTGTCATATGTTTTTCATGCAAGTGCCCTGCTATCGTGTAGTGTGGAATCTTTTGGATGGCAATAGACTGTTTGAAAAAATGCCTGAAGGAGGTGTGGCCATCGGCATCAAGGCTATCGATTATGCACAAAATGGTGTTGTTGATGAGGCTTTAAGACTGTTTAATGAAATACCTCGATGAGATGTGGTCTCATGAAATGCAGTGATTACTGGTTATGCTCAAAATGACACAAGAAAGGACCACTACAAAGATTTTGGGTATGTGCGAAACCATCATCAAAATATTGCAGCTGCAATTGTTCTACTTCCATGTCTTACAACTAGGATAGATGTTAATGTCTACTCTAGACACATACACGAGTTCGAATTTACAACAGAGTGAGCAATACTGGACTTGCTGGATTTTAGGCTTGTGTACGTCTGAAATTTTGATCCCTAGTTATGTATTTAATGAGGAAATTTTTAGAGGTCAAGAGATGGTTTCCATATTTTTTTGAAAGAAGTTCTAATGGGTTTTGGTTGTATGCCAAATGTGGGGTTTTGAGGATATGTGCATTTTGTTTGCCAAAATGCCAATGTTGCCAATGCGGCCCTGGGTGTGTGTTGCTTGGAGGATGTGTGCAAGTGAGAGCTCTGGATTGCTTCATGGCCGCCAAATGCTCCACTACTGTGGTCAGCCCATCTTGAAATCAGGCATGGGTTTTCTTCTACCTCCTTGTCCACTTTTGTTTCATTGTTGTAAAATTTTGGAAATTTTATAGCAACTATTCAATTTCACTGACTGAACACGTAATTGGATGCACTTGCTGCCTGCTTGCTTAGTGTCGATGCCCTTGAATAGGCCCCTGAAAAAAAATACTAACAAAACTCTAAACCTTGGTATTGAACTCATGTTTCCACTTCAACGATATTGTGAAAAAACATTCTGCTTCTTGTGATACCGGAAATAAAGTTCACCTTTATCACATTGTAAAACGCTCTTGTCGACCTTACAAAACCTATTTGGTATGGGTGTCCAATTATTAGTTCCACTTCACCTTCTGCAAACCAATGACTTGAGAGCACTCTATAACTTTGATTTGACAAATCAACTGCCAGAAGGTTGTTAATCCACTTTCTGGTATTTTATTTAGCCTTGTCTTGGCGCTAGTTAATTGACTCTGTTCTGGTAGTGACTTGCTGACCTTGTGAATGCCTCCAAATGGGTGTGGCATAAGGAATCACCGCCTATTTTCGCATGACCTAATGGTCCTAACCTCTTCCCCTCACCTTTATAATACTGAAACATGACATTTGGACTAAGTCTTGTGATGGGTATTTTTGTGGGTCTATCTTTGAGCCCATTTAATGTGTTTGCGAAAAACAACCTTCAAACTTTACGAATGCCCACCGTAATGGTTGGTTGGGTAAATTTGAGCGTCCTTTTACAAAAATTATTTTGGTCAACTTAGCTGGTATCTCATCTTACTAGAGAATGCCACGGAAGTGGTGGTTTCAAGTTTTGCCTAGTCAGTGATTTTATTAGGGGGTCATCTTGTAGGTGTTTAAGTATGTTGGAAATGAAAACTTTTCCCCAAGCGGTTAAAACGAGTTTGCAATTCAAACCAATCTTTGTTGAGACTTTTGGCCAGACTCTTGGGGGTGGTTCTTAGTATGCTAAGAGTGTTTGGGTTGCGTTTGGCCCCTTCTGAGCATTGCACACTCGGTTACCTTCTTGTTCGTATGGTGTATTGGTGTTAGAAGAGGTTGCAACCGTCTAGTGTGTTTGAGTTCCATTTGTGTGTTATGAGTCAGGTTGGTAAACTCCAGCATCTGTTCTACTTCCTTGAATGTTGTGAAGTGGCCATGATGGCACTGTGTTCAAATGACTGGATTGGATGTTGTGCTACTTTCTCTCTCTAGATTCTCTCTTTCTCTCTCTAAACTTTGTGCATTGGAATTTGTTATAAACTTAAGCAAAGAAATGCTGCCTTACTCTCTAAAACCTTGTATATATCGAAAATGATTATGAAACTGCACGAGTCAAGTTTACTTCACTCTCTTTAAATTGGAAAACTTTGAATGATTGCAGATTATCTTGAGAAAGAATACTATTATACTCTCTTTTATTGGAAATAAAATGAATGATTGTAAAATTTGCGTAGTAACATTATTATTCCTCTCTCTAACTTGGATGCATAGATATAGGTGTGTGCTTTGGAAAGGTAAAATCCATGCTAGCGTTATGCTGACCCATGTCATTACAGGTTATGGGTTGATGTGAAAGGAGAGCACCAATAGTGGCGTTCACAGAAATTAAGAACCTTTTATATTGTTCATTTCGTGTATTACCCTAATTGTAAATGACTGGATTTTTAAGTGCTGTATTGAGAAGTAGTCATGATTCCGAAAATGATAATGATGTATGTGTAAATGACTTCATTTAGTCATTGTTTCTTTCATAAAGCAATTTATGTAATTTGTTAATTGCAAGAATTAAAGGAACAATACTTATGTGCTTAGGCTACGGCGCTACGTTAACAACGGTCGTTAGTGAACTGTAAGACATATGAATCTTATTATAGGAATGTAGTGATGTGTTGGAACCTTGCAATAACATTGAGATGATTGTTCTTTTAAACCCTTCATACCCAATGCCTTACAATTGGTTGATAACCATGAACGAAACCATTCTACCCGTGCTCATAAGGGAAACTTGTTCCTTTGTGGCTGTACCTTACCTGTGTTATAAACGAGGGGCTCACTGCTATCATAACAAAACTTACGGTCCTATCTTAGCCCACAGTTTAAGAGTTAACCACATCCATGTTTTTCCTTGTACCTTGCAATTGAATGGATATCCCTAAGCTACACTTCTATAAGGACCTCCGCCGGGTGGGGCCTCTCGTCACATGAGATGTCGTTTTAAGGCATGTCAAGTATTCTTAGCCTCATTCTGAGTTGCTTCATTGAATTGAATTTTCAAAGTTGCTCTCTATTTTCTTTATAAACCCTATAGAAGTAAAACTTGTTGCCATTGCAAGCTAATACCTAGGTGACTAGATGGACCTAATAGAGTTGTCTAGTTTTATATTCTTGCTTAATTAACTTGGTCCTTGGTCACCCTTGCTTGGGCCCAAAAACTTTTGTGAAGAGATTGATAAGGTTAAGGGTGCTCGAGCTCGTATCTCTTTTTGAACCTAGTGAGTAGACATACTTTGCTCATGCTTTCTATCCGAATGCCCTCTTATGCCGGGGCTTTATGACTGAACTTCTTGTTGTATGCGAGGTGGTTATGATGTGCTTTGAGCCTACACGTGGGTAAATATATGTATTGTGTGCCTGCACTTTGGAGAAGATTGTAAGTTGACTTTGACAATGTGTGAATGTTGGGAGACCCTTCTATCCTTTCTCATGAGAACGTAAACCCGA
This sequence comes from Taxus wallichiana var. yunnanensis, assembly GCA_018340775.1. NCBI lineage: Eukaryota > Viridiplantae > Streptophyta > Pinopsida > Cupressales > Taxaceae > Taxus > Taxus wallichiana. The sequence continues at coordinate 58,013,837 of CM031241.1, forward strand.
GTCTTCCTTCTTGGAGATGAGTCTACACCTCTAGTTGTGAGGGTACACCCTCTTGGTGGTCCTAGTGGGTGCCTAGTGACCAAGGATGCCTTACATATTTAAGGTAACATATGTTGAGGATATTGAGACCTTGTTGGTTGTTGTTTGCGACAAGTGCATGAGGCTGTGTCGAGTAGTTGCAGTGCCGCTTTGTGCACGTGCCAAGGCAAAACCAATGTTGAACTTAAATAAAATGTAAATGTGTTTTAAATATCTAGCAAAAAAAAAATGGCACTGTTTTGGCTCGTTTTGTGAATGAAAAACTTTTGGGCTTGACAAGGTTCCAAATGATGGATTGCAAACCCATCACCACTCCTATGAACCAAATCTGAAGTTACATACTAACTTGGATTCAGATTTGGTACATCCTTGGGTGTACAAACATTTGATTGGGTGGTCCTTGATGTATCTGGTTAATACCAGGCCAGATATGTGTTTCGCAGTGAGCACTTTGATCTAGTTCATGGCTGAACTGAGGCAGGTTTATTGGTTTGCTGCAAAGCATGTGTTCTGATACTTGCAGGGCACACTACATTTTGGTTGAAGATATGTAGGGGATGATGAATTGATGCTGCATGGATTCATTGATTCTGACTGGGTAAGAGATGTAGGTGACAAGAAGAGTACTTCAAGATGTTGCTTCAGTTTGAGTTCAAGAGTCATATCCTTGTTCGGTAGGAAGCAAACTTCAATGGCATTGAGTTCAGTAGAGGCAAAGTACATGACAGCCAACTCTGCTAGTTGTGAAGCCATTTGGCTTTGTAAGCTGATTGCAGAGTTGATAGGTGAGAAAATGGAGCCTACAATCATTTACTGTGACAATCAAAGTTGTATCAAACTCTCTGAGAATCCAGTATTTCATGACCGCTCAAAGCACATTGACATCAGACATCACTCTTTGAGAGAGTTCATAAGGGAGCAGTTGTTCTTGAATATCTTCTGACAGATTAACAGGTTGCAGACATTTTGACGAAGCCTCTAGCTAAGGGGAAATTCGAGATGTCCTAGGAGAGATTGGGGTCAGTGGAGAACGCATTTCTTAGTAAGAGGGAGTGTTGGATTGTGGTATTTCATAATGCGTCCTCTAACAAGGCGCATGTGTGAAACTTAGGCACACTTCAGCAAAGCATACAGTCATTGAGCTTAGCTGTCCTGTTCTTGTCCTATTCTTGTATGTGCAGATTTAGCAGTTGCTTTTATGCAGTTTGTTTTCCAGTTAGAAAAGGAGTTCTTTATTTAGCAGTTTGCTTTTGTAAAGCCTTTGTCTATTTAATGGCGCAGATCCCTGGATAAATTTAGGTCAAGGGATGATTTAATTTTGTGATGGATCCATTCTTAGAATCCAAGATATTTTTAGGGTCTCTTCTTCAACTATAAAAGAAGGCCTAGGGTAGGTGAATTATTCATTCAGTTTTTCATTTAGTGTGTGTTTGTCTAGACTCTAGAGTGTGTTCCAAAGCATTGTAACTTCTGTTTTCTGATTAATAAAACAGTGATGTGATTTGGAGCAGATCTGAGTATTCTTTAGTTAGTGTTTCTCTACTGTACGTGATTTTAGTTTCTAGCATTTAAGGTTAAGAAGTTTTGATTGGCAATCAGTTTTGAGCTATGTAGTTGAGGGTTCTTTAAGATCAAAATCTGCTTACCATGGTGTAGAGGAATTTTCAATATGAACACACTCGTAAGAAATTAATAATCCTTTGTCAATACACTTGGTCCTTGGCCACAACATGTGAGCTCCAGTTCTGTTGCATGCTTTCGGCACTTACAAGTAGTAACACATTTGATTATTTTATGGGATGTAATATCTGAATACGATCCTTATGTTCCTACATCTTTCAGGTCAAGGAAATACTCGTGGAAGAATCAAATGTGCAGCCTGTCAATAGTCCTGTGACTGTTTGTGGAGATATACATGGCCAGTTCCATGATTTAATGAAGCTTTTCCAGACAGGGGGGCATGTGCCAGAAACCAACTATATTTTTATGGCAAGTTGTCCACAATATATGAAACTATGTTGGATACTACGAAAAACCAGAATAGATGGATATTTTGTGCTAGTTGCTTTGGTTTTAGCTTTTTTGTATGTTTTGCTAACTTAATTTATGTTTAACAGGGGGATTTGGTTGATCGAGGATACAACAGTCTTGAAGTATTTACTATTCTTTTGTTATTAAAAGCAAGGTACTTGATTTAAAAGGGAATCCCTTATATGGATGATTTCTGGGTTAAATTGCCATTTCTGATCCAAACCATCTCTTAGATTAAGCTCCTTTTGGCTATGAGGCTTCGGTCCTGCTTCCCGATAATGACAAAGTCAGAAAAGTGACACTTATTTCTGTATGCATTTTAAACAGTATAAATGTTAGGATTTATAAAATGACAGAAAATCATAATGTTTTATGTTCTACCTTGGAACAGGAAAGAATTTTCTGTCTGCAAGCCAAAAGATTAGTATAACATTATCCAGTACCATACAAACCATTTTAATGAGACAATCTCAATTGAGTATTTGATATTTCATCTAGCCAATAATCTATATATTACATCAGGAAATTGAAGTAGAAAAATATTGATGATAAAGAAAGAAAGACCAATGTTCATGAGTGAAGAGTAGGCCAATGACGTGTAATACATTTAAACACAATAGAAAAGTACCAGGGTAAAATTGAACCTGAGGAGCTGAAAAGAAGAAAAGAACTAAAACATTAAAAGTATAACAAAACAATTAAAGCAAAATCAGAGAGGGTACACCCCAGCAATAATGTGCAATTACAAATTTAAGTAGGCATGTCAGGGGAGGACCCCTCAAGGGAGGCAAAGAACCAAAGGAGGCTAATATTGAAGACTGGGGGCCTGGATCCCTGTTCTATCACGTCTTTTTCAGCACCTGGAGGGGAACAAAAACGAACAACATTAACAGGGGAGAAAGAACCGGGAGTGTTGTCATCCATTACTGTAAAAAAACCAACACAGGATTTGACAATTTCCACAGTAGAATGTCCTGGATTAAGGGGGCTAGGTTGGATAATCCTTGAAGAAAGCAAGATACTTCCTTTAGAACCTATTCTAACACCCAAGGTCAGAGAGTCTCCAGTAGTGGAGACAAAACTTGCGATGCTTGCCTGTTCCCATATCGGGCTACTGGCAAGGAAAACTAAAAATCCTATGGTGCTGAGTAGTAGTAGATTCGAATATCAAGTTGATGTAAACGTAAAATTCATGACAAACTGTTTTGCAGAACTCAGTACCAGCAGGCCTTCCTCTCCATTAGGAGCATCATAATCTGAAGTGCAAGATTAAAGGTAAAGGTAAGGGTAATTTTAGAGTCACCCCCCAGTGAGACACCAATTTGGTGTATGAGACCCTCCTTTTAGAAAGGCCACAAGGGGATTATTTTTGCATTTAGCTTATATATTGTTCAATGAAGTGAAAATACCCTACTCCCCTCTAGATTTGAACCTGTGCCTCCTCTAATATGCCTTTCCCATCAGGTTCACTCAGTAACAACTCTTGCAAACCCTCTTTTAATGCAATATACCTTAGATTAATTTAAATAAATATATAGTTATAGTTATTACATTATTAATAGACATGTCCATTGGACACATCTCACGTGACTATTATCAGATATAGATTACAGTCACATCCTTGTGTTGAAAGCATCTGATGAGAATGAACTATTAAATGTTTATATTAATACTTCTCAGGATGAATTATTAAATGAGAGTAATTTTCCGAGTGGCATTAGAACCGAGTCCGATGCTTGTATAAATGATTTTGTAGAGCCTTTTCTTTTCTCAATCACCTGCTATGTTCTGCTCATCAATTCTTACCTATTTTTTCTCCTTATACTCCATATATGTCCTTTGTGACTTCTTCATTTCCTCTTCTTTAACCTTATTTTTAACATTACAAGTTGCTACGTCTGATTTGAGACTAAGTCAAAAGGTTATGGAATTGACCCCAAGCTGTGGGGCTTAGTTACAAGAATGGCTTAAGGCATGGATTATCTTCACTCTAAGACTTCGTCATGATAAAAACATGGCAGTTGAGGTATCAAGCAATCGCTGGACCTTGTGCAACCACTCATTTCTCTGGGTCTACTTGTGGCGTGCCAAAGTGACGTCTAATGTAAATTTCTCATTCAGATTACCTCTAAATTGACTTGAATAGGTTAGGGCATCTTCAAGAACCCTTATTTTTGTTTGGAAGTCAAATTCTGTTTTTCATCAAGTTTAGAAGTCGCCGTCACGATCTTCAAATTTAGAGGTGCGCCAAGACATTTTGGTTCACTGACATATTGTGCTGTGGTTTTTTAGCATGCAATTTTGCCACTCCATCTCTTTGGTCCATAAACTTAGAGATAGGCTAAAACCATGATTTTTGAATTCAAAATTTCAGGATAAGGACAAAAGAGGATAATTACCAAGATAGTTCATAGTATTTATCTTTTAATGGCTGTTCATGATCGTTTTTGCATTGAATTTCATACTTGACAACTAATTCCTGCCCTTTATTTCCCCTATTATCTGTTATAAATAGAATGCTAGGGAAGGCCATTCTCATCACTCAAAGCCTTGAGCATTCTCTCTTTTGCTTGTTACTTGACTCCGTAGGAAACCTTTTGGCTTTACTTTCTAGTCGCTTGGTGTTCTTCCTTTGGAAGACCAACCTAGTACAGGTGTGACAAGCAAACGAGTTAAGATCAGTCTTAACTTTTAAGTAGCAGATCTTACATTCTCTTCAAGTAATTCCCCTTTCTAGTCTATGAGATCTTAGTGGCACATATGTCTATTATTAGATATCTGGCATCTTTAAAGTCTTGAGAGAGTTGCACTAAGCAAAGGAGCGATACTGTCATATGATAGAGAAGACACATTTTGATAGCGGTTCTTCACTTCTATCATGAAATTGCTAGTGGATGATATAAGTGGTTTTGAACCACTCCATTTTAGCATTCAAGCTATTTTAAAGCTTCTTTGCTTCACACGTTTATGGTTTTTCTTATCTAGATGGTAGGTGACCCTCTGTTGCTTTAAAGATTCCAGCTATTGTATATAGGTTGGTAGCTTTTTAGTTAATTTTCCATGTCAATCTAAAAAGTGTCACGGTAGTACTACATACTGCACTTGGTGGGTGCATGTGTTGCAAGCTACATGCTTACTCATACATTCTTCTCTTTGTTTACATTACTCTATCTCTATTGCCCATTCCCTTTTTGGTTGTTGTCTTTTGGTGGTTAGCATTGTCACTCCCTGCCTAGATGGGGAATTGGGATTAAGGCAGAAATATTTTAAAGAGAAGGTTATGCCTCCTCTCTGAGATTAAATACTTGAGGAGCAAGTTATTGTTTTTATTCACCGTTCAATTAGTTCAACATTTGCTGCTCTTATTCCCACAGGAGGATACAGTTATCATTGATTGACGTCCTTTATCTTCTTTCGACACCAAATACAAAATTATCACAAAGATTTTGTCCAACCTATTAGCCTTTCGAAGGAAAACAAGATGACCAAGTTTCAAACTGCCTGTGTCACATAGGAAAGTATTTGATAGTATGATTGTGGTCTTCGATGCCTTCTAAACTTTAAATTATGGCATTGGAGATGGATATGAGTGAGGTGCACAAAAAATTGAAATGGATTTTTTAATCTGTGCTAGCAGTAAAATGAAATCGATAGATTTATCTGTTATAGTTTGCAATGTTTCTCTGGAGTACCGATTTATCCATTCTAGTTGATAGGGAACCATCTTTTGTTTTTTTTCCTTATCGAGAGATAAAGTAAGGTTGCATAGTGTCTTCATTTCTTTATATCCATAAAGCAGATGCCTTATTAAGCTGTTTAGTGGCACACCACGATTATTTCAATCCAGCTGGTCAATTTCAACCTCAACATCTAAGCCCTACCTGCTATTTGCTAATGACACCTTTATGTTGGGTAAGGTGTGCTCTGTGCATGGAAAAGAAAAAAATTAGTGTTGGTTGCCAACATTAATCAAGCTAAAACTTTAATTGATTTTTTTAGCTTTAGGAATATCCGGTACTCTCCACTCTCCATAAGAAATAGTAGTTTGGCACTTCTCATATGGAAGAAAATTATGCACTTAAATACTTCAGTATTCTTGTTTCCTTTTGCCATCTTAGATTAAGTGGAATCCTTTCCTTCAACATGCTGAAAATAAGCTTCCAACTTGGCCAAACAATTTCTTCAACCTTGCAGGATGTGTGGCTAAACTGTTTCTTCCACTTGACAGAATGATTGGCCAGACTGTTTTCTCCACTCAGCAGGATCGTTGGTTATATTAAATTCCATGCCAATCCAATCTTTATGCCCCAAAGGAAGTATTTCAATGGTTAAACATCTTAACAACTATTATTACATATGTATCGTTCTAAGTCCTGTATTCATTACTACATATACTCCAAAAAATTTAGGGGTATGGTGTGAGAAAGAAAGATATTATATTAATGTCCTTGAATGACTAATGTAGATAATGGGACTAGAAAGTACATTCAGTTTGCAATAGAAAAGTACTAGGGTAGAAGAATCCCAGGCGCTTAAAAATTGAGAGATTTACTATGGCTATCCTTGATCAAAGGTGTCAAGCATTTAAGGGGTTTCTTTCCTAAAAGGAAATTATCTTTTATTAAAACCAAGTATCTATTTAATGTAGACCCAATGCAAGCAATGTGTCAACCTTGCCCTTATTAGAATATGACTTATAGTGACATAGTTACCTAATACTCTGGGACGGCAATTTTTTTGAAAATTTGGGGACGGCGGGGGGACGGCTACTAAAAATATATAAAATTATATATAATTTATTAATTTTACAAATATAACATGAATAATTCAATAAACTAAGACTTAAAATTGAAAGTTTGAAGATTGAAACCATTAATGATTAATCCAATTATTCATCACATAAGCCAAGGCCCAAAATGCTATATATATATATATATTCAATGTTCAAAACTTCAACATGACAATGAAAGACTAAAGCTGAAAATTAAAAACAAGTCTTACTCTTCAATAATCAACATGAGAAGAGTACACCTACATATGCTATGAAATATTATGTCATGACTCATAACTAAAATGACATTACATAACCAAAATGACAAGTGACAAGTACAACTCAAAAATCACTATCAGAGCCCTCTGAAGGAACACTTGTGAACCACTCCTCCTCACTTAGAAGTATCTGTATCAGCATCATCTGCATCTGCAAAGGAGATATCAACCAATCCTCGTTGCTCCTGATCTTCATCAATTTGCCTTGCATCCTCAGGATCCACATCCCACCTCAATGTCGGGGTCTCCTTGTACGTAGGTGCCTTGCGAATCCATGAGACGCAAGGCACTATGTACAACAACACGTTTCTCTGCTCCCTTAGAGGTAAGTCTGTTCCTCTTAAGAGAGTGGATCCACCCATATGTTGACCAATTCCTCTCAGAAGTAGAGGAACTAAAAACTTGAAAAAGAAGACGAATAACAAGTGTATGTAGCAATCTTGCAGGTCCATACAATCGCCACCAACTAACTGGACTCTCTTGTGCCAATGTGGTCCTGTCTATCTTTGATGATTTTTGTAGCCATCTAGATAAGCAAACTTGAGCCAATCAGTTCTAACTCGTGAAGCATCCTCTGCATTATACATTTTTTTAGGGCTTTCAAGAAACCCTTCCTCACCTCCTCATCATCTACTGGGAGAATTCTACCAGGCCTCTCAACATACCACTTTGGATTTAGTGCATATGTAGCCATGTGTAAAGGAGTGTTCAACTTCTCCCATCTCCGCTCAATGATAGGTTGAATATGGTGATGGTAGAACTCCAAGGTGGGGTCCCTTTCCCAACAAGAGCCTTCATCTGGCCAAGCATACTATCAATACATTCATATATCTCACCAAGGTTAGGGCTATCAAAATCCCCATATTTTATCACACTGAAAACCGGAGATACTATGGATGTGATATATCTCACATCTATCCAAAATGTTTCTTTCACCACAATTGCTTTCACCTTCTTCCCCTGCTCTGTCTTTCGACCCATCCCACCTAGACCACTCTGATGTCATGACCATACATTGTAATGATTCTTGCAACTCAGCCATCCTATCTAGTAAAATAAAGTATGATGCAAAATGCGTGTCCACTAACTTGAGGAATTCCTTCCTCGAAAAGCTACGGAAGAGTGCCAATGACGTATGGTGGTTGCAGATGAACATCTGCACATCTCTAGCATAACTAATAATTTTTGACCCAATCAATTTTTCCAATATCTTTTAGTGCATTGTTCATGGCATGCACACAACATGGGGTCCAAAATATATATCGGTAATGAGCCTCAAGAAGTTTACCTGCTGCCCTGCACACAAGCTACATCTGTGACAACCTGCATAATGTTGGTGGGGCCAACCTCCTCAATGACATCTCGCAAAATGGTGAATTGGAACTCTGCATCCTTCTTCTTTCTGAACAATCAACTTGCCCTAAAAAGTAAGGACTCTCTCTGCATGAAAAAATGATATTTATGAGTGGGTGGTGTCTGATATCTGTCCACCCATCCATGATGATGCTGCAACCGTGAGAGACCCATGCACACCTCATTTCCTCCATCAGTAAATTAACCTTGGAATAGTTCCTATCCAAGATTGTGGTTCTCAACTTTTGTCTCCTAGGGGCAGATAACTCACACCTGCTTTGGCTACCTTAGCCATAGCCTCTTTGAAATAAGGATAGCGAACAACATGAAATGGAATGCCAGTAGCAAAAAAGAATTTTCCAATGGCATCATTAGCCTCTTCTCTAGCCTTTGTATCATACATGTCAATAATGGATTAGAGGCCATAACCTTCCTCTTCCCCCTACTACTACCAAAAGCATCCAATTCAGACACCTCATAAGATGCACCTGCAACACTACCAATATTAATTCTCACAGAACTAGAAGGGGTGCCAGTGCCACTAACATGACGGCCACGAACTTCTGGAACTTTTTCCACCATATCTCCATTATACAGCCTCACCATTTCTGACCTCTCTTCAAGTGATAGTTGTCCACACATGCCTACACCTTTCCCTGGATGTGCAATAAATGTGCATTCAACCTAGTAATGTTGCCTGACCAAGATAATGAGCATATGTTGCATTTCCATATTTTAGTGCCCCTGAAATGCTTGATCTAGGACCCTGCATAATTTGACCAAATTGTTTCAAAGGTTTTTTCTTATCAAAAGGCCCCCTAGCATACTTTTTCAACATGGCGGAGGGGCAACTGAACTTGTCCACACTCCCTTGTGAACTAGCAGTATTAGGTGTTTCTGATTGTGTTCCTTCTCCTTGCACACCCATCTCATCACCCATTTCAACCTCACATTCAACTTGATAATCACTATCTAAACTCATTTTGAAGTTGCAATAATTAAAAAACAAAACAATATAACTATACAATACAATAAAACAATGAATACACTTAAAAAAACAGCGATGAATACATTTAAAAATTTAAAAAAACAAGCAATAAAAATGCCCTCCCTTTATGCTTTATCTCATTCCCTCACTTGCTAATCCAAATAGGAAAAAAATACAAGCAAATGCAATGCCTTCACTTTCAACTTTTCATTTGGAAATTAAAAAAACAAAAACAAAGAATGGTTGTAAATTTGTAATATATGTACATATAAAATATAAGCTAGGTAGTGATATTTTACTGAAAAAATATCAGGCATAGGTGGCCCTCAAATTTAACCCCTGTAAACTAGTGTTATTTCTTGCTCTTGCTCTTGCTCTTGCTCTTCCTCCTTGCTCTTGCTCCTTGCACCTTGCTCCTTGTTCTTTCCTTCTCTTTTTTACTTTTGCTCTTTCCTTCTCTTTTTTGCTCTTGCTTGGTGTGATTAGAATGAGTGTGAAATGCTCTTTTTATAAGTTTTTTTGTTGCTTTTAGGGTTAGGGCATGTTGTTTTTATTATAAAGTATTAAAAGTTTAAAAAATATTATTAAAAACCCAAAAATCACTGTGTTTTAATGTTAGAAATATGTACAATTCGTTGAGGACGTCGTGATGTCCCCAACGAAGTCCCCAATGCCCCTTTGCACCCGGGACGTCCTAGGTGTGTTACCTGTTTATGGGGGATGTCTCCGGGACATCCCCCTTTTTTTGGAAATTAGGGACACCGGGAATCATCTCGTTCTGTCCCCCGAAGTCCCCGAGATGTCCCTGATGCCCGGGATGTGAGGAAAAAGGGGAGGGACGCGTCCTCGCGTAACATGGAGTCACTATTAGTTATGTATTAATTAATGTTCAATCAGAACCACCTCAACCATTTTGTAACTATATCTTGCATAATAAAATGACAGACACAATGTACAACTTGTGTATTCCGGCTTCTCTTCATTCTTTCACAATTCACATCTTCTAGCATTGGTATTAGACCCTTGAACATTAGAAGAAGATTTTGAAGGGTCGTGTAGACATGCAAATCATCGAGAAATCCAAGGAGGTTGAAAGATGTCTAGGGCACGTTTTTTAGTTTTCACACACTCAACAAAGCTACTCTGCAAAACATCAAAACCACCATTGCTAGCATGCAGAACCATTCACGGTTTGAGGGCATAGTATCATAAGGGCAAAGGCAAGAGATTACAGTCGACAATGCAAAGGATAGAACACCATTGGTACGAGTTCGTTAGGAATCACCATTTAGATCGAAGGAGAATCATGATTTGGAGAAGAATCATGACTTGATGAGAATTACTAGAATAGTTCGAAATCTTCAATCACATACCCATATGACTTAGATTTTGAAGTTTCCCTGCAATCATTTACATATTTACATGCATTTTTCAATCTCAGTTTCCAAAAATGCAATTTTAGGGCACAAAAATCCACAAAGTTCAAGGGGATGGAAGCTAGCGAGTTTGAAGGTAAAACAACCACAATTGAGGTCGTTTAAAAGGAAAAATTACATCTACACAGTTGCCTTTTTGGTTATTTTGAAGATCCAGATGCTAGGGCATGATACTACCTTTTGGTATTTTATTTTGGTGAAATTATTTAATTTTATTTTGGCGATTTATTTTTAGACATCTATAATAATTTTCAGATGTTTGCAGATTTTTAAAATTAGCTTTTTTCTTTGTCTATAACTAATATTTTTTGCTATAAATTGGGTTATTCGAAAGGTGTTTTTTTTTTTTTTTTGTTGAGGAAGGAAATAACATTCGACAAATATTTTGGCTCAACTTCCAAACCTGGAAAGTAAAGATACAGATGCAATTGATGAACAAAAATTTGCGGGAATAATATAAGGGAATGAGAAACCACCTACAAATGTCAATAAATTCATGGATTGGTAGAGTAGAGATGATAAAGCCAAATCCATTATTGGTCTCTCTCTCTGGTTTTGAGTTACATCATGTAGACCTAGAAAAATCATCCAAGGAAATTTTGGATAATTTGAATAAATTATTTGGAGCAAAAGCGGTAACGTAAGGTTTTCTTTGAAACTTTAACTATTGAGATTCAAAATGGATGACAGAGTCACTATATCTAGCCACACAAGCAATTCGAGGTCTCTCATCAAACAATTAGCAAAAGTCAAAGCTAGGATTGATGAAAGGGATGCCAAAACTATTTTGTTAAACATTTTGCCTTCTAAATACAACAATGTCATTTTTACTTTAAAATATATTCTCAATCTTTAGAGGATATGATTTCAACTCTCTTAGCCAAAGAAAAGATAACACCTACTGAAGATACAAAAGGTGATCCTCAACATGAGAGTGCATTATACTCAAGACACTATCATAAAAGATCAAATAAAGACGAAGGGGAGAGTGAATTTTATTATTGCAAAAAAAGAGGTCACACTGTGTGGAACTGTAGCATTCGAGCCAATGATGTTCTCAAGGGAAATCTCAAAGTCATACCCAATGAAGTTAAAATGGCCATTGTTAAGTCCCACCGACACAATCGAAAATGGCAAAGAATTTGTTAATGAAGAATATGTATTTTAAAGAAGTTCCACACTTTGAAGATAGGAAGGGATCTAGTGTAAATGAAGCTTAGCATAGATGATTGTCCAATTAGTTTTGGAGTTTGTGGATCTTGGGAATTATATTTACTAGGGTCATGAGACAACTCGATGGAGCACTGTGGATGTCGCTTAATATGGATGGTTGTCCAATAATTCGGGAGGCTTCGTAATTTGGGAGTTTGGGAAGGTGTAATTCGTGAACTCGGGAATTCAACTCGATAGCTACACATTTATAAAGGTTATGATGCAACTTGGAGTTTTATCTAGGCAAAGAACCATTTTCAAGAGAAAGATTTTGAAGAATGTGTGGTTTTGTTTGGCTTTGTTTTAACTTTGTGTCAGTGCGTTTATTTTTTCCCTCTATAACAACAAGTCTTAAGAATGGGTATTAAAATATAAGGCTTACCTTTTATTATCAAGTCAATATTAGCTATTAGGCTTGGCTAATTGGGATTTGACAACAAGGACCTGTTTTACTATGGCACGCCCCCTCCATGGTGGTCCAACAAGCTCCAAGAGGATATCAGATATATTTTTAATCGTGATTCTCTGTCATGATTATTTCTTCTGCTTTTTTGTTGTTTAATGCTCAAGCTTGGACCAAAAGCTATTAGGCTTGGCACAATCGAGTGTGTAATTTTGAGTTTATCATAATATAAAGTTCTGTTTAAAAAAAAGTCACTATTAGTCATGTATTAACTAATGTTTTGTTGTAACCACCTCAACCATTTTGTAATTATCTCTTGCATAGTAAAATGATGGACACACAATGTACAATGTGTGCATTCTGACTTCTCTTCATTCTTTTGTCATTTGCATCTCGATCTTCGTGTTTAGTACTCTAATGGGTCGACTTTCTCGATTCAAAATGGGATTGTTAATGAATTTTATACTCAAGCTATTTAGTTGATTTTTGCTCTAAGGAAGGGATACTTTTCCAATGACGGTTATGCAATAAGTGCGCAATTTGGCCATATGTGCGCATACCGAGGCTTTGTACTTTGTAGCAAATAGTTCTATGTTAGGACAATGATTTATTAAGTATTCATATTCAACAAATATCCATTCTTGGGATGCTTTCCAAAGAAAAGGAACCTCTACTCTAAAAAATAATTTATTCTTAAATATATTGTACAAAGTTGTTGACAATTGTGTTAAAAAGCCTTGAGAAATATTGAAAAATTCGAGCATGTGTTAAACTTCTTTTTCTCATTTTGGACATTCAATCCTCACTCGAACAAAGACCACATGTGTGAAGGGATGATAGGGATTTCTACTTTGTAGATAACAATTCTATGACATAACAATAATTTAGTCAATATTCATATTTAATGGCTATCCCTTCTTTGGATGCTTTGCAAAGAAAGTTAACCTCCACTTTATAAATAAGTTTTATTCATAAATATAGGATACATTTTCATCGACAATTATGTTAAAAAATCCTTGAGAAGTATTGTCAAATGTGAGAATGTGTTAAAATTGTTGTTTCTCATTTTGGACATTCGATCCTAACTCCAACAAAGCTTGAACCTACAAAGAGAAGGTAGTGTGCTTGACTATGCTGATGAGAGGTCCTAGGTTTTGAGTCATTGGAGGGGTTTGCCTTTAAAAACATGGTAGTAGAGCGAGATGGCTAGGTGCACTCGATCCCTATTTTGCTTGACGGGGTGTTGAAGGTGTGTGGCTTGACATGGGTGTTGAAAAGCATGGACCTGTGAAGGGTTAGTTGCTTAGTAATAGATTGCCAAAAAGAGTCATGGGAGGTCCTAGGTTTGAATCCTAGCTGGTTGATGCCTTACACCAAGACATTCTAACAATACGTTGTTAACAAACTTTACTTAAACATGTAATGCAACTATTAATCTACAAACATTGTGAGTGATATGAAATCTTGAATTAGACATGAAACTCGAGACAATGATTTTTAAAGTGCAATTAGTGTTAGTACTATTTATGATTGTTTGTGGTTTAGTCTTCCGGGAGTAACGATTAAAGTGATACAAATGAATACATCATATAACTATGATCTTCCGGTCTGTGCTCTTACCATTAGTGCCCGGGTCACTTGCACAAGTCCATGCTTTGGGCATCTCTATGCAAATCAGAGCATCATGTGTATTCCGCACATTGCTAGAATTCATGTTGCATAGCTCAGAAGACAACAACCCCAATATGAGTCAAGGGGCAGCACATTTTTTTTTGATGATCAATCTTGATGCTGTTTGACGCAAGTTAGTGTTTTCGCAAACTCTATGCATCTTGCGCAACAGGGTGCCAACACAACTTCTACACATCATCAACCATCCACACAACATTGGTGGCATGCTGCACAGTTCAGTCCATGCGCACAACATCCAAAATACACAACCATGTGGACACTCCACTCCACATTAGGTCATGAAAGATGGCACTGCCAAAGCCCATGTCATGTCACAACACCTATCAACATGCCGGACATATATGTAGGTCAAGCCACATAATTGTTGGAAGGTGAAGATTCACACATGGAAGCCCAAGCGATTCAACTTCCATAACGGTTCTCTAAGCAGCAATGTATTCTATGTATACATATCTATAGCATTAGATAGAAAACATGTATTAGAAGATAAACTATACATCTCCATTGAGAGTATGCCATGTATAGAACATGCAAATTTATAAAAAAATTCATTTCAGTTTAATTTTTTTCTCTATTATGAATCTTGTACATATTGCTTACACATACGCACGTAACACATCTACATCCGCATTTAGAGTGTTGTCCCCCACACCTCCTGGGATTTGGATTAAACTATGTATGAACTGCGAAGATATAATCATTCATGTATTATAGCTTATAAATCTGGAGTACATTACACATTCCAATAATGTATTGTTCTTTTTGAAAGCCTATCTTCCTCCCTTGTGCTTTATTTTTGATCATCTATTTTACTTTGCTCACATATCATTATATTTTGCAACATGGTATTAGAACTAGGTAGCCGGTACTTGGTATGGTTTGGGTATGTGTATGGGGATCCAGTATGCTGGGATGACATTTTTTTGGGGGCGGGTACGACACTTGGGTATAGCCGTACAAAATATATATATATTTAATGTTAAAAATATAAAAAATATAGCCAAATAAGCAAAATTAACCACATGCATGCATAGAGTAAACAAAATAAGTGAGGTCATAGATGGGGATTTAGATCTTAGTTAGATCTAACTTAAAACTCGCATTGAATTCCATGCATGTTAGTGGAGTCTTTTCTGCTTTATTATTGGAATCAGGTTGGAGATTTTTTTGTTCTTGTTTTGTCTGTCTATTGCTGCTCACAGTGGTGTGTTTCATGGCATGAATTTTAGGGCTAGTTTCCTCAGTAGCTCCTTGTGTGCCTTGTTAGGTTATAAAACATGTGATGTATTTAATTCATTTTTTACAGCAACTGTACGATGTCTTGGTCATTCTCATTCATTTATTTGCTCTCTTCTTTTGCCAGTACCATGTGCTCAGTATCCTGTCAGAGAACTTATCTTTACATTTACTGATGTTCTTGCCTTCTGGTTTTTGTTCTCGGAACTTGTTTTCCACCATCAATTAGTGATGCTTTGTTCTATTCAACAAATTTCAAATTCCACTCTAAAAATAAATTAAAAAAATTAGACAAAATTAACTGCATCGGCCAATCAAATAAAATCAATTGCATTGGTCAAGTAGACACTATCAAATGTGTTAGCCAACCTGATGTAGTAATGGCTGATGGCACACAAACAGATTTTATCCTTACTTCCACAACCTCACATATCACTTTGGATGCTAAATTAACAAAGTTAAAACATGTTCACATAGAAAATCGCCATATTGATAAAACATGTGGATCTCAAACTTGACATCATCTCCAATAGTCCATTACCTCACACTTTGGGACATCTGCCGATGCCCTGCCTTCTCTTAGTTCACAGTGTGGACATCTTTCGATGCCCATTTTTCTCATAGTTCACACTTTGGGGCATATTCCGATGTCCATCCTTCTCTTAGTTCACATTTTGGCGCATTTTCTGATATCTATTCTTCCTTCACTTCACCCTTTGGGGCATCTTTCCATACCTGCATTTTCTTTTTATTAACCTTCATAACATCCTATTTTTACCATCTTCTTAGCTTTAGGGAATCTTATTATGCCTATGCTTATTCCTCCTCAAGCTTGGGGGCATCTTATGATGACTTCCATCTCCCACCATCTTACATTCCAACCAAAAATATTATAGCCATCAAATCGAATCAGATCCAACTTCAAGAAATCTTCAAAGAGTAATGCCTAATCTCTAAGTGCATGCCACACCAAAGGTATGTTCTTCTGGTGCATTCAAATATGCATGTTTTATCTCATGTCATAAGTATCATTCTCCTCTTATTACTTTCATGTCTTATCTCCTTACTCTACATTATTTTATTTTACTACCTTTTCCTTTTGGGTTTATCCTGCCATTTGGTCCCATTTGGGTCTTTTGGTACTATTGTTACTTTTACAAACTCCACTTGGGTTTAATCCACCATCTACTCCCATCCAGGTTTTTGGTATGATGGCTAGTTCTTACAACCTCCTCTTGGGTTTACTCCACCATTTACTGCTATCCTGATCTTTTGGTACGATTCTTACTTATTACAACCTCCTCTTGTGTTTATTTGGCCATTGACCTCTTTTTAGCACTTTGGTAATTTATCTACTTTTTAGACTCTCTTGGGTTAATTTGGCCATTGCCCTCTTTTGTGTCCTTTGGTAGCTTATCTTTTATAACACCTTTTCCCTCTTGGGGCTTATCACACTCATTCCCTACTTTTCCCACTTGGGTTTTGCCACTCTCTTTGCATGTGTTAGACCTGTTGTAGGTTTACACTCCTATCTCACGACTTTACCAATTAGCTGAAATTATTCAACTAGGTCTAATGAATAAAATAGGCCTAAGGAATTGCGAGCTTGATTCCTTATTTTTAGCAGAAAAGCGGGTCTTCGATGTTTTTCAGCATCAGATTAACTCTATGCCAACTAAGAGATCTCTATCTGACGAAGTTAGATTTTTCCCATTCTACCCGGCACTGTCCCTTTCGAATCGGATTTTATTGATAGGGCCTAAGGACACTGGACGATCGTATTTAGCTAAAAGTCTAGCAGCAGATTCTTATCTACCTTTAATAAAAATATCACTCACAACACTACTTAATTTTTATCCCACCATCTTGATTCCATGTATTCCCTTTCTTGTATATAGCTCTCACATCCATTTGTTTTACTTAGATAAATTTTACATTTTTATGTTTATATTATGATTTTATATACTAACGTGGTACTAACAATCTTTTGTTTCCTCTTATAGCCTTTACTCCATAGTGTTCTCTGCTTCTTAGCTTCTTACATCTTACTTTGCAGCCCTTGCTTCTTAGCTTTTCCTTCACTTTTCAGGTTTTCACCTACTATCCCACTTGACACCTCTTGGTTTTCTTTGCCTCATGGATTTTTTCTACTCTCATCTTACTTTATATTGCCTACCTCTTGGTTTTGTATGCTTCAAAATGTGGCCTTATTACTACCTACCTTATGGTTTTATATGCTTCATAGTTTTGCCTTGTTACCACCTACGTCTCGGTTTTATATGCTTCATAGCTGACATATTACCTATCTCATAGTTCTCTATGCCTCGTGGATTTTACTTAATTTATACTTTACACACATCTTGGTCATTATCTCTTATATTATGCCTTTAGGCTCTTAGTTAGTGAGTGAGTTCAGTAAGACCCCGGGTATCAACCATGCCTTTCTCACAAATGCCCATCTACTATGATTACCATTTTGTTACCTTTGTCTCCCAAACATAGCTAGGCATTTTTAAGGAATAACAATGGTTGAGAGTGTCATTTTGTCTCTTAGAGTCACTTGTGCTTCATGTAGCTCAACTTTCACTGTCTATCTACTTGTTTTCCATCTACATTTTACCATCTTGTGACCAAAATCTTAAATTTTCTGTCATTTTATCACTTCTTTATATATAATGATCGGGCAACCCAATCATGACTCAATATCTACCTTTTATATCACACTCCCAATTGAGTGCACCAAGTTTGGTCTCAAGTTATCATTCTTTTCTAAAGTGCAAGTCTAAGAGTATCTAAGCGTCATGGTTGGTAGGCTTTCCTTTATAGTGGTCAGGTATAAGTTCTCTACTGTTAGTTATCTTCAATACCCATTTGAACAAGCTTCCGAATCCATATGGAGGAGGGATAGAGCCAAAAAATTAAAAAACTATCAAAAGGCAACAAAAAATGACAAATTAAATACAAAAGTCAATCCTAAACAAAAAAGTCGTGATCATACCTTTGACACACCCCCTATTCTAGTTGAAAGCTCAAACTCCACAGTTGGCCTTGTCATAGAGCTTGAGGTCCCTTGGAGTGTGATATATATATTTGATTGCGATAAAACTTAAAAGGCTACATATTTGTCATTTGTGACCTTGTCTTATCATGCAAGTACCTAATCGTTGCAGTTGGTTGATGGTTCGTGTGGTTCCCGAGGAACAAGTAACATGTCGTGCGGTAGGAACCATTACTTTTCTTGCATCTCATAACTGACATGGGAAAGTCTTATGCTTCACTAGTTGGCCCAAGCCAAAACTTGCATATTTGTGTTCCTTCACAACTTGATGCCGAAAACCCTTAGTCTTACCAATTTAAGTAAAGTGTCTTGATTTTGGTAAAGAACGTGTGTTTGCCTTGGTGCGCTGTCTTCACTATCTCCCATTCTTGGACATGGTAATTTCTAAGTGATTTCCCTCTTCTTTGCCTCATTTTCTCCATCTCTTTTCAAACATGTTAGCATTGTGACATGCATTGTGGTTTAACAACATTCCCTTAAACCATCCCTAATTGAGCACCATTTACATCATTTGGCTTGCAGGATGCTCTCTCTCAATCATTGCTATCATTTTCACTGGATTCCCCTTAGTTATGTTTGGGGTTCACTAGACCGGTTTATCATTATCTATGGATGCACCTTATGACATTTTTCTAGGCTTTTCTAGACCTAATTTAGTTGCTTCTTATGGGCTATCTGGACCTGACCTAGTACTATTTACCTGTTTACTCTATTCATTTTTCAGCCCGCTAGATCGGGTGACAATCACTTGTCTATGCACGCTATGACATCTTCTTAGTTTTTTGGACCTAATTTAGTCTTTCCTTGTAGGATATCCATAAACGACTTAAGTTCTTCTATCTTGCTATTTACTTTTGTAAGCTTGCTAGATCTGCTGTTTATTTATTGTCTATGCACCTTTTGACATTTTCTTGACTACCATGACCTAATTTAGTCTCTCCTTTTTGGCTATCTAGACCTAATTTAGTCTCTTTTTATAGGCTATCCATATTTTACGACCATTACATAGGCTATCTAGGGCCATACCTAGTCGTAATATCTAGACCTCGCTTAGTACCTTCCTTCGAGTTCTCTTACATTTGATTATACTTTCTTCTTCAATTAAGTTCGCTTGCACTATTGTCTTCTTTGTTAGTCTTATATCTTTATGGTTCCTAACATAGTTACCGTGTTTGAAAAGTTCGATTATTTGAAAAGCGAAAAAAGTTCAAACTTCAAAATTTTTGGATTTTACAAAATGTTTGGTACGGTTTGGTTCAATTTTGTTGCCATTTTTTAATATTTTTATGTACTAAAGTAAAAATATTATTTACTTAACAGTAATACATATACTTTATAAGTCTATGTTTTAATTGTTCATAATATAAATTTATTAATATTTACTTTAGCAATAATAGATGGACCGTATAAGTTTAAGTCTCAACCGTATATAATATAAATCTAAAATGGAACAAAATGTAAGTTTAAGAGATAAAATAATATAAATACAAAATGAAGAAAATACAAGTTACTTTTAAAAAAAAACCTATTTACTAAATACAAACTAAAAGTCAAAGCTAAATACATATTACAAAGTTTACCTAATCAATATAAACTAAATAATCTTCTTACCTGATTTAAATTTTTCGTCAACTTTTTATTCTAGGGTATACGTTATGGATGATGTTGCTCTACTAGTGTAGAAAGCTCGAGTTGTTTGCACTATGTATGGATCAAAATTTGCTATCCCCGTTTAGAATGATCAAAGAAACTTGAGCCTCAAATGATCTCTGTTTGATGTAGGGTGCATCTTGAATGGTCCATGCAGCGTCTGTTTGAAGTCATAGGCTCAACCACTACTCGATAAGTGACGCCTTTGAATGTAGGCACCACTCGAATGGATCACTGCCAACATGACCACTAACAACACAACTTAAATGGCCGTTGGCACTTGTTTCTGGTTTTTGTTTTATTATTTTAAATATTTTCTAATATTTTTTATCAAAAAAATAAAGCAAAAAATATTCAACCGAATAAGTTTGAGCAACTTTAAAAATTTAGTCTGAATCAAATATACACTATGTTTGTAAAAACATGGTAACTATGGTTCCTAAGCAAATTTGTGCTCTCCACAGTTGAGGCTTGAGGTTCAACATGCCTCTATTTTGTGGAAAGGTAAGTTGAGGTAAGTTTATTTCATTTGGTTGAGTTCTCATTTATCACCTCATTTTCTTTGATTTCAGTGTACTATGTTTCTTTCTCGAATAACATCTTACACTACACCATCGTGACATGCAATGTCCTTCCATTGAAGCATATGTATACACCTTATTTTTCACTTACTAATGATTTCTCTTTGTAGGCGGTCGGTGCATATTCCCCAGAATGTGTGCCTTAAGGGGTGCATCGGGGGCGAGGTTTGGGTTAGTTGGAAGTACCTTGTGAGAGATTATCGTGGCATTGCCCTAGCTTGCCTTAGTGATGTAGTTGTCTGTGTAATGCTTTGATTCCATCCCAAGGCTTACAAGCCTTACACCATCTTAAGGCGTGCATAGGCATCACTTTCTTTTTCTCTACACCATGGGACATAGACTTGTGCCAACTTTTGAAGACTTCTTTAGATTTAGAATAATACTACAAGTCTATTTGGAGCAATTTGCTAATGCTACACACAAGAATATGTATGAACACAAAATATACTCTAATTGTATTTGGTTGATGCAAGATTGTACATAAAGCCATATGTTCCTACATCGTACACCCTAGGTATGAAAATGTTTGAGCTAAATGCTCAAACACATGGGTTGAGTGGTAGAACAACCCTTTTGACCTTTTGGTAAGGTCTTGGCTTGCCTATATGCCTACAAATACTCCCCGTCTTCCAATTGTTTGGTGTTATTTGGGTATGGCTCAACCTCCTCCACCAAGGTCAACTCTGTATGTTTCGCAACTCGTTCTTACTTTCCTTAGGTTGACCTCTTTCTTCTGCGCGGGGTGTTTCTTTTTTTCTCCACATCCTCTTCCCTTGCGAAACACCTCTGCACACTATCTTCTCACTTAAATATCCACTTCTCATCATTCTTTGTTTTTGCCACTACCCGATGTTGTTTAGCACTTTTGCACATGCTCCATTCATTCTTCTTTGAATAACATCTTGTTGCGGTATTGCACACACTTTGCTTTCATCCCACATTATCTACTCACCCTCTTGCATAACCAAATGACCTTGGTGCACCACTCTTTCTTCTCCCCTTAGTGGCTTTAGAATGTCTCTGTCCATCCTTTTACACTCTTACTATATTGGCTCTTCCATCATACATCTCTAGGTCAAATTGCCTTGATCTTCCTAATAGAACATTACATGCATCCATCGATAAATTATCACACAGAACGTTTTCCGTGAACCAACAAATCTTCATTTCCACTTCACATTGCTCTTGCACAATGCCAACTGTTCTTCTACTAGCCAAGTTACTTTGTAAGGATTTGCATGTGGTTTATGCTCCGGTCCCCACTTCCACACCATCTCCGCATGAGACACCAAATTTTCTATGCATCTACTATCAACCTCCACGATATAACATTTATCCCATGTCTTGCATCTTATGTGGGAAAAATGTCATCTTTCTTGTCAACTCTCACTTTCGCAACCTTCAAGATTGTCCTCACTTTCTTTCTCAAATTTGCTCGCACATCCTGCCACCTTCCATCCTCCTTGTGTGCATGTGGATACTTGAAAGCTTGATGTTCTACCTTGCCACATCAAAAATAGGTACCACAAAATATTCCACCTTGACCTCTTTGTTTTGTGGAAGTGGTTCTTCCTTTAGCTTGCTGTCCTGGCGTATTGCTTTTGCCTTTCTTGCTTTCATGCTCATGCGCACCGCCGATGTATAGTCATGTAGGGAAGATTCTTCTTGTTAGGTGCGCTGCTAGAAGAGTTTCTCTTTCACTCAACCCCTGTTCTCAAGAACAGGGGAGCTGGCCGTGAGGCCTTCTTATGGCTAAGTGGAGAACAACAATTTTCACCAGGAGTATTCCCTGGAGACTCTAACCTTTTGGGGCGGGTCGGTATCGCTAGATGTAAATAACAGATGGTTTTTTTTGCTCAATATCTTTCGTGGGAAGGAGTGTCACATAATGGGTTCCACTGTTGGTTGCACTATCAGACTTGAAACTGAAGTGGAGGGGTGATTCCCGAAGACTGTGCTTGCCTTAACTAGCTTGAACAAGGAACTCTTCTAGTTCAGGAAAACTAGGAAAAAACTTACCACCGTTGAGCTTCCCTTTGGCCTTTGTAGTATTCCTTTTACACGCCAGCCGCTCCTCTTCTCTCAAGACATATTGATATGCCTCTTCCAATCTCTGCATCTTCACTATATTGATCTCATCTTGGATCACCCACCATAGTCCATTTATATATCACACTACCTTCTCTTGATCCATTTCGCCATGAACGACCCAAATTGTGATCTTGGAAAACTCTTCAGTGTACTCTTTGACACAACTCATTTTATCGGAAATTCTGCAAGCACTTCAATAGATCCAATTGATAATCACCGGGCAAATTTTTTCTTTTCAACTTCACAACCATCCTCTCCCAATGGGTGATCTTGTCTTTACCCTTCTTATTTTTCTCCAATTCAATGTATTTCCACCACAGTGTCGCATGACCCTTTAACTTGGCTTGCACGATCATCACCTTGCACCCATTCGCAACCTCATTAAACTCGAAATATTCTTCCATCTTTATGAGCCAATCAATTAACATTTCTACAGTCAGTGTCCTAGAAAAATAAGGAACCTCCATTTGCACTCATCATCCAATCTTTGGCATGACTTTGAGAAGCCTTTCTTCACCGTCATCCAAACATTCAGGCGCCAAAACTCCTTTCCACTTTCGGCCAATTCTTGTGTTTCCTCGTCCGGGTCACTTACATCATCCCTCATGACGATTCCTCTTATTTAATCGTCCTCCATTGCAGCCAAGTTGATGTGCATTGTCCGCAACACGTCTATGATCTCATCAAGTCTTCCAACCACATTATTGATTGATGCACCTCCTCGCCTTACTCTTCTAGGAAACATCTTGGCTTCTTAGCAAAACTTAAATCTATTGTTGTACCTCTTGTAAACCCATGCAGATCACACCTCTTAGTTCTTTGGTTCTCTACCCACATCGCAAAGATGAAGAACTTCTCTTTCAATTCTAGAGTTGTGATTGGCTTTGATGCCATTCTATGTAGTCGTCTATGTAATGTTTTGATTCCACACCAAAGCTTACAAGCTTCTTGCCATCCCAAGTGGTGCATAGATATAACGAGGAGGTGCCACGATACATGTTGTACATTCATTTCTTCCGCAAGACCTTTTAGCCATGAAATCACCATTTCTACTCTATGCAATAAGATATAGACTTGCACCGACTTCTAAAGACTTTTCTAGATGTAGAATAATACCGCAAACTTTCTAGAGCAATTTGCCAATGCAACATAGGAATATATACAAACATAAAATCTTCTCTTATTGTTTTTGGTTGATGCAAGATTGTATGTGAACCTAGATGTTCTGCACGACCTAACATGTTTTAGCCTTTTTATTACCACTTTACAAAGTTTAATATCCTCGAGGTTCTCTACTATGACCTTCATATTCTTCGTATAATGTTTTGATTCCAACCTAAAATTACCTTCACACCTCACGTATCTTGCTCCATCCTTCCCTCTCCTCCACCTTACCTTTTGTGAACTGTTTGTAGGCCTACAACATGGACCATGGTTGATGTTGTTTTCCCGTAGACACCTTTTTATTACCACCTTTATTGGTTGAGAGAGAGAGAGAGAGAGAGAGAGAGAGAGAGAGAGAGAGAGAGACCATCTTGCTTCATTTCCCTCTCCACCACCTTTTGCCTTTGAGAGAGAGAGAGAGAGAGAGAGAGAGCAGAGAGAGAGAGAGAGAGAGAGAGAGGGAGAGGGTATTAAAAATCTTGATCCCTTTAATGTTGTGTACAACTATACTATGATTTAAAATATTGCAACCAAGTATGCACAAAGGTAAGGGTCCAATACAAAGCCCACTAATAAAATTTTTAATAAAAGACCCCAAAATGTAAGAGTATTAGTTTAATGAAAGGTCTCAAAGGGTAAGATGATTGATTGATTGATTAATTAATAGGAATTCATTAATCACGTGGGTCAACCATGGGGTTCACTTGTCTTGAGTCAAACATAGGATCCCTATTTATATTTTGTTAATGACACTCGACAACTGATCTCTACCGACTTATCAATCTTCCTTCTAATATAGTTCCTTTCATCGATATCACTTTTGACATTATCCAAACAAATGTGGTGATTGCCCCTTTCCGATTGTTCAACCAATGATGATTTTGCGGAGAAAATTATCCCAATGTGTGCAATGTGCGTCTTTATTGACACTAAAATTTTCCTTCGTAATTTCTATTTCATTAATGTATGTATTAGGAATAGGATGTTGTTAAGTATAATTAGTAGTAGCGTCTATAGAAGATAACGGCGCCGTCGATGCGGTCTTTTATAATAATGTGGAGTACGGTAATAGTCAAAGTACAATAGGAATGTTGTAAAAATAAATATTTGTCGTAAGTGGTCCGTAATGTTAAAATGTCAAAGTTTGGGTAATTAGAGAAGTAGGGTCTACATGATTAAGAATTAGAAATATTATATTGGTAATAAAGACAAGGAGTGAGGTCATAAATATTTTGTATATTTTATTTGTAAAAAGTCTAAAAATGTGGAACCCATATAAAATGATAAGGTTTATCTTATCTTAATGAGATAAGCTTACATGTACGAGATAAGAGTTAAGGTATAGAATATGATTCGTCGAGTGGATTTCCTATCCTATCTTAGAGATAAGATGGATAAGCTGGAAGTTCTATAAGAGAGAGCCACCCCCTCATTTAGCATAGAAGGAAGTAGTGAGAAATATTGTAGGAAGTGTGCGAAGGAAGCCATCAGTTTAAAGGTGTGTTGAAGAAGCCATTAAGAGGTGTAATTGTAAAGTTTCTCCCATAGTCTTGGTGAAAGGCAAGTGAAGTCAATAACACTTGAAGTACCTCATGGGTGAGATTATATAATTTCATGTTAATATTATAATTTACTTTGATATTTCAGATTTGTCATCATTCCGTCTTATCATAGTCGATGGTATTCTTGTGTTATGTTGTTTTGTTTCCAGATTACATCCACCAAACTAAAGGCTGTGCATTAGTAAATAATCATAGCACGAGGAGTTCCCGGTGAAGAATTATCATAGTGCCGGATTGGTGATGACATTTTGGTTCCGTTCTTAGGGACCATTCCTCATTATTGGATTTTACGGAGAGATATTCCCACTTAGTCAAAAATCAATTAGAGGGTAACCTTGTTTTTACTGTGCATAGTAGTTACCATGGTAAAGTCATTTTTGCCATGAATAGTAGTTACCATGGTAAAGTCATTTTTGTTGGAATAGTATTTACCGCAGTAAAGTCACTTTTTACCGTGAATAGTATTTACCGCAGTAACTTCACTTTTTACCGTGAATAGTATTTACCGCAGTAACTTCACTTTTTACCGTGAATAGTGTTTACCACAGTAAAGTCAGTTTTTACCGCAGTAAGTCAAGTTTTACCATAGTTTACCGTGGTCATTTTTATTTTACTATAGAAAGGTGTAAAGTCACTTTCTAGTCTAGTGATTCCAATTATTTGTGCACGTAAGTCTTGTTAATTGTACTTGTGGGTTGGTATTTCACGGTGGTTACTTTTGAAAATGGGAAAGATTCATGTTTTTTCAGCTCAATCTAATGAAGATGCTTCTTCTTTCATTCAAGTGTTTAAACGATCTTGTATTTATAATGGCCTTATAAGAAGGGAACAATGGATTGAATTTTTTCCTACCTTTTTGGATGGTTCAAGACTTTGAGGTGGTTTGAAACACTAGGTGATAATGTGAAAAATTCATGGGATTTATTAACGAAAGTTTTCTTGAAGAATTTGGTGAACAACGAAATATGCAGATCTTATGATCGAGATCACAAAGCTATCCCAAGGAGAGAAGGAGAAGATAAGGGATTATCATGCTCGTGTTCTAGAGCTAAGGAGGAAGCTCGATGCCCGTGATCCGGAAGGAAGGATTAGCGGATGGGTTGATGAATGGCGTGGATAATCTCCTATGTAAGCACTTCATTCTTGGGATGAAGCCAGAAATCAGACAACGAGTGAAGTATGACCGCCCAACTACCATTGAACAAGCAAAGGAGATTGCGAAGGCAAGAAGAAAGCATGGAAGAGAAGCCCAAAGAAATTGTTGCTAAAGTAGAGCCTACACCAAAGCACCTTTAGTCCGAATCCACAACCACTCCCGGTGAGCACAAATATTTCTCCTAGTACATCTACTGAGTATGAAGATTTGCTCAAAAAGATGGGTCAGTTAACTATTAATCTTCTTCAAGGAAAGGAATTTAGTTCTCGGGGAGGAGATAGAGGTCCAAAAAGAAATATTTCAAGTTGTATGTTATGGTTGTTATAAAAGGGTCATTATAAGTATAATTGTCCGATAGAGCTTCTACATCTGGTAAAGGAGATAATGATAAAGGAAAAGCACTGTGAATTCTTTTGATATAGTAGATAAGAGCGAGAAATAATGAAGTAGATGTGTTTGTAACAAAAAGAAAGAAAGAAAAAGATAATCAAGATGAAAATGATCCTAAGAAGATGAAAGAAGAAACTAGTAAGAAACATAGGAGAAGAAAGTTGGGTGTGCGGGATTTTCGATTTCACAGGGGGCAAGGACCATACTCCATCTTGGAAGATCGGTCCAAAAGGCTCGTGAAATATTACATATGGTCAACTCTTGGCTATGTCTTCGAGAAGAGGCGGGAGTTGCGAGGTGGACTCAATGCTCGAAGCGGGAAGGAGGTTGAGGTCCCCTGTTTTGGAGGCGAGGCGAGATCCCTATGCTCCACAAGCCGAGGTATTATGTAATGGTATTTCAATTCATGATGTCTTAGTTGATGGAGGTGCTGCAGCTTAATGTAATGACCGAGTCAGTAATGAATATGTTGGGTTTAAAATTGATCACCCTTCAACACTTATGTTAAGGTCATTAAATAAGGGAAAAAATAAACCGAAGGTGTAGTTTCAAATGTGGCAATATCTCATTATGGGTGTGGTAGACGTTCGGTCTTTGAAAAATGGTAATGCTGTGCAAGTACCCAATGTCTTTGGGAAAACCATGGCTAAGGAGAGTTCATGCAAGAAACTACTTTGGAATGAAGGTTTCATGACACTTGGACGTGGTAGAGAGAGGGTGAAGATAAACGTGATCCTCGACATCATAAAGCGAACTGTGGATTCAAGTGATGAAACGATGATTGGACATCCTCTCGATTACTCTAGTACCGATGAAGTGGACATTGAAGATGAAGAAAGTGAGGTGGATGTTTCAGTCATGGATATCCTTCCAGATCACACCAACTCATGACCCCATAAAATTATCTCGAAGAAGAAGTTGATGATCATCTCCAACAAATAAAGATTAGTGATGCTTTGTGATAGAGAGTGAGAAGGAATCCTACCTCCGAAATTGTCCACTCAAAATTCCCCGCTCTGTCGAAGGTAAAATTTCAAAATTTTGAGTCTAAGTGTCTTTTCTGTCAAGCTGGTGGTGCGGAAAAAGTCTCGAGGTCTTAAAAAGACTAAGTTTTGGGTCATTTTGTAAGTATTTCGGGCCTGTCGGATATATTTGTCCCAACTGTCCCAAGTACGAAAGTGCTCTCTGTTCCCCGATCGGCCGAAATCCCCGAAGCTGTCCCATTTTCGGGCCCGTCGGAAAATTTTGTCCCAAGTGTCCCAAAACTTTTTGTGCGAGCTTCCCCAATTTCGGCCGAATCATCCTTCCCGCGTACTTCGCACTTTCCTGTCCCAAATGTCCCAAAGTTAAAAAGTGCGAGCTTTCCCATTTTCGGCCGATTTGCCCGAACCGCGTCCTTCGCGCAATTTTGTCCCAACTGTCCCATTTTCAAATTGTGTGCTTTGTCCCAACTTCGGCCGAGCCAGTCAAGTCGCGTACTCGAAACTTTTTGTCCCGAATGTCCCAAGTCCAAAGTGGCCCTTTGTTCCAATTTCGGCCGAAACGCCTTGAACACGTGCCTTGGAACTTTTTGTCCCGAATGTCCCAAAGTTGAAAAAGTGCAATCCGTCCCATTTTCGGCCGAAACTCCCGAGTCGCGCACTTCGCTCTTTTCCATCCCAATTGTCCCAAAATGCATTTGTGCGTCCTCTCCCTGTTTCACCCGAACCGGCCGAGCCGCGTGTTTCGCGCATTCGCGTCTCACATGTCCCAAGCGTACTAGTGTCATTCACACTTAGTTTTCCCGCTCACCCGAATATCTGTTTCTCAAAATATGAATTCAAAAGTGCATTGATTATCCTTCCCTCTCCTCAACGGCTATGTAACGGCAAAACCTCCTTTGCATTCTTACACTGCATTCCATGCTTCTCGCGCTCGAACCCTTGCAATTTGGAAACCCACGCGAGCCTGGTTTGCAGCTCTGTTACTATCCATATGAAGATCAAGATCCCGGAGGAGGCTTGGGAGAACTAAAGAAGCAGTTACGAAGGACGAAGTTCAAGACGCCAGTTACATCAGTTTTCAGAGATATTCGTTGTTATCCTCAAGATGGAGATTCTGGTGTGTCCCTCGTGGCAAGGACATGGCTCAGACGTGGAAGAAATTCAAGAAGCGGTTTCCGAAGACAGTGGGTCCCTCTCAGAACCGGCCACCTGTCTCCTTCTCCTTTCTTTCTTCTTCTTCCTTTCTTTTCGTATTCTTTGCAATCAGTTAAGGTATTGTAACGATTAGCGGTCCTTAACTGTTCTTTAGTTAAAAGAAACGGTTACGAGGAGTAACTGACTTGTAAAGTTATATAATGGCCTTTCCACGCCATTTTGTAAGGACACAAAAAGGAAGAACTTGGAATACTTACTAAAAGTGTAAATAGATCAGAAAGAAATCAATACAAAGAGGGCTTTCCATTCATCGTCTATCTGTTTCTGTTATCTCTGTGTTTTCGTTTAATCTCGTGAAGATCATTTTGTTTCCTGATTCATTAGTCTCTCTGATTGCGTACTATCCAGTTTTGCAAATACAACGATCTTGTATAACCAAGAAGGAACTTTGCGTCCTTGATGAATGAATCTGAAGAAGGTTATTTATGGAACTTTGTGTCTTTTAAATTTAATCCTATTCAGCTAAAGAAAATGATCTTGTCTTGAATCCTTTAGAACTTCGCATACATAAAGAATTATTCTGCTATCTATAATTCTGAATGTTGCTATTCTGCTCACCTTCTCACTCCCTTTCCTCAGCCCTTGTGTGATTGATGATCCTTGTGGAAACACTTTCATAATATCCAGTTTAACCATAAAATAATGTTCGTACATTTGTAAATAAGTTTGTTTCGAATAAGGGAACCTCTCCCATTAAAGAGGAGGGACTTCTTGTCCCCGACATTGCTCTTCCAAAATTCCTATTTGAAAACCAACGGTTTTGGCGACTCACTGGGGAAAATCGCATTCTAGTACTACAATTTTTCGATCATCCTTTGATCTGGCGACTCTGTGTTTCACTCGAGGGAGAAGGGCCCTTGGTATCGAAGATTCTCAGTTTCAGCTTTTGGAGCAACAAGGTTTTCCTTTCCCTTCAAATAGAAGAACTCGTTCGACGAGCACTCCACCTGTTCGAGAAAGAAGTCCTGCGGGTGGTATTCATTCAGAACTTGCTAGCCCCAATCTACGAGCTTTGATCCTTGCTGGTGTTAAAGTTCCTCTCCAAACCGTATTTCCAAGAATGGCGGGACGATTGCCATGGGGTCAGCGTGTCGGGCCCCTGGCCCTCACTTAGCCTTTGCATGAGTTACCTAGAGGTAACCGAAAGAACTTCCCCAAATTTAAAGGCGACGGAAAAGTGCACCCTGATGAACATATTGCAGCCTTCATAGTTGCGTGTGGAGTCTTGGGGGTTGAACATGAAGACGTCTCAGTAAGACTGTTCATCGAGACGTTACAGGACAATGCTTTCTTATCGGTTCTATCACCTTCCGTCTGGTGCCATCACCGACTGGAATACAATGAGAACTCAGTTCGAAAGCCGTTTCAAGCCGGCGGAAGATGTGCATGCACTTTGCTTGCCCAAATTTCTCAAATAAAGAAAGATCCATCGGAACCCATGAGAGAATTTGTGGCTCGATTTAATAGACTGATCAACAAAATTCCTGTAAATACTCGACTTGATTGATCAAATTCAAAAATGTTTCTTTTTGAATGCCCAAACGCCTAAAGTCAGTTATGCTCTAAGAAGGGCTAATCTTGGAACGTTAATTCTGGATCAAGAACTGGCTGTTAGTGTCGAGGATGACCTGATCATGTCAGGGAAGTTGAAGAGAGATCCTCCCAAATCTAAATCTGCTGCTTCTTCCTCTTCCACCTCTGGACCCAATACTGATCCATTAGTCCAGAAACTTGCAAATGATCTAGTAGCTATAAAGAAACAACTAGCTCAGCATGCCCCGTATGCAGATGTTCCGAGAAGAAATTTTCAGCCCAGAAACCGTCTGCCTGCCCCCCACACAAGACTGGCACTTGAGGGACCTCCTGTCAAAGTTCCTGTGAATGCAACTTGTGAGGTTGAAGAGCCAGATGATGACAATGAAGCTTGTGAGGAGTTCCTTGAAGAATTTGATGATGAGGCAGAAGAACCTGAAGGATCTCGAGTCAATTTCTTTACCACCGAAGGCACTGATGATGGAGACGACTATGATGAAGTGGTAGCAGATATGAACAACGAATCATTTCTGTCATGACTCGAGAACAGACGAGGCAGAAGGAGAAAGTAACACAGCCCATGAAGAAATCTAAGGAGCAGCCGTCAACTATTCCTGTAATTGCCAAAGAGGATCTCCTATCCCTACCTCATCTGCACCAAAGGTAAGTACTGTCAATCCTGCTCCCAAAGTTGCTTCTTCTTCTTTTTCTCCTAAGGTTGATAAGCCTAGAATTCCAAATGATGATGGTCCATCCACCTCTGGGTCCTTTGATATTGTTGATCATCTAAAGAGGACTAAGGTTCAGATTTCAGAAGCTGAATACTACCAAACCCACCCCAAAGCTTTTGCCAAGATGATCCAATTTGTAAATTCCCATTCCAAGACCACCTCTAAAGGCCTTTTGCCCACACCTCCTTCTATACCATAGCCTAGTCTGGTAGCTGCTGTCACCTCACCTGGTGACAAAATTAAACCATTTTATGTAACACTCCTTATAGCCGGCCATAGGCTCAAGAATCGTGTCATAGATTCCGGAGCCTCGGATAATGTGATGCCCGCTAAAGTAGCTCATGCTTTAGGCTTGACCCTTACTCGCACTTATGGATCTTGCTACTCCATGGAAAGTAAGGAAGTGCCTTTGGTTGGAAGGATTAAAGATGCACAAGTGGCCTTTCTTTGCTTTACTCGAAAAGAAAGTCCTACCATCCTAGTAGCGACATTCCTCCCTCTTATGGAATGTTGCTAAGTAGGAACTTCTGTAAAGATGTGGGTGGAGAGATTCAAATGGATTGGTCGCACGCACTCATACCTGTCAATGGACACATGAAGAAGCTGCTGCTGAGAAACAATCTGAGTACATTGTGCAGAAAACGGATGATCCTAAGGCACAAATACTCTACGAGGACAGGGGTCATGGTAATTACATGATTCTGTCCCCTGATGAAATCCAACCCTCCAAAGTATCACCTGAAGATCCCAATGGTGTCTGGATTTTAGAATTTGATGGAAGTTGTTCCTCGGCTGGTTCTGGAGCTGGTGTTCTGCTAATATCACCTGAAGGCTGCCTACACCCTTTTTCATTTAAATTGCAGTTTGAAAACACTAACAACACAGCAGAGTATGAGGCTCTCCTTCTTGGACTGCAAGTAGCAAAAGAACGAGGTATAAAAAATCTTCTGGCTCGTGGTGATGCAGAGCTGATTGTGAAGCAAGTCAGAAGCCTTTTTCAGGTAAAGAATGGGAGGCTGAAGCATTATCGGAATCAGGTTTGGGATTCAATTGAATTCCTTGATGCCTTCTCCATTGAAGCAATGCCCAGAGAAAAGAACAGCAGGGCTGATTCACTTTCCGCCTCTCGGGTCACTATTGATTCCCCATCCTGAATTCTCTCAGGATAAGTTCACTATTGAAATGGTCCATCGGCCTAGTGTCCCTGACAATACCAATAACTGGCAAGTTTTCAACGATGACCAGCATCTGCTTTCCTTCCTGGAACTCAAAGGTAACTTCGAACAACTATATTTTGAGGGAAGTGACAACCTGCCTCGTGAGAGTGTGTCTTCTGACCAAGCTGTCACCCAAGGAGAAGAAACTGATCAGGAAGGGTGCATTAAGCTCAAAGGAAACAAGATTCCCAAAGGTTTGGTGAGTTTGGAGGAGTTGTTCGATAAACATGACAGATACGTGAGATCTAAAGCTTCTACTGGGCCTCAGCAATCAACCGAGTATGATAAAATTGATATTGGGAATTCTGATGACCCAAAGGTGTAAATATTGGAAAGTGTTGCACAGTAGATGAAAGAAGAAGAGCAATTGATCTTCTAAGGAAGTATAAGGATGTTCTTGCATATTCTTATGAAGATCTAAAAGCCTTCAAGCCAAAGGAAATGCAACACTCTATCCCTCTCAAGCCAGGAATCAAGCCTTTCAAGCAGAAGCAGAGGCAGTACAATCCAAAGATTGCTGACACTATATTTCAGGAGATTCAGAAATTATTGAAGGCTAAAATTATTTTTCCCATTCACCATTCGACATGGATTGCAAACATTGTGCCTGTTAGGAAGAAGAATGGTGAGATCCGCATTTGTGTTGATTTCAGGAACCTGAATCAGGCTTCTCTGAAAGATAACTACCCTCTGCCTATGATGGATCAAATATTGCAAGCAGTAACAGGATCCGAAATGTTATCTATGCTTGATGGATTTTCTCGGATATAATCGGGTAGAGGTTGATCTCAGAGATCAACACAAGACAACCTTCACCACTCCTTGGGGTACCTTTGCCTACAAGAGAATGCCTTTTGGGCTGATTAATGCTGGTGCCACTTTCCAGAGAGCTATGGATCTGGCCTTTGGAAGCTTGAAAGGGAAATGTATTGTCATATACCTTGATGACCTGACAGTGTTTTCAAAGACAAGAGCGGATCACTTCGACCACTTGGAAACAGCTTGATTACGCAAAGGTGCAGAGAGCATGGAATCTCCTAAATCCTAAAAATCTGTCTTCTATGTTACCGAGGGAAAGCTACTAGGGCACATTGTCTCAAAGGATGGTATTAAGATTGATCCTGAACGAGTTCAAGCCATCCAGCAAATTCCTCTCCCAACAAGTAAAAAGGGCGTGCATTCCTTTTTCGGTAAGATCAATTTTCTAAGAAGATTCATCCCTGATTTTGCTGAATTAACTTTGAATATTTCTCAGATGATGAAAGGGAAGCAAACATTTGGTTGGTCTTCTGAAGGAAAGGAATCCTTCGAGGGTATCAAGAGAGCTATAGCTAAAACTCCGGTTTTGGCTGTCATCCGATTTCAAGAAAGATTTCATCATCTATTGCTATGCTACAGATAATACCCTGGCTTGTCTTAACCCAAGAAGACTCTGATGGACATGAGCTACCAATTGCCTTCATGAGCTATATCCTGAAGAATCATGAGCTGAAATACACCATGATGGAGAAGCATGCTTTTGCGGTAGTCAAAGCCATCAAGCGATTCCTTTCTATATCCTCAACTCTCACTCTATGGTGCTGGTTCCAGATACAATTTGTCAAGTCAATTCTTACACAAAAGAAGAATTTGGGTCCAAGAGAGAAACCCGGGTGGCTAAAGTCCAGAGTATTACATTGATATCAAACCAACCAAGCTGGTTCGTGGCAAGGGTCTTTGTGAACTCATTCTTTGAAGGAGCCAAACATGAGTTCTTGGAGGAGAAAGCCGACATCCCTACCGTTCTTTTCGAGTTCGGTTGATGAATGGTATGCTTGACATTGCTCATTTTCTCACCTATGGGGAATGCCCCTCCCATTTAACTCGCCAAGGAAAAGAGGACTGTTAAATTGAGATCAACACAATATGTACTATGGGAGAATTCCTTGTTCAAGCGTGGTTTAGATGGGAGATTTCTGAAGTGTGTGGACAAGGAGCAACAGAGAAAGTTGCTCTCAGCTTTTCATGATCAAACATGTGGAGGGCACTACTCATCAACATCCACGACTCATAAGATACTCCGGGGAGGATATTACTGGCCTTCTTTGTTCAGAGATGCATCCAAGTGGGTGGATAAATGTGAAGCTTGTCAGACCTTTGTGGGAAGACCTAAATTGGCATCTTTACCTCT
Source organism: Taxus wallichiana var. yunnanensis (assembly GCA_018340775.1). Lineage (NCBI taxonomy): Eukaryota > Viridiplantae > Streptophyta > Pinopsida > Cupressales > Taxaceae > Taxus > Taxus wallichiana. Next base: position 58,048,777 of record CM031241.1, read on the forward strand.
CAAGCCAGTTGTGATTGAGGAACCATTTCAGCAGTGGGGTCTAGACTTCATTGGTGCACTGAACCCTGCTTCTAGTGCTGGTCACACGCATGTGCTAACTGCCACTGACTACTTCACCAAATGGGTGGAAGCTATTCCAGTCAAGAGCACTACTTCTGAAGTTGTATGCAACTTCATCAAAGAGAACATCTTGGTAAGGTATGGTGTACCTAACAAGATTGTAACAGATAATGCTTCGAACTTTTCCTCAACTGAGATAATGGATTTCTGCTACGGGTATGGCATCTCTCTGGCTCATTCTTCAGATTATTACCCACAGGGAAATGGACAAGCAGAATCCACCAACAAAAATCTGGTGACTATCATAAGGAAGTTGGTCAATGAGTCTCAGCGAAACTGGCATAAGAAGCTTTATGATGCTCTTTGGGCAGACAGGATCACACCTAAAAGAGCCATTGGAATGTCTCCTTTTCAAGTGGTGTATGGAGTAGAGGCTCAACTGCCAGATGGCAGGTGGAACTGCCACCTTGCACCTGATGAAGGCCATTGAAGACACTAGTTTCAGTGATGCTCTAGATAAAAGAATCATGTACCTGCACAAATTGAATGAAGATAGATTGGAGGTCGCTGATAGAATATCTGCTCACCAAAGTGAAAGGTAAAGGTTCTGTTTGACAAGAAAGCTAGGAGCGAGAGTTCCAAGTTGGAGATGCCATGTCTTTGTTATGGGACAAAAGACATGAACCTCGTGGCAGCCATGGAAAATTTGATTCACGTGGCTCGGACCATTCAAGATAAGACACTTTCTTTGGTAAGAACTCTTTCTATCTTGATTACATGGATGGTTCTCCCCTCCCACTTCCTTATAGTGGGCGATTTGAAGTTGTTCAAGTCATAGGTGACTAGGGAGTCTCTTTGTATATTATGTACAATGTTTTTGCTTTTCTGCTTTTGGTGTTTTCCCTTCATTGTTGTGTGTGTTGCCCTCTCGTATTGGTTTGTTTTGACTCTTTTGCTCAATGGATAAGGCACTGTCTACTTCACCGAGTTGTCTAAGTTCTTGCCTTGTCTCATTCCATGAAATTACACCAAATCATCCCCGGAAGGAGCCACCGTTGTCCACTCAAAATTCCCGCTTTCTGTCAAAGGTAAAATTTCAAAATTTTGAGTCTAAGTGTCTTTTCTGTCAAGCCGGTGGTGCGGAAAAGTCTCGAGGTCTTAAAAAGACTAATTTTTGGGTCATTTTGTAAGTATTTTGGGCTGTCGATATATTTTCCCAACTCGTCCCAAGTACGAAAGTGCTCTCTGCCCGATCGGCCGAAATCCCCGGAAGCTGTCCCATTTTCGGGCCCGTCGGAAAATTTTGTCCCAAGTGTCCCAAAACTTTTTGTGCGATCTTCCCCAATTTCGGCCGAATCATCCTTCCGCGTGCGACTTCGCACTTTCCCCGTCCCAAATGTCCCAAAGTTAAAAGTGCGAGCTTTCCCATTTTCTACCGATTTTCCCGAACCGCGTCCTTCGCGCAATTTTGTCCCAACTGTCCCATTTTCAAATTGTGTGCTTTGTCCCAACTTCTGGCCGAGCCGATTAAGTCGCGTACTCAAACTTTTCGTCCCGAATGTCCCAAGTCCAAAGTGGCCCTTTGTTCCAATTTCGGCCGAAACGCCCAACCGCGTACTTCGGAACTTTTTGTCCCGAATGTCCCAAAGTTGAAAAAGTGCAATCCGTCCCATTTTCGGCCGAAACTCCCGAGTCGCGCACTTCGCTCTTTTCCATCCCAATTGTCCCAAAATGCATTTGTGCGTCCTCTCCCTGTTTCACCCGAACCGGCCGAGCCGCGTGTTTCGCGCATTCGCGTCTCACATGTCCCAAGCGTACCTAGTGTCATTCGCACTTAGTTTTTCCCGCTCACCCCGAATATGCTGTTTCTCAAAATATGAATTCAAAAGTGCATTGATTATCCTTCCCTCTCCTCAACGGCTATGTAACGGGCAAAACCTCCTTTGCATTCTTACACTGTTTCCATGCTTCTCGCGCTCGAACCCTTGCAATTTGGAAACCCACGCGAGCCTAGTTTGCAGCTCTGTTACTATCCATATGAAGATCAAGATCTCGGAGGAGGCTTGGGAGAACTAAAGAAGCAGTTACGAAGGACGAAGTTCAAGGTGCCGATTACATCGCTTTTAGAGATATTCGTTGTTATCCTCAAGATGGAGATTCTCGTGTGTCCCTCGTGGCAGGACATGGCTCGACGTGGAAGAAATTCAAGAAGCGGTTTCCGAAGACAAGTGGGTCCCTCTCGGAACCGGCCACTGTCTCCTTCTCCTTTCTTTCTTCTTCTTCCTTTCTTTTCATATTCTTTAATTAATCGTTAAGGTATTGTAATCGGCGGTCCTTAACTTTTCTTTAGTTAAAAGAAATGGTTACGAGGAGTAACTCGACTTGTAAGTTATATAATGACCTTTCCACGCCATTTTGAGGGGACACAAAAGGAAGAACTTGGAATACTTACTAAAAGTGTAAATAGATCAGAAAGAAATCAATACAAAGAGGGCTTTCCATTCATCGTCTATCTGTTTCATTATCTCTGTGTTTTTGTTTAATCTCGTGAAGATCATTTTGTTTCTGGTTCATTAGTCTCTCTGATTGCGTGCTATCCCAGCTTTTGCAAATACAAAGTGATCTTGTATAACCAAGAAGGAACTTTGCGTCCTTGATGAATGAATCAAGAAGGTTATTTATGGAACTTTGTGTCTTTTAAATTTAATCCTATTCAGCTAAAGAAAATGATCTTGTCTTGAATCCTTTAGAACTTCGCATACATAAGGAATTATTCTGCTATCTATAATTCTGAATGTTGCTATTCTGCTCACCTTCTCACTCCCTTTCCTCAGCCCTTGTGTGATTGATGATCCTTGTGGGAAACACTTTCGTAATATCCAGGTTTAACCATAAAATAATGTTCTGTACATTTGTAAATAAGTTTGTTTCAGAATAAGGGAACCTCTCCCACTAAAGAGGAGGGACTTCTTGTCCCCTGACTGTTGCTCTTCCAAAAAGTCCTATTTGAAAACCAACACAGCTCTTTCGGAGGTACATACACATATTCACTTTTGATTACAAGGAACTCCGTCAAGTAAGTTGGGTAGAACATTCTATTGAGCTGGTAGATGGTGCTAAGCCCATAAAGCAAATTCCATATAGAATGAATCCTAATTTTTCCAAGACTGTAAAAGAAGAAATAGATAAGTTGCTTGATGCAGGATTCATATTTGATGTGGAGAATTCAGAATGGGTTTCTCCCATTGTGATCTCAATAAAAAAGAATGGGAAGCTACGCATTTGTGTTGATTACAGGAAGCTCAATAAGGCAACAAAGAAGGATCATTACCCTCTTCCATTTTCAGATCAGATCTTGGATGAAGTAGGCGGCCGGAGTGCTATAGTTTTGCCGATGGATATAAGCGGCTACAACCAAGTTTGTATAAAGAGAAAAGATCACCAAGACCACGTTCACCACTCCTTGGGGAACATTTGCTTATAGAGTTATGCCTTTTGGGTTGTGTAATGCTCTAGCAACATTCTAGCGTTTGATGAATAGGGTGTTTGAACCCTACATTGGGACCTTCATCAGAGTATTTCTGGATGATTTTTGCATCTATGGGAGCAAGTTGGACCACCTACACCAGATGGAGACATCATTTCAAAGGTTAGATGAAGCACAAGCCTCACTAAACCCTACAAAGTGTGTCTTTGGATGTTCTAAAGGTATTTTGTTAGGGCATGTTGTATCCAGAGATGGTATTGGTACTGATCTTGATAAAGTTTCAAAAATCAAAGATTTACCATTTCCTATGAATAGAAGTAAGTTGAGATCATTTTTAGGCCATGTGGGTTACTATAGAAGGTTCATCAAGAATTTCTCAAAGATTTCACAGCCACTAACCCAGTTCTTGAAGAAGGATGTTACTTATGAACCAGGAAATAAGGCGCATGAAGCTTTTGGACAACTGAAGGAAGCCCTGGTGTCTTCACCTGTTTTGAAGAATCCAGATTGGAGCAAGCCATTCATTGTGTACACTGATGCCTCAGATGCAGCACTAGGAAGTACTTTGAGCCAAAAGGATGAAAATGGGAATGAACATCCAATTTACTTTGGGAGCGATAAATGAGCAAGTCTTGAGGTAAATTATATCATGAATCAAAAAGAGGCTCTGGCTATCATTTTTGTAGAAAGAAGTTTAGAAATTACTTGCTAGGCAAAAATTTCTAGTTGCAATGAGATCATCGTGCTCTAAAATATATTGTAAATAAGCCTAACCCATCGGAGGATAGCAAGATGGATAATTTTGCTACAAGAATTTGAATTTGATATTATAGATAGGCCAGGAAAGAAGCATGTTAATGCAGATGCACTCTCTCGAGCCTATGATGGTTTAGGATCATCTTGTGATGATGATGATTTCCCGATGCAAAGATTGTTCTCCTTGACACAATCCCTAGTGAATACATAGATATTTGGAATTATCTGAATGAATTCAAGTTTTCGATGGTGCCAATGCAAAGACTAAGAGAAAGATTACTCAAGCCACTGCTCATATTCTATTCTGCATGGAGTATTATTTCGAATAGGACCTGATGGACAGTACAAGAGGGCAGTTGGATGTGATCAAGGGAAGGAACTGCTAGAAGAATTCCACAATGGTACATGTGGAGGGCACTTCTCTGACAACTTACAACAAGAAGGATCTTGGATGCGAGTTATCACCGCCCACTCTTTTTAAAGATTGTTATAATTATTGTAAGACATGTGATATTTGTCAAACACATGGTAACCGTAAGACTTCATCACTCCATTATGTCCTATTCTTCCCCTTGGTCCCTTTGAAAAGTGGGGAATAGACATTGTAGGTCCACTTCCAACTACATCACGCCAAAATAAGTATATTGTAGTTGCCACAGATTATTTAACCAAGTGGGTTGAAGCTAGGCCATTGAAAACAACTTCTATGGATGAAGTGGCAAGGTTCATGTATGAACGCATTGTCACCAGATTTGGTTGCCCATTAGAAATTGTAATAGATCAAGGAAGCCACTTCATTAATGAGGTGGTAGAAGCCCTAGTCAATAAGTTTTCTATTAAGCACAGGAAGGCAACAACATACAAGCCAAGCACAAATGGACAGGTGGAATGAACAAATTTTGTGTTGTGTCAAATTCTAGCAAAAGATGCAACCTTGCAGGTACATAAGTGGGATAAAAGGATTCATGCAGCATTGTGGGCATATAGGGCAACATCAAAGTCAGCAACATGATACTCCCCATTTCAATTGGCCTATGGCATTGATCCAGTTCTTCCTATTGAGTTTGATATTCCCACTGTGAGAGTTATGAAAAATGAAAGGATGGATGAAAGTGATTCAAGAAAAGAAAGGTTGGTACATATTCATTTCTTTGGAGGAAATGAGAGAAATAACAAAGGATACAAGCCATAAGAAGAAAATGAAGCGAGAAGGAATACTTTGATCAAAAGATCCGGTGGTCTCCATTTCATGTGAATGACTTGGTTCTAGTATATGATTCCGATACAAAAAAAAGAAGTAAAATTTCTTCCAAAATGGATGGGGCCCTACAAAATAACAGGTGTGCATGAAAATGGTATGTACCGACTAGAGGAATTGGATGGCACTCCCATTACGAAATGGGTCAACCACGACAAGTTGAAGATTTTCCAAGCACCAGAATAGTCTACTCCGAGACGGAGTAGAAGCTAGGAAGGGGAAGATGTCGACACTAAAATTTTCCTTCGTAATTTCTATTTCATTAATGTATGTATTAGGAATAGGATGTTGTTAAGTATAATTAGTAGTAGCGTCTGATAGAAGATAACGACACCGTCAGTACGGTGCCGCCAATAATGTGGAGTACGGTAGAATAAAAAGTACAATAGGAATGTTGTAAAAAGTAAATATTTGTCGTAAGTGGTCCGGTAATGTTAAAATGCCAAAGTTTGGGTAATTAGAGAAGTAGGGTCTACATGATTAGGAATTAGAAATACTATATTGGTAATAAAGACAAGGAGTGAGGTCATAAATATTTCGTGTATTTTATTTGTAAAAAGTCTAAAAGTGTGGAACCCATGTAAAATGATAAGGTTTATCTTATCTTAACGAGATAAGCTTACATGTACAGAGATAAGAGTTAAGGTATAGAATATGATTCGTCAGTGGATTTCCTATCATATCTTAGAGATAAGATGGATAAGCTGGAAGTTCTATAAATAGAGAGGCCACCCCCTCATTTAGCATAGAAGGAAGTTGTGAGAAATATTGTAGGAAGTGTGCGAAGGAAGCCATCGCTTTAAAGGTGTGTTGAAGAAGCCATTAAGAGGTGTAATTGTAAAGTTTCTCCCATAGTCTTGGTAAAGGCAAGTGAAGTCAATAACACTTGAAGTACCTCATGGGTGAGATTGTAACAGAATGCTTTCATGTTAATATTATAATTTACTTTGATATTTCAGATTTGTCATCATTCCGTCTTATCATAGTCGATGGTATTCTTGTGTTATGTTGTTGTTTTGTTTCCAGATTACATCCACCAAACTAAAGGTCATGCATTAGTAAATAATCATAACGACGAGGAGTTCCCGGTGAAGAATTATCATAGTGCCGGATTGGTGATGACAAGACCCACTCTAGTCCTAATTATCCTTCTCATTATCCAATGTAGACTGTGTCACAATCAGGCATTCAAAGTAGTAAACCCGCTTCAAGTCTTGGGTCAACCTTATCTTTAGCAGAGATCCAAGGAAAATTTTAATTGTCATATGTGGGAGAAACATCGATCAAATATCATGCCTTAGTAGAATCTTTTCTAACTTGTGAGAAACCCCTTCTGGATAAGGTATAGAAAGTCTTTGTTAGTCCCTCCACTCTCTATCAGTGCACATAAACCCTTTCTTTCCTACTTCAAGGACTTTCTCGTCTATTTTTCTAGAAGCCATTGAGTGCAAACACCTTTTGTAAGTGCTCAAATTTCTGGTCTATGTGATCACTATCTACTGCCCTAATATCGCTTGTGGATAAGGTTGCATCATTGTGAGTATACCCTCCTTATTTTATTGGTGATAATGGGACTTTGTGTGAATATATCATTTAGTATTAGTGTCTTTTCTATACATTTTCCTTGTGATAGAACTATCCTTTCTAATCAAACGTGCATCAAGGGAAGGCACGGCCATTTTTCTTTATCTCCTAAAGGAGATAAAGAGAATAAGACCTTTTGGTGAGTTTCGACGTAGTCTGTCATTTCACTACGATTCCTATTGAAGGGGCTTTGTAATTGGTTACAAAGAGGACAAGCCTGTGAAGAAAGCAAGAGAGAGGGGCATGTGGGTCCATGGGGAGAGGAGGGACCAACATAAATTTTTCATCTCATAAGGGTTTCTCATGGGTTGGAAAAGATTCTACAGGGGCATGATATTGATTAGTATTTCCGACAGTGAACGTGTCCTTGGTTCGGCTAAAGATAAGGTGGATTCGAGTCTTAGAAGTGCGTTTGATTGCATTGAGTGCAGAGATTGTGACAAAATCTACATTGGAGAAATGGGAAGGACAATTAGGACTAGAGTAGATGGGGACATTGCAAACATTAGGATAATTCTCACTGTGGAATCGGCATTGGTAGAGTGTTTGGAAAAGGACCACACACCACATTTTTCTAGAGAATGTCAAACTGATATCTGGTGAAATGAATTATATCAGTAGGAAAATTGACAAGTCACTAGAGATTGCCTATCACCAACACATTCAAACAGGGACAAGGGACTTATCTTGAGTCAAACATGGGTTCCTCTTATTACCAGGCTCTCCACTTGACCTATGTGGTTAACTAATTATTCAATTAATTTTCTCATCCATTGGGAGTGTTCATTAAATGTTTGTTGGTGGGGCTTTGTATTGGATCCTTCTGTTTGTGCAAACTTGGTTAGATTAATTTAAAATCTTAGGATAGATGTACACAACATGAATGGAATTGTAATTGTTAATGGTCACACTATGGGTTATCACTATGAGGAGACCGTGATTGTAACCCTCTGCTCACAAAAATGATCTCTCATGGTGGTGGGTTGCATTTTCAGACCCAATGTGTCGAGGATTGTTTTTGTCTTCTTAGCACACATCTATCCATAAATTCTATTATTATTATTATTAATATTGTTATGGACCATGAAAACCTGTTCCCCTTTTTTTTATTGATCTTTATGTACATGACATTTTAATAAAGTGCCTTAAAGTGTTATAGTTTTACTCCACATCACAACTTCCATAGTCACTAGGGAACTCTGATATAGGGTTGAGGACCGCGTCTTGGTCCCGTAACTGTACTCACATCTTCTGGTGACTATATACACACGCGCGTGCACACACGTGCACACACACACACACACATATACCCTTACTAATTTACCGGGCCACACCCTGATATGAATGGCATTCATGTCCTTGTTCCAACACTGTGCCACCATGTCCCGAAGTAATTATGTTACAATATTGATAGGATCTTCCTTAGTTCTGCAGCCCAAGATTTTTGTTTTAAACTTTTTATGATTAGCACTTATTTAAATTTCATACTTTTCTGTTATGCCTCGTAAGGTGGAGCACTTAAATAATTTATTTTGTTCATTATCCATTGCACTTTAGTTGCATACACATTCCCGAGTCAATGTCATGTCATTCACCATTTTTTGAAACATCATTTTTTTTTCATTTGCAAGAAAAATATCACAACCGAAGAACTGCCAAATATAGATTTAATAATGTCAGTTTATTGAGGTGTTCTAGCTTGTTTCTATTTATAGTAGTTAGCTAAATTTGCTTAGTTTATTATCTGTGGTGTTGAATTTTGACTTATTCTTACTTTTATCTGCAATTTTTTAAATCCAGATATCCAGCCAATATAACTTTGCTCCGAGGAAATCACGAGAGCAGGCAAATAACCAATGTACCCTTCATATGAGATTTTGATTGATAGCCTAAACACTTACAGGCATTAGATTTTTACTTTTTTGCAATCACAAAAAGTATTATATTATTTAGTAAAAGGAGTTACAAAATGCAGGCCTTTAAGAAAAGTCTACTGAATTGAATAAAATCCAAAACGAGAAGATAAACTGATGCCAGTTTCAACATTCCATTTTGAACATTCCTTCCATTGGCATTGGAAGAAATCAAAATTTAAAACTATAGTCCTTAAAATGCCGAGACAAATCATATAAAAACTAGAAAATTTGATATGCAACATGCAAAACTGAATCAGACACTGAAACATCTGACCACATGGAGTCCCAAATTTGCCAGTGAAGACATAATATCAAGCATGTCATAATCAGTTACAAGTTACAACTTATGAATGTTCTGGGATTGGGGGAAAATGAGCTGTTCCAGCGCACTTATATCTCGCCACATTTCTGAGCAGAAGAGTCACAAATCACTGATAAAAGTGTGCAGGTTCTCAATTAGTGGACACAGAGAACAATCCTCTGGGCAAATTGTAGCTACTGGTTGTGGATGACAAGCTGTCACTGAAATTTGTGGGGATGGTGCTGGTACGTTATGAACAATGTGATCAAGCATTAAGAAGTACATTTACTGTTATTTAAGGGCATTAAAGTCATTTACAAAATGCAATGTATCCAGTTTATGTGGCAGGAAATCAATCTTAAGTCTAGCTTCATAAGCTTATGTTTTGTATTTGCATCGCAACGAGCAATGTTTGATGACTTTCCACTTAAATATCTGTGTGATGGAGAGCACGTTCCATCACAAATGAGCATTTTCTTGGTCCTGTGAGAATGTAGCAGTCAAAGTGAAAAATAGGAATTGTGAAATTGAGGGACCTGCAAGTTGAATAGTGAATTTAAGGAGTTGAGAATGACAAAGGAAACGTGGCCAATTCTGTTGGTGATGGAGAATAGAACATAGAATCCCTGGTAACCGGTATTGATGTTTCTGGTGGCTGGAGAGGAGTTGTAGGCAGCATGAATGGAATATGTGGTAGAGCAGACAATCCTGGTGTGACGACTTGCTGGGACCGTAATGCCCACAATTTTCGACGTTCTAAAACCACTTTAAACCTTAATAATTATCTAGAAGGTTCTGACATTTTTTTGGTTTAAGATTACAAGGGTGTCAACCCTATAATACGTTTAATTAATTCCTACCAACAATTTGCTACATTACAATGGATGGATCAGGTCTATATTAATAATTAAATATTCTTAATCCATTTCTAATGTCAATTTAATTACAATCCTCTAGAAAAGTGTCCATTAATTCTTTTACTTGGTTAAATAGTTTTCCCCTCTCAATTTAACATTCAAACCCACAATAAATTAAACCCTTAACCTTAGTTAGCTTAGTTCCCTTAAATTAATAACTTTTATATTTCCATTGAATCATTTACTAAAACATACTAAAAGAGTTACATTTTTAACTTAATACACTAGGGCACTAAGTGGCCCCATTCACCCATTTCACATACACTTAAATTATTTAAAAGCCCATGATATATATTCTCACCTAACAATTATAGGATTGATTCCTAACCCTTGGATTAAATCAATTGTGGCCACTAGATCCTAGGGTTCCATACTAACCCTAACTATCCTTATGAAATTTTATTAAACCTTTTTCTTTGCCCTAGCCTCCTCATTTGGTCTCTTTTCTTTTCTTTAATTTGCAGGTTGGAGGAGTGGAAGCCATGAAAGCAAGGAGGGAAGAAGCCATGGATGGATTCATTCGGCTCAAACTTAGCTTCGATTAGTTTCTACTCTAAATTTGGAGTGGTTAATTTGTTAATTCTATTTTTGAGTTCTCTCTTTGGGCAAAACCCTACTTCCATTTAATCTATGAGATTGAATACATTTAAATGCTCATTCAAGGTTTTTCATTCTTAAAACAATGATTTTGTTCACATATAGTTTGTTGGTAGTTTCCTTTCTACATTTTATAGGCTCATATTTTAATTAAATCAAGTTCAAAATTACATAGTCGCATATTTTAATTTTTCCGCCAAAAGTGATAAAACCGCCTCCTTGAGCAGGCCAGCGGTCCTGAGACTGCCGCCCTACCTGGGTGACGATTCACAAACCGCCGCCTTGCCTGGGTGGCAGTTCATAGACCACCGCTTTGATCAGGCTGGTGGTTCAGAGACCGCCGCTTTGCATAGGGCGGTGGTCCTGTTCTTCAAAACAAGCATCAATTCTGCAATTTTTTCAAAAACAATTTTTACTAGAGTGATTTACAGTTTATCCTTAACTTGAATTTATGTGCCTAAAGTCTCTAGTTGAAAGGTTAAACCATTTATTCATTCCATGCCTTAAATTACTAAATTCAAAGATTTTCTATTTCAATAGTAACAAGAAAACAACTACAAGAATATTTTTCCAACAAAATTGTTCCAACTCAAATGAAGAAATGAAACTTAATCTATTTCTAAGTATCATTGTTTTCCTTTCCACAACAAGAATGTAATTTTTTCACAAAGTAACTCATTATAATTTAGTGCATCCTTCCATTTCAACTACAACCATTTATTCAAGGAAAGCACAAGCAACTATTATACATTTAAGATTTACTAAGAATACATTCTCAATGATTTACAACTTCCAAGTTTCCCTTCATTCTTACAATAATGCAACTCCTACAAATAACAATGAAATTTTTTTCTTTTTCTTTGAGCATAGCTCATTTCTTACAATGCAAAGAGCTTTCTTTCCAACAATACATTACAACTTAATAATGAAATATACAATACAACTTTTCTTTTAAATGCAAGACTACTAGCCTTCCACCTTAAGTGGGAATTACATGAAATTTTTTTACAATGAAGGATTTCTTTTTGACTTCAACAATGTTCCAAGTCCCAAATCTTCAACAAGAGCTCCACCATTTCTTCACTTCAATCACAACAACAAAAATGGGGAGAGGCAACACTCTCCACCCAACCAATAATCCAATGAGGAGAAGAATTTATCCTCCTCATTGGCCCCGAGCCCCAACCAAAATGCAATAAGGAATGGATACAACTCATGGAAACTAACACAATGCTTCCACATCACAATACAAAATTTCACAACCATTTAACACACATTCAACACAAGAAAACAATCACAAGAATGCAACTTTCAAAATACACAAGGCTTGAAATGCAAAGCCAATGGAGCAAGGATCTATGGGGAGATCACTTATGCCTCCCAATGGGATTAGGTGCCCACCTTAAAACCCTCCAAAACACAACTCAAAACCCTACACAAATCTTATGCCTCCCCAAGATTCTCTTATGCCTCCCACATTCTCTTATGCCTCCCTACAATCTCTTATGTCTCCCTCAAAAGAACCAAGTAAGAAAAACAAACATTTTCTTATCCAAGGTGGGGCACCCAACCCAACTCCCTCCCAAAACATGAAATAAAACTCTTATGCCTCCTTACAATAGAAAATCCCCATAGCCTTCTCCTACACCATACTTAGGCATTCTACCCAAGATCCCAACAAGCACACAAACCATTCACTTACATGTAATACACACATATAAAAACAAACAAGTAAAAAGAGTGTAGCTCCTACCTTTCCATAGTAAGAACTTGATCAAAGAATCACACTCCAAGCTCCTTCAAGCTCAATCCAACTCCAACAAGCTTCAAGACTTCAACAAATATTCCAAAAACTCCCTAACTCTAAAAATGCACATGCACAATAAAAAGAAGTAACCCCCAAACAAACAAATAAACTTGCATATATAGAAAAAGAGGAGAGGAGGGTGAGGTGGCTCCATGTAGGATGCCACATCACTTATCCACATCACAAGTCAAACCTCAACCCTAAGACACAATAAATTGGTGGTTGAGAGAAATAACAAGTTTCTTACACACTCAACACAAACCCACACCCCCTAAGGACAAAATTTAAAACCCATGTAAGAGAAGTGCAATAAATGTCACTTTTTGCCTTACAAAACACATAATGGGGTCTATTTTTGACCCCCAATCCATAGGTATGGTTGGTATATGAAATTAAGAGGTGTGGGACAAGCTTAACTTGTCCCACAAGCCTCCAAAATGGCCCTTAAGCCCAAATCCGAATTTCCCAAGCAAGGTAGGGTGCACAACACTCAAAGTCACATACACTCAACTTAAATCACAAAATCCAAAGGACCAACTACTCTAATAAATGACCCATTTTGTCACATCCCCAATATCTTAATAAACATGATTAATTCACTTAATTAAGACATTAATAAAAAAATTTAAATGGATTATATCACAAAATAAATCACATACTCCAAAGTAAATAAAAGAAAAAGAAAAAGAATTACACACATAGCCCATGGTCACATTTGGAGGTCATCCCCCCATGGGGACCCCTAACAATCTAATAACACAACATCAAACATTACACAAGTTACCATGGTGACCGTCGCAGTATGCATCCAATATTCTGTTGTGGTTGGTCTCCTAACCCCCTTTTGATTGTTGTGATATAATTACTTGCAAAATCACACAATACCTCCTTTGGCCTCATGGCCGCATCAAATACATCAAAGATAAAATATACGCACATCCATCAATAACATCCTCATATAATTAAATCATCATCTAGACTAACAATACTATCATTTGTTTATAATTTCAACATCTCAAATCTACCATTTCATCAATATCAATAAGATCACGAGATTAGTTCAAATGCTAAATCATAGTCAACACGACCATAATTCCGAATGTCAGTAACTATATATATAGATATGTTAACCACACATCATAATCATCAATATAACATACTTCTCTATGTCTCTAAAAATCCACACAAATCATACCATGAATTACAATCCATCAATAGTCAAAATATTTCTATCATCTAACATCTAAACTAAAATATCCAAAATGATAATCAAATAATATAATAATATCCATGTCTATAGTCAACAATAATCGAAATCAAAATATAATAAGTGTCGAAGAGGAGTGGGCACTACAGGGACAAAGCTATTTTTAGGCCCATTTTATCTCATAATTCCAAGAACTGTTACAAATAGCCTAATCAAAAAGTTTATAACAATTGAAGTGTCGGCCGTAGGCCCTAAAGCAAGATAGATTGGAGTCCTTGCCTAGATAAATAACTTGTACTATAATTCTAGAGATAATAACCATTAAGCACTTAGAAAGTTAGGCATGGTATTCTTATTCTTGTTGCTCAGGAGGAACATTTTGTGAGTTCTCTCCCACAACGTTCTTCTTAGGCAGGATTGTCAGGCCTTGAAATTCTACAGTGTTTCTGTAGACAGATATCGAATTAAGAAAGCCCCAAAATTTTTGTAGGATATTGGATTGACATCCAAGCTTATTTTCACTATTCCAAATGCCTTTGTGAATCGGCCTCATTAGCCTTAGTTTGAGAAAATTCCTCTAAAATGCTACTCTGGGAAACAACATCTGTGAACTATATGCTCCTACACTTGTTACATCTTTCTTCTTTTGAGGTTTCTTATATATCTTCATTTCATATAGGATATTCATGTGTAGTCTTGAGACTAAGATTTATCTTTCGTTGCCTCATTTACTACGAGATCAGAGGGAGGTTTCATTTAGGAGGACATACTTTTTTGACTTCTTCAGGTATGAGGATTAGAAGTGCCTGTTCCAAATGAGTTCTTCCTAGCGGATCACTTCTTTCTTCACAAAGACTCCCAAGGTGAGGCCAACTCCGCTTATTCCAGATCTATTCGTCCATTCTTCTACGAGATCGATAGGCCCATTTACCGCCTTTTAGGAGGGCACATACTTTTTTGAATCTTCTTTGAGATATAGTGCCTATCTTTAAATAACATTGTAGGCTCTCACTCTTCACCTCATTCCAAATGAGATTCTTCCTAGATCACTTTTTCTTCACAAAGGTTGGCCTCGAATGTTAGGCACCAGTGTCAAGGTGAGGCTACCTCCGCTTCTTATTCCAGACTCTCCCGATTACTTCTCCCTTGTGGAAACCATTGTTCCTCGATTTGCATCTTAGATAGGCCCATCTCTCTCACTATTCTCAATCTACTGCCTTTTCTTTTTTGGGTGATATTATGGTTCTCCCTCTTTGTATTTGCCTACGGTGTTTTCGTCCAGCCTTTGACCTACTTTGTGGTCATTCCATCCAGATTAATTTATTCCTACTCTTAAGGGAGAGCATCATCAATTGCTTCCCCTGACTTTCAAATTACTTCTCCCTTGGATCAAGTTTCACTTTTAAAGTTTTAAAGCATTGTTGTTCCTTGTACATTTCCACCGACCTTTGTTATTGCTGTTTTTTGTTTGAGCTTTTGTTGTTTGTAGGTTCCCTCTTTCGGTGCCTTTTTGTTTCCCTCTCATTTGCACACGAAGGTAAGACCTATAGATCATTCAATATATTTTCGGTTCTTATCTACTAGAGTATTAGAGCATCATATTTTCAATCTTATGTTCTTTTAGGATCAAGTTTTTTTTCTAAAACCCATTTTGACACACTTTTTTCTATGGCATCTTACGATATGGTCATATAGATCAAGTTGTCACTTTTAAAGTTTTACAGAAACTTTAGTTATTTATGGGCAATTTTGACTTTTTATTGCTGAATTTTTGTTTGAGCTTTGAAAAATTAGATCCCATCTTCTATCTTTTTATTAATTACCAGGTAAGACATAAGAATTCAAGTTTTGTTCAAATTCCTAGGTATTATTTTGTATTTTCAATCTTATATTCTTTGGAAGCTTTTTTTTCTAAAACCCATTTTGACACACTTATAGAAAATAGTTTGTCATCTTCCTTTCTATGGCATCCAAACACGATATGGTCAATATCACCATAGGGTTAGTCCAAAGTATGGGAATGGTTTTTCAAGCTTTCTACTATGAAAATTGGGATCCCATCAATCTGTTATTAAGTACCAATATATGTAAGGAGTGATTATTGCATAAATGATAAAAATGAAAGTTACCAATGTGTGTGAAATGAAGTATGCATACAAATAAACAAAGCCCATGACTAAGGAAAAACAACAGTCTATCTATACCTATCTCTACAATATTGAAAACACGTAAACAAAGAAGTGTTAGAGAGGGGATACAAATTTTATGGCGATTTGTGGAAGGTGTGACTCCTCTTGATGTGCTAGGTGACTTCAAGTAACTTCAGTTGTGAAAGCATGCAAATAGACCTATATAATATAGATCAAATGAAGATGTTTACATGAACAAAGTTTGATAAGACCTTTTGAGTTTTTTTTGCAAGAAAGATAAGAGCATAAGTAGATTATCCAAATGAAAGCCCATGTATTTTTGAATGTCTCTAGATGACCAAGTCATTAGGAGTTGCCCAATTTTGAAGGGTTATGTAAGGAGCTTTGTCCACACCTATAGATCTTCCATGTGATGACATGTTTGATAAGACCTTCGAGATTTTTGATTGCAAGAAAGGAACATGGGAAGCAGATTTTTGAATGCTAGATGCTTGTCATTATGAGTTGCCCAATTTTGAAGGGTTAGTGTTTTCCCACATATACCCTTCCAAGCACTTTCATGGCTGAACTCTTCGAATGGAACATGGGAAGGAGAGGACCAGTGGCGTGGGCTTGACTAGAGCCAAAAACGTTGCCTTAGACTTAGTGAAGATGTAATGGGTAGATGAATCATCAAGGGGACCTAAATTATGATAGGGACCTAAATGTTAATCTAAGGTACCCATTTCCCTAAGGTAAGGGTCATCAGGAAATGATCTCAACCTGGCTGAAAGATCCCCAACTGATCTTTGGCCACAAATCTATTTTTCTAAGGCTTGCAAGTGTTGAAATATAACTTTATGGAACACTGGAAAACAACCTAGGGAAATTCTGAATTAACTCTAGAAAATACGACTAGGGTTAGGGGATAAATTCAATGCAAATAATATTATTTTGACCACAAATGATTTATAGTCCCCAGATTAAAATTTAATGAGAGTAACCTAGCCCAAATGGCTGTACAAATACAATCGTACAAATACAATCGCGAAAATTTTATAACAGAAATGGTGACTAGGTTTGTATATAAAATTCCTCACAAAAGCAATCAAACAAACACGTTTTCAGTGTTCACCCTAAACTGATCTGTGCATAATGGCAGCTCAATATACATATAAAATCTGATTTTTCTGAGGTAATATTAACCTGAAATTTTTACCAGAAATCTATAGATAATGTAAGTACTGAAACAACACTATAAACCCCTCCGAAATTATAGAAATTTCTTCATTTGATCCACCAAAATTAATGCAACATACAACAATAAGTCTCGCACTGTAACATCTTCTTACACATCCAAATGACCAAAAGGTGGGTTGCTTCAATGGAGCAAAATAGCATAACCCAGCTGCAATCTTTATTCTTCACACCCTGATACAAGATCTATCAACTACTGACTGGAAAGACTGAAAATACTCATGCTAACACAATAAAATTTCCTGTGTGGAAATCCCTCACATTCTCTAAGAGGGTTTTCGTCCTCTAGAGGGTAAATTTTGAAGGGTTTTCATTTTGGAATGCAATTTGCAAAAGCATCAAAGCTTAAGTGCAAGATCAGAAAATGATAAGTGAATAAGCATGCTTTCCTCAAGTTGACCTCTCCCTTTTATAAGAGAAATGAACCCAAAGAAGCCTCCATAATGACCAATCAACAAAAGGTGATTTCTTCTAGACATATGCCCCAAATTCCCCTTAGGCTAGGTCACATTTTTCTTGGGAGGAATAATAATTTTTATCCTTTCTAAACTCCATTCTCCCTCCTTTGCCCAAGTCACATTTTTGCCTAGGGATGACACAAAATTAGCATGGGCCTCTTTTCTACTCTCCCTAGGAAGGATACAACATAATATTAGACCCAATGCATCTATCTAGAGATTAAAATTTATTATTAAGCCAAATAAATTAATACAAGTGCTTTATTAATTTTATAAATATTTTTAGCACTTTATAATAACTTATTGTGACTTAAGTCACCCTTGTGCATACCCTTTGGCCATTGGGTAGAAAAAATTGGGCCAAATGTCTTCATTAAGATCTATTCGAAAAGAGGGACATTACACTGGCCGTGGCCCACCTCAACTTGTGATACATTGTGACAGGAGGCCAGCACAACTTAACTCTTATATAAACAAGTCGGTAGTTATTCTTATACACCGCTATGTTGAGAAAAGAGGATCTTGCAAGCATGTCTTCTACAGCAGTTTTCATTTACATTTGGCCCAACAGGAATACCTTGGTCCATTCCTCAAAAACATAATTGATCTTATTGCATTGATTGAGCCATCCTTTATGATCCTTTGTAATTATAGAAACAAAGCTTCTAATATTGGTCGTGGGACTCTAACTTATCTTCATTGAAGGAAAGAAAATCATCTTCCTATTTCTTGACCAACTCATGGAAGTAAACAATAAGTTATTTTGATGATGAATTCTCAGTGAGTGGAGGGAAATCAAGTTTTTGAACATAGTTATAGACCTCATTCAAGATCTTGAAAGCATGTTGTCCATAATATTCCAATTCAGAGATTACTTTTTTGAGGATTCCATATCTTGTATCCATGATGCGGATCTAGACTTTAGACAAGTTATTTTTAGCTGATGTAAACACACTATTGTTCATGATAATATGATAATTAAAGGATCTCATCTCGATACCAAAGTGGGAACACCTCATCCAATTGAATTACCTCTTTTACAAACTCATCCTTTCCTTTATTTACTTTTGATAAAGTTACAAGAACATACTTGATGAGAGAAATGACATTTGGAAACAATGCCTTACCTTGCTCAATGATTTTCTAAATCCACTTCTCATTATCCTTCCCCTACATCATGTATCCTTGTGATTTCTTGACCACCTTAGGATCAACACTGATAATCAGAAAAATGTCTTCTATAGGAAGAGAATATATTTTATTGGGATCTAAGAAATATTGAATGTGAGCATTGAAATACTTTACCTATGTCTCCAATTGCATAATTTTTTTCTTGAATTCTTCATTCCATGTAAGGAGGTGAGAAGAGGATTCCCTGAATAGATGAGAATCAACTTTGTGTGAAACTTGACCCAATGAAATGTGGATCAAATCATAGTCTGATGGAATCACTTCCTTGATAGGATTTTCATTCCTAGTCTTAGCGAATTCAACATATTGATTACATAAGGTTCCATTAAAGAAGTGAGATGTTAATTGGGCCTTATTCCTTCACTTAGATTTTAGGGTTCCTACAATTGCTTCGAGATTGGGAATGAGAGCATGTTGTTTTTTCCTTGGGGAACTCTCAAGAATTTATTGAATCCATGAAAATTGTTCTTTGGGGGTTGTTATGATGTTTCTCATAGGAGAAATTTTAGGATCCTATTGTGGAATCAACTCTTGATCATCGTGGGAATATCTGACATTAGAGAAGAAATACATGGATGTTTCTATAGGGAAAGATGGTGCAATGTATCACTCCTTAACTTGTGAGGTTATGTGATATCTTCAATGGAAATTTCCTTTCTATGAACTTTACTCAACCAACTCACCTTGGACAACTCACCGAGATTACTCAACTAGCCCGCCAAGATCCAATCAACCACTCACCAAGTTCCAATCAACCAACTCATTGAGGAGAGATGATGATGGATTAAACATTAGCAATGAGTTATTATGATCAACATATCTCTTGAATAATTTTTATCATCTTCATACTTTGCATAATGTTCTTAGGTTTTACCCGTTGCACCTTGTGAAGCTCTACCTTGCTCTTGGACACAAATTTGATGTTTTGGGATGATGCTCCAAAATCCTTGTGAAGAGATGAATTTCCTTGTTTGGGTTATGAAAATACCTTACAACCATGTGAATATGTCAAAAATAGAGAGATGAAAGAAAACAAATCCTATCAGTAAATTTTTGCATCCATAATGGATACTTTCTATTTTTAGTAAGTAGAGCCATGACCTACTATTTTGGGACGTTTCACCTATTTTTCTCGGATTTGAAATTTTCAATCATGTAACATACTCAATTCAAATTTTTTGATGATGCTTTATGATTTTTGGAAATTATCTATTTTTAGCGATTACTTTTTTCTTTGTACTTATTTTATTTTTTTTGCTTTTTGGGAAAGATTGCATATTTTATCATCTTCAATGTTCTCGGAGTGCAATGAACTCAGGGGACTTACTATTTTTGGAAAGTTGATATTTTTAATAAGTGAGGGCATCAGGTACTTAATATTTTTAGAAACAACACTTATCCACCTTGGATTGCAATCAAAATTTTGTAAATAGATTAGGCTCCTTTTTGGGACTCCGTGCTCAAAATTTCACCTCAATTTGCCCACCGGAATGCTTGGAAACTAAAAAATCATCATCTAGAGCATGAAACTAGGGTTTTTTTGAATAAAAAAAAATCATGAAATCATCTTCTCTAATATTACAACCTTCTTTAAGGAGGATGGATTGAAGAATAGATATGAAAATCCATTCACTTATTTACAAGATATGAGTTTATCTTATTTTGGTGCATATGACAACCTGGAGAAATTTTTACAGAGTTTCATTTATTTTTTTAGGTTTTTTGAAGGTTTTGAATTATAAACCATGGTTTCTTAATGAATAAATGAGGTGGGTAGAGTTTCTTCTATGTTTCTTATGCTTCTAGTAGCAAATTTTAGTATTCGAATGAAGTAGAAGGAACAAAAACTAGTGAATTTTTCATTTTTCAACTTCTTGAGTGACAAGAAAATTTTCTTATCCTCTCTATCCCTATGGGAAAGGGACAAGAGGGAAAAATAATGCACCCTCATGTGATCATGACAAGTGTCATCTGCGGGATTTGATGAGGAGGTGAGAGGAAAAAATTTAAGAACCAAAGAGCGAACTAGGTCACATGAGGAATCATGGAAGGGGAAAAAGTGGGGTGAATTTTATTTTCCCCTATGTACCCTTAGGATAGGGATATGAGGGACAATTTTTTTCCATGTTCTAGTGATGACAAGTGGCACAACTAGACTCAGCACAACGGGAGAGGTTAGAGTGAGGTGAAAAGAGTTTGTGGTGTGCTTAACAAGGTCATGTGGAGAGCCGGAAGGAAAATATGGGATGGGGATAATTTTATTATCCCCTATGTCTCCAAGAAAAAATGTTCCTCAACTTGGAGGTGACATGTGTCCTCTTGGAAAAGTGGGGAAGCATTAAAAGCTTACCTTGAGAGAGACCTTGAAGACAAAGTTGCTAGAGCTCTAGGAAGACCTTTTTGATGAACCTGTATATTATCTTGAATCCTAATATAATTCCAAAGATAATGGGATGGGTCTCAAGATCAAATTATTCCTAAAACCCCCTCGAATATCTCCTTTCTTCTTGATATGGTAGCGTATATCTATTGAAACTAAGCTACTCTTAGAAGTACTTGAGTCTTGTGACAAAAGTGAAAGCTCCATCATCTAGAGGATTGAATTATCTTTTCAATTACTAATTTTTTGAATCCTAACTCCTTACAGAGCTCACAAAATGATCTAATGAAGCCCATATACCACTTTTAATTGCAAGCTCCTTAACCCTGAAAACCCACTTTCACTGTTCTTGTTCCTAAACCTCCAAAACTTCCCTAAATCTCTCTATACCACTTCCATTACTCTCAAATTTATTCAAAAAAATCCTAGATGGTTTAGGTATTTTAATTTTTTCTCGAAGTATGCACACCTATATAGAAAAGTCTAAAAATAGCCTTTCTAGGCTTACAAGAGATTTCACCACTGAAAGCACTTCACTAAAAGAACTGAGAGACCTCATCACAATGTTTCAAACACTTAGGGAAGGTTTGTATGACACATATGAGGACTCGTAAGATTAGGATAGGAATGACATAACAGGTAGACCGATCCGGACAATTTTTAGGAGGGTTTTAGGAAGACTTGAAATAAAAATTTCAATTTTGGTTAAGTTTTCATGCTTAAAAGTTTGAAATTTTTATGAAACAAATTTACATGACAACAATATGTTAGGTAAAAAGTTTTTTTCGGGTTAATTATACATTGTTTTTACTTGCTTTACCATAGGTAATAGTTTGATACTTGTGGTAACTTGTTAGTTTACCTTAGGTAATTAGTATTTTACCAAAGTGTAATTAGCTGTTATATAATTGTTATATGGTTATGTTGTTATAACCATTATATTTGTTATTTTATTATGTATGTTGCATATTTATTTATTTGTTCATATATTGTTGTATTTTTACAACAAATACTATTTTGGGAAGTATTGTGCAATATATATAAATATTGCAACATTCAATTTCTCTATACATTGATTATAATTTTTTCATTTTACATTAATTAAATTATCATAGGTTGCCTCCTTTTTCCGTTCCTCAACATTTGGTATTAGAGTTAGTACTTAAGGATATTGTGTAATAAAGTGAGGTTGTAAGAGGACTATAACAGGTTGAAGAGGGTTTCCATAAGTTTATTGCATTCCAAGAGAGCTTGTGATGCCTCAAGCAACTTCTTAGACACACCCTGCATCCTTACAACCCCTACTTCTAATTCCAGGTGTTTGGAAATAAATTTGTTTTTACACTGGTGCCTCCTACACTAGGAATATTTGTTGTATTCTAAAGAAATATGGTTTACAAAATTATACATTCGAAATTAAAAAATCTTCATTTTCCCCATTAGGAATTTCTCCACGAAATTTACTAGATACTTTAGTTTTTCTAAAATAATGACCTATAAAATTTGGGGTCTCTGATCATACCTAGTTTTGTATTAAGATCCCGGGAAAAATAAAGGGTTACTAAACTAGGTTACATTCATAGGCGAGTTGGCAATTTACATTGGCCAAATTGGGTGTTCCTTACACTGAGATGATCAACAACGGAAGTGTTGGAGTGAAGGTTGAGTTGGGAGTGTTGTTACACCACGAGATGCCGAGTTGGACCATCAAAACGAGATACCACATGTTGATTCATGTCGGTTGAGGTGTGCCATAATCCCTACCTTACATTGTGTATATTGGCCCTGCCTTGAAACATCCAATACCAAACTCTGGATTGGACTAGTGAGTTCCCTAACCGAGATATAAGGGTGAGTTGTACATTTTAACATTAATTTGTGAATGTCACCTATGTCGATCCAATAATGGAATGAGCCAAGTGAACTTGTAGATGTCCCCTTCTACTCCAAATGACCCTTCAAAATAAAACCTGTAAAAAAAAATAGAGAACTAATTTCCAAAACAAATAAAAGTGGTGAATAAACATCACTAAGGAAAAGGAGGAGATCAATCCTATTTTGGTGGAGAAATCCTAATCCACCCCCTCTCCTGCATGAAAACATGGCCCTCTAACTATGTGATACATCACCCTCTTGTAAAGGTTAGTAAATATTTTTTGTTTAAATACAAGTTTCTCCTATTTTGTTGCATGCAATTTGAGCTCTTATTTGGTTAAGAGAAGAATTTTGGGAGAGGGAAAGTTATAGGTTTGACCCCTCCAAGCCGATTGTATAATTTTTGTTAAAAATTTGGTAGAATTTTTGGTGGAACTGCCATATTTAATGCTTGAAACCCCTGTTAAAGCCACTAATTATAGATAAACCTCTGCTACATTTAGCATGGAAAACACTACTTTTGGCTTTAAAAATTCTCAAAATTGTTCAGAAAAGTCATTATGAGAAATGTTTTCCAGATGAGGGGCATCTAGAAGTGTCGATTTTAGTGTTTTTAAGTCTTTTTTGATGTTTTTCGGTGTGAGAGCCATTATGAGCTTTGGAGGCCACCAGGGCCTCGCAAAACAAAAAAATACCACCATTAATTTTTTTGCATAATCAATTGTAAATAAATATTTTTAGTGTATTTTTTCATTATTTTACGCTAACGAGTCATCTAGTTAGGAGATGTCTTACCACCTGTTGGTGCTAAAAATAGTCTCATCCCATTTTGCCTTTGAAAATCCATTGATTTATGGCCTCTATCATTTTCTACTTCCCCGTGTTGTGCACCTGGGTAGTCTTTGTTGCCATTTTTAATCAGTTCCTGGGTCAAATATCACGTGTGGGTCCATATTTGTCTCCTTGTTTATTTGTTCCTCTGGAACAGGTTTGTAATTTGGGTCTCCTGTTCTCTATTCATCTAAAACTCGGTTCTCCTATTATTTCCATGCTCGATTAGAGTCTTAATCTTGGGCACCATTTTGAAGAAGTGCCAGGAGGACACTTGGAGGCCTTTGCTCACTTTGCATTTTGCTTGGACTTTTCAACGACCAAGAGGAGATGGCCTCGAACCTCGACACTTAGTGCCTTCCGGCGAGCTTCAAGCCTTCAAACAATATTTTCCGGGCTAGGACACATGGCGAGCCCGCGCTCATTCAAGGTCTCAAATTTTTGTGACCATCTCAAGATGCGCCATTATGACGCATGGTAGTTTGACAAATCAAAGGGGGTGGGGAAGCGGACCATTGGGGGAAATTTAGAAATTTTGGCTCTTATTCCCAAAAGGGTTAAGATATAAAAATGGTCTGCAAGCCTGAAAAGGATCACCAAAGTTTGTTTCAAGTCAAAAGGGCGGGGAGGCAAACCATCAGGGGTAACTTGCATTTTTTTCTACCTCATATTTAAAAGATTAAAACATCAAAATGGCCTGCAGTCCGATGGAGGAAAGGTCAAAGCATGCTCCAAGAAATGGTGGAGGTGTGGACACTCGGGCGAATTTGGAAAATTCCTCTTTTAGGAGAAAATAGTTAAAAGTGAAAGAGGAAGCGCGGTTCCACTGGGACTCACATTGGGACACGTGTTAGAAGCATCTCTAAAGGGTGGAGTTGCGAGGAAAACTTGGAAAATTTTTCCTTTTCCAAAAAGGAGGTGAAATAGAAGAATTTGGATGTAGTTCCTTTGGGACCCACCTTGGGACACGTGTCATTCTCATTTATCAAAGGCGGAGGTGCGGAACAGAATGTGAAAATTTTCCATTTTTCCAAAAGTTGTAAAATGTCAGAGGGAACCCTCGGGTCTATTTTAAAAATTTGAATCTTCCACATAGACGTCCAAAATTCCAAGTGAAGATCAATGACGATGTGAGTTTGAATCTAATTTTCCCCATTTCTTGAAACACGGTTGGAAGTGTGAATCTTCATGATTTCTTGGTATTTCCTACATGCCAGGAAAAGAGGGGAATTAATTTCGATATCTTAGTTTGGTAGGGAATATCTAGAGACGTCTTTTGCCATTAAAATGGTTTGACTATCGAGCTCGAATCATATTTTTTTCTTCTCCCAAGCACACAAGGAACCAACTTTGAAAGATTAGGGGTGGAAGTGGTTTGCGAATTGAAGAAAGAGTAATCTACCAGTGGAAGGAGTTGAAAGCAAAAGATATTTGAAGAGATCTACCCCTTGAGCACCTAGTGACTTTTTGTAGATCCGATTATGGAAATACGATCGTGATCATGACAAGCACTGGTAGCACTCAATGTCTAGATTTTTGGGGGAAAGGGGCTATGTTGTAAATGTTATAAATGACACAAATTTTTCATGCAAATGGTTGGAGTGTTAGGGGTCGGGACTGATTTTTCTAATAGAAAGCTTGATAGAGCCCATCTTTTTGAGAAGCATTTTGAGAAGCTTGTATATCTATTTTTGTATCAAATCTGATCGTGTCAAGGTGGTTGTGAGTGTACAGCCATTGAAAAGCTCGAGATTTTTCTAGAAACTTTCCCCTGCTTGATAAATTTGATCAAATATGAGTTATTCTGTGTTGTCTTGAGCAAAATGTGTTTGTTTCATCTCTAAATGTATGTGGGTAGTTTTTCTTGTTTCTATTGCAATCTTGTATTAAAATCTGATTCAATCACATAGGTCTCAATCCTTGTGACAGTTTAGTGGCATCTGTAATTTCATCTCTCAGGAGAGCTTTCACCTGGAAGTGAAATAAATGATTTAAACTCACTTTTCTTTCATCTGTTTGACAGAGATTGTCTGTAAGCCTTTGGGTGTACCTTAGGCGTGATTTGGCTTAGATTTTGATGCTTTGTTGGGTTCTCTAACTCAAGCCTTCATGTTAGAATCTCGTAGGTTGTGTGAAAAAGTGCTGATCTGGGCCTCCATTGAAGCACATATTCTTGTTAAAGAAACATTTTAGTCTGTCTTGTGGCATTCTGTTGGTCTAACCTACCATTTTGTAATATTTCTCAAGGATTTGGTGAACCAAGTTCATCCTGCCTCACCTCCCACCAAAATTTTATTTTAAAAAAACTAATCCTACCCATACTACCCATGTTTGTCCTATGTGTGCACAAGTGCATAGTTTCCATTACCAAAGTATGCAAAAATAATTAGGATTTCAAATGTCTTTAGTAGCCTGAACCTTGCCTAGAAAATATCTCCACTATTTAGAGTGACAACTCGTCAGAGTTAGGTTTTGTTGCGTTGATCATATTTTCTCCAAGGTCTCCCTAACATCTTCATTAGGAAGGATATCTCCATCTCCTCGATAAACAATAAGTTACAAAAGGGTTCCTCTTACGCTGGTTGAAAGGAACAACCTAAAATAGCGAGGATAGATTAAATCCTCTTGAGGGTGCTATCCATTTCTCCATATTTGAGTGACAGAGGGCTAGCTAGATCTCATCCTTGGCTAAAAATGACTCACCATGATCTAATTTTTCTCTAAGCTTCCTGTCAGACTAGTGATGCTACTTAGACTTTGAGGGAGAATCAGTTTGGATACCAACACCTAAGTGGCACTATTATCTGGGGATCCAAATTTTTGTCTCTAGAACTAATTTTGTGTTGCCAAGATTGATTTGTTGATTTATTGCTAGTTCATATCTATTTGGCTCATCAACATGCTTATGGCACCGTTCTGGGGACATAGTATTTAAAACTCACATTCAAGCCCTGGTAAAACACTTCTTGTATGCTCCAAGTGCTGTGTGTAATTCTTTCAGTTTTCACACCTAGTGCACTAGCTTTCATTTGATAAATCTGGTAAAAAAGTTAGAGTCTTTCCATTTCTAGTTTCTAGTGTTGACAGACATTTGACAGATCATATTTAGTGCATTTTCACAACTAAGGTGGAAATCCTTAGTGGCGACTCCCTGTTGATTTAATTTTTAATAAGTACCAGTGTCTTAACCTCTATCAAGTGAGATTTGTTACCAATCTTTGCAAAGCTGGAAGGAAGAAGATCTTTCTTTGCTAGGGATCTTGCTAGGACATTGTTTCTAGAGATAGGAAAAGCAAAATCAAAAGGAAGAAAATCCTGGAGAGTTGTGGGAGATCAACAGACAAGAAGGGGGATCTCCATTGATGAAAGTGATGACCTATCATTGAAGACTGCCATTCAAGTGATTCTGAATCAGGTAGCCTCTTTGTGGAATTGAATTCTCCAACTAGAGAAGGGCCTTCATTTGATTTTGAAAGGTTTGCTTCATATTCTGCACCTGTCTTTTATGAGGTTGATAGGGATTTTCAAGAGACAAGGCCTTTGGGGGATATCCATTTTGAAATTTATACTCCTGTGTACAAAAGACCCTCTGCCTCTTGTCAATTTATCACCCCTTCAGGGTCACCTCGTCGAATCAATATGGATCATCCCCCACCCAAACCTCCATTTGTTGTAAACACCTTTGGACCTATAAATTTTGTGGGGATGGTTGGTTATCCAAATGCAATACCTTAAGATGTAAGGAACAAATTACCAAAATTCCAGGGAAATAATACCATAAATGGTGATCAAAATTTAAAGCTTTTTATCAATATGATGGAAGACTTTGAGATTGAACATGAAGATGTATATATCAAGTTATTTATCCATACCTTGGAATAAGATGCCAAGGACTGGTACAAAGCTTTTCCACATAACTCTATTGATTCTTGGACTGAGATGAACAATGCATTTAGATTGTAGTATGGTGATAGAAATGACCCTATGTTTCTTTTATCAAAATTTGAAAACATCAAGAAGAATCCTAATGAGTAAGTACATGATTTCAACACAAGGTTCAACAATACCTTGAGAAGATTTCCTGTTACGACAAGGCCATGTGATGAGTCATGTTTGATCAAATATTCTGATGCATTTGATAAAAAGGTTGCATATTACTTAAGGGATAAGAACCCCACAAATTTGAGGAGGCCTTCACCATGGCTCTGCAAATAGAGAACAACATCAAGGCAATTGGAAATCCTTCAAAAAGGGAGGGTGTAAAGTTGGTTAACCCAGAAAAGCCTCAAACAAGTAAGGTTGCTGATTTGGAAGAAGTTGTGAAGACTTTGGCAGGGGATGTCAAAGAAATTTCCTACAAACTAGCTCGGGCTGAGAAGGGAATTGGACAGAGCTCACAAGGTTAAAAAAATCAACAAAGCCAAGACATGTTTATAAATCACCAAAGATTTGATGACAGAGGAAAGGGACTTGTTGGATTTGGAAATAGGCAGCCCCAAGGTAGGGAAAATAGAATGGTGCCTGATCCTTTGGCTACTAGAGTTGCTGTTGTGGAGGAGATAGATGTCATTGATTGGTGTGATAAATGTTTCATGCCTCATGCTCCTTGTGAAGAAGATCAGAAAGAAGAAGAAGAAACAAATGATGATGAATGATGATGATTTCTACATGATGGGTTGTTCCATGAGATCACAATCGGGGGTAACTTCAATCGAGGTGATAAGTGGCTAGACTCCTGCCACTTTTTGGGATTGCATTCGAGGGTACCACTTCTTACTCCTTTTCATAATTTAGAAGTAGATAATGTACAAGATTTTGAATTTCCCAATAATGACTTTGAATATTTAAGGGCTTTAATGATAAAGAAGTATGATGGGGAATCCCATTTGAGGATGATAGGAAACTATTGATGAATGTTGTTGTGGCTCAAGAAAAGGAGTACAACACAAGAAGTAGGGTTGCCAAAGGGACATGGCCTCAAGCCAAGCCAAAATCTCTCTTACTTTCAAACATTCCTAAGGAAGCTCCTAAGAAAGATGCATCTACTAAAAGCCCTCTTGTTTTAAAAAAAATCATCCCCCTCATGCCCAAGCTATCAAAAATCCTGTACCACCTAATGAGTGTGTCAACTTTCCTTCCAATGCTTTGCCTTGCCAAAGTCTATCCCATATGATATTGCCCAAGTTTTGAGCCAAATAAAAGTCTTTGTTCCAATTTTTGAGTTGCTTAGGATCCCTGAGCACAAGAAAAGGGCATTTGAATACTTAGGATTAAATGAAGAGAAGAATGCCCTAGGAAGAAATGTAAACATTGTGGAGAATCCTCCAGTCATTGAAGATTTAGAGACACCACAAGTGTTTGAGGAACTAGGTGAACCACCGAGGTTTATTTGGGGACATCCTTGGTGGAATCTCAATTGAATGTGGATCCATTCTTCACCACTTTGATCATTAAGGATATATTGTTGTGTAATTGTATGTTTGATTCTAGGAGCTTCATGTAATGTCATGCCTCTTGAGGTCATGAATGAATTAGGTATCAAAGTAACAACAGCATATGGGAAGTGAACTGCCATGGAATATAGAGAGGTGCCAGTGGTGGGATGTGTCAAATATCTGGTTGTGCAACTTGCATCTTACCTTGGAAGGAACTTGAAACTTGATGTAGTGATTGTTAATCGCCCCACTGCCCAAGTGGGGGATGGTGTTGTCAAGAAAATGGGTAGCAAGTGTTGGTGGTAGTGTGCAAATGGAAATGTCTTATGCCACTATCCCCATTGAAGGAAACTTGGTGAAATTATATGGAGAGAAGAAGATGTTGTACTTGATTGAAGACCCAAGCAATGCATCTTATGAAGTTTTGCAAGCATATGCTGATCTTAGCAATCTTGTGAGTTTTGTGGATTTCAGGGAGTATGAAAGTGTTGAAAACAAAGCTCCTAAGTATGCTATTTTTTCTGGGAATTTGGTCTATGATTCAGCCTTGAAAAATGTTAAAGAATTTGACTTAAACACAATGGAGGAGCTTAAGAGAAAATGGATGGTTTACAAACTAAACAAAGAAGAAAAGGAAGTATATTTCTAGTTGATGAAGACGTATCAAGATTTCTTAGCATGGTCATATCTAGGATGGAAAGCACTTGAGAATTTTCCTTAATTGTTTTCTTTGAATCAAGGTGAACATCATCTGTATAGTGTATAGTTTGTTGGTTTGTTTTTCTATCTCTCGTGTTTTTCCTCATTCTAGTCCTTGGTGACTTGTTTTTGTTGGTTTCTCTATTCATTTTTGAGAGATGGCTTTGTTTCTCTTCTCTGTAATCTGACTTCATTTCCCAATGGATATTTTTGGCACTTGGTTTAACTTTGTTCTTATGGCACTCACTTGGAGTGCCCACCCCAGTCGAGTCGATGTTGTGCTAAAAATAGTCTTGCCCCATTTTTCCTTTGAAAATCCATCGATTTACGGCCTCTGTCATTTTCTACTTCCCCGTGTTGTGCCTGGTTAGTCTCTGTTTCCATTTTCAATCAGTTCCTGGGTTGAAGATCACGTATGGGTCCATGTTTGTTTCCTTGTTTATTTGTTCCTTTGAAAAAAGTCTATAATTTGGGTCTCCTATTCTTTGTTCATCTAAAACTCAAAGTTATCCCATTATTCCCATTTCTCTACAATCGAGATTTGTCATCCTTATCATTTCTACCCTAACTACTTGAAGAAAAGTGAATAAATGTATCTCTGAGGAACGTATTTGATCCTTGTAACATTTCTAAATTCTTTGTCCTTGGAGAAAATTTCATTTCCGGGCTCAAATGGTCATTTTTTTGTATTTTATGGTTTGTTTGGCATTTCTCCCGGTCAAATTTACATCTTCACTCCAATAGGAAATGTGGCCTCTTTTGGTTGGACGCATCTCGACTAGGTACTTCAAAAATTCTATGAAAAGCCTCAACTTAAAGATTTGTCCACGTGGAGGAATGACACTCATTTGAAGATCTAATTTTTGGTTTGGCCTTGGAGCAACGTCGGGAGGACACATGGAGATTTCCACTTCTTTTCCCGGACTTAGACAATTTTTGTGTAGCTAAAACAGTTTGGCGGAAACAGGGACATGTGGTGAGCCCGTGCTCGTTTAGAGTCTTAAACTTGGGCACCATTTTGAAGAAGCACCAAGAGGACACTTGGAGGCCTCTGCTCACTTTGCATTTTTCTTAGACTTTTCAATGACCAAGCGGAGATGGCCTCGAACCTGACACTTGGCACCTTTTGCTGAGCTTTAAGCCTTCAAACAAATTTTGTCAGGCCAGGGCACATGGTGAGCCTAAACTCATTCAAGGTCTCAACTTTTTGGGACCATCTCAAGATGCACCATTGTGACATGTGGCAATTTGAAAAATCAAAGGGGGCGGGGAAGCGGACCATTGGGGGTAGTTTATAAATTTTACCTATTATTCCCAAAAGGGTTAAGATATCAAAAATGGCCCACAAGCCCGATAAAGGATCATTCAAAGTTTGTTTCAAGTCAAAAGGGTGGGGAGGCGGACCATCGGGGTAACTTGCTTTTTTCCCCATAGTATTCAAAATATTAAAACATCAAAATGGCCCATAAGCCCGATGGAGGAGAGGTCAAAGAATGCTCTAGTCAACGGAAAAGGTGCGGACCCTTGGGGGAAATTTAGAAAATTATCCTTTTAGGAGAAAAGAGTTAAAAGTGAAAGAGGAAGCATGGTTCCACTGGGAACCACATTGGGACATGTGTCGAAGCATCTCTCAAGGGAGGAGATGTGGGAAAACTTTGAAATTTTTTTCCTTTTCCAAAAAGGAGGTGAAATAGCAGAATTTGGTCATAGTTCTTTTGGGACCCACCTTGGGACATGTGTTAGAATCATTTCTCAAAGGCGGAGGTGCGGAACAAAATGTGAAATTTTTCCATGTTTCCAAAATTTGTAACAAGTCGAGGGAACCCCGGGTCTATTTTTAAAATTTGAATCTTCCACGTGGGACGAACCAAATCCAAAGTGAAGATCAACGACAGCTGTGAGTCTGAATTTGATTTTGCCCCCATTTTACTGAAACACGCCGAAGTGCGAGTCTTCATGGTTTTTTGGTATTTCCTACACGCCAAGTAGAGAGGGGAATTAATTTTGATATCTAGAGTTTGGTGGGGAAGATCTGGAGACATCTTTTACCATTAAAATGGTCTGACTATCGAGCTCGAATTGGATTTTCCATTTTTCTTCTCCCAAGCACGCAAGAAGCTAGATTTGAAAGATTAGGGATGGAAGTGGTTGGTGAATTGAAGAAAGAGTAATCTACCAGAGGAAGGAGTTGAATGCGGGAGATATTCGAAGAGATCTTCCCCCGAGCGATTGGTGACTTTTTGCGAGATCTGATTCGGAAATCACGATCGTGATCATGGCAAAGCACTGGTAGCACTCAATTTTTAGATTTTGGGGGAAAGGGGCTCTATTGTAAATATTATAAATGGCACAAACTTTTCATGAAAATTGTAGGAGTGTTAGGGGTCGGGACTGATTTTTCTAATAGAAATCTTGATAGATCCCATCTTTTTTTAGAAGCATTTTGAGAAGCTTGTATATCTCTTTTTGTATCAAATCTGATCATGTCAAGGTGGTTACAAGTGTACAGCCATTGAAAATATTTGAGATTGTTCTAGAAAATTTCCCTTGCTGATAAATTTGATCAAATATGAGCTATTTTGTTGTCTTGAGAAAAATGTGTCTATTTCATCTCTGAATGTATATGGGTAATTTCTCTTGTTTATGTTGCAATCTTGTATTAAAATCTGATTCAATCACACATGTCTCAATCCTTGTGATAGTTTAGTGGCATATGCAATTTCATATCTCAGGAGAGCTTTCACCTAGAAGTGAAATAAATGATTTAAACTCATTTTTATTTCATCTTGTTTGACAGAGATTGTCTATAAGACTTTGGGTGTACCTTAGGTGTGATTTGGATAATATTTTAATGCTTTGTTGGGTTCTCTAACTTGAGCCTTCATGTTAGAATCTCATAGGTTGTGTGAAAAAGTGCTGATCTGGGCCTCCATTGAAGCACATATTCTAGTTAAAGAAACATTTTAGCTGTCTGTGGCATTCTATTGGTCTAACCTACCATTTTGTAATATTTCTCAAGGATTTGGTGAACCAAGTTCATCCTGCCTCACCTCCCACCAAAATTTTATTTAAAAAAATAATCCTACCCATACTACCCCTGTTTTTCTTGTGTGTTCACAAATGCATAGTTTCCATTACCAAAGCATGAAAAAACAATTAGGATTTCAAATGTCTTTAGTAGCTTTGAACCTTTCCCAGAAAATATCTCCACTATCTAGAGTGACAACTCGTGAGAGTTAGATTTTGTTGCATTGATCATATTTTCTCCAAGGTCTCCTTAACATCTTCATTAAGAAGGATATCTCCATCTCCTCCATAAATAACAAGCTATAAAAGGGGTCCTCTTACCCTGGTTGAAAGGCACAACCTAAAATAGTGAGGATAGATCAAATCCTCTTGAGGGTGCTATCCATTTCTCCACATTTGAGTGATAGAGGGCTAGTTAGATCTCATCCCTAGCTACAAAATGACTCACCATGATCTAATCTATCTCTAAGCTTCCTGTCAAACTAGTGATGTTGCTTAGAATTTGAGGGAGAATCAATTTGGATACTAACACCACCCAATATGGAAAATAATTCTCTCAAAATTTTCTTTTTGACTCGAAGCTCCTCTGTGGTGACAATTATGCCATGTGGAAGACAAAAATTTGAACTCAAATTGAGTTTTAAGAAATTTGGAAAGTTGTGAATGGTTCCATAACTATATCAAAAGATGATGGAACACAACAATGATAGTTTGATAGGGCCAATCAGAAGGCCGAGTTGATAATATTTTTTACAGTGTACTATTCCATACAACCCATATTCGAGATGCCAAAATATCTAAAGAAGCATTAAAAATTGGAGCACCGTATACGAGGACATAAACAAGAAGACTATATTAATGAAACTCAAATTCATATCGAACGAGACAAGATTTGCAACATTGAGGGCTT
The DNA here is from genome assembly GCA_018340775.1 of Taxus wallichiana var. yunnanensis. NCBI lineage: Eukaryota > Viridiplantae > Streptophyta > Pinopsida > Cupressales > Taxaceae > Taxus > Taxus wallichiana. The sequence goes on from CM031241.1 coordinate 58,082,859, forward strand.
CACTTCTATCCTTGGGAGAGAAGGTTACGATACAACTCTCCTACTCATTTTTCTAAGAGCACTTCCTCCATCTTACCACATTTTTGTGTGACGATAAAATATTTAGATAAGACAACCAATTTTGACAAGATAGTGAATTTATTGCAATAAGAAGAAACATTGTAGAACAAAGATGAAGAAGAAGATCAGGTACTATCTTCTCATTAGAAAGGTATGGGAAAAGAGAAATATTCCCAAAAGTCTCGAAAATAACATCAGCAAGGGGACAATAAAAAGAATAAATGTCATATTTGCAAATGAGAACATGAGTTAAAATATTGCTGGTATAACAGATACAAGAAAGTTTAATTGATTAGTTCAGGGCCTCAAAATCAGCAATCTCGGTAGGGAATAGTCACACTACAAACATGGGAAAAATCGGGGAACTAGTGAAATAAACAACATCAAAAAGGAAATGTAGTTGAAATAATATCATTCAAATGATGAGGAATTATTGTACAATTATAATTCTAGTGAACCATTCACATCATCTAGGATTGTTTATTACATTTATTTAGGATCCACTCGACACATGACCATGCATAGAGATTGGTTTACCACCATGCAAGGTTCATTTTAAGAAGACCCCTATGAAAAATTACTTTTGAATCGTTGGCGAATCTCATAAATCAACTTTCGAATCGTTGGCAAATTTCAAAAAAATGTTTCGTGGCAAAGGCAATTTCACAGAGCATTGTTCCCTCGTTTTTGCAATTTTGGCCAAGTAGGTTGGACGGGGTTGGATGGGTGGGTTGGATGGGGGGTTGGATGGGTGGGTTGGATGGGAATGGGTTGGATAGGAAGGGGTTGGGCGGGCAATGGTTGGACGGGTGGGTTGGACGGGAAGGGGATAGACGAGAAGGAGATAGACGGGCAATGGTTGGTCGGGTGGGTTGGATGTGTGAGGAGTTAGATGAACAAGGGTTGGACGGGTGGGTTGGATGAATGAGGGGTTGGACGGCGTGGGTTGGGCATTGTTACCAATGTATTTAATGTTCATTAATGATACCCCTGGGCCCTATAAATACCGTTTCAAGGTTCATTTTTTCACTTTTATCCATAAATTTCCAGTGCTTTGAGCTCTCCAATTTTACACCCAAATTTCACTTCTCCCTAATTTCAGAAATTTCCAGTACCACATCTGTTCCTACACCCAAATTTCAATACAAAAACCTCATGTGCCCAAATATTTTAGCTCTACTAAAAGCAAAAGACACCCAAAGGATTGGCTCAAAAAATCAGAATTTTCCGGGCTTGTGAACATGCCCCAATTCGACACTGATACATCAGTCCTTGATTATGTACTTGCCTCTTAAAATGACAATGATGGAAAATTTTCCATTCTTTTCGTGCATCCAAAACATCGTCAAATTTATTTTTCTATTGAACCCGAGGATGTGCATCGGTTAACATGTTTACCTTTCAAAAATAAGTTGCTTGTTACTACAAAGGTTGTCCTTACAGACGAAGACAAAAAGTTTTTGGAGTCTCATTACAATGTACAGGTTGATGGTAAGTTTATTATTTTCAAATGATTTTTTTCTTAACATTACTCGACCACACAAAGGATCTAACATTTCCTTTCTGTAATTGCAGCTCCTCTTAATCGTTCATCAAGAGGCCTTCTTCTACAAGGTATTACAAACAAATTCTTTATTGCAGTTGCTTCACTTTTTTAGGCCAGGATTGTATTATAGGGTAGATGTGTAGACATTCCCTATTGGGCAGTTCAGTATTTATTACGGACACTAGTAGGTCAACAATTTGATTGGTGCAGTTATTTGTCCAACAGAATAAAATCATATATCTCCCATGCCTGCAAATCCAATCAAACTGATAAATCAAGGATTTTATTTTCTTGTTGCAATTTTATTCTTGCTTTCTATAATGAAGCATACTACGAATTGACGCAACATAAGATTCCTACTGCAATCAATGATAAGATGATTGGTCTTAGTCTCGAAGAACAACAGTAACAATTACTTTTACTGTTTACTTGTTATAACGATTTCAATTTGAATATTTTAAATAAAATAATAATTCTATGATTTAATTTTACAGAGAAAATTATACTTGAAGCATCTCATAAGGAGGTAATTGCTAGAGGTAAATCCCCTCTAGAGGTCTCTGCTGATTCTGACATGGATTCAACAGAATCAACACCAGTAAGACCTCATCAAAAGTGACCTAGGGGTCGATATGCACAACACGTTTACCATCACATTTAACTACGGTATGAATAATGAAGTTATATTTATATATAAATTACAAATTCAAACAATTACTATAGATTATGTATTCTAATATTTCTACTGATCTTTTCTACATGTATTGTATTCAGAAACTACTAAGATGGATGATGAAGATCAAACTCATTCTAGGTGTGGAGATCAAAATGTCACGATTGTGTCTCTGTCTATGCAAGGTATATTGTATGGTAGTTTGATTTGCATGTTTTGTTTCCTTACAATTTTTTAGCATTTACAAAGCCCAACCATTATATTCTAACAATTTGTTGTTTGCTTCATGTAGGTAATATGGCTTCAGGTCATTTTCCGCTTGTAAGGAGGCCACCAATTCCTCCAACATGTCAAGTACAAACACAAAGGAGGACTTTAGGAAAGAATATTAGGATTCCTGCAGAGTCAGCAGGAACAGTTCATCCTGCTACAACCGAATTTCTGGGTTGTCACTAGGTGGTGTTTTAAGTGTAACAACCACACAAATTTTCAACAACATCACCCTTGATGAGGAGTATTTAGGCTTCAATAGTGGGGATGCAGATAAGAGTAAATATTTTGACACCCATGACATGATTCAATCTACTTTTCCTCAACAACAAAATGTGCATGGAATACAGGGAAGTGACTCTCCTCCTCCCCAAGGGCTGCTCCACAAACAAATTATGAAAAAACACATTTTATATTAGAAAATATGATATCATATAGCATGGGGACAACAATTCAAGAGGTTGTAATGTCTGATGTGGATTTGGTGCGGTCTTGGGAGAGGAGAGCAAAAATTTTGATAAAAGAAATAAATACTAGATACCATAATCATGCTCAAAGGCATTCATTGTTCACTTAGTAGAGAGCCAACTAGCATGGTAGGATGTTTTGCTAAACAAAGCTCAATCAGGGACAATTTCATATAGTAATGATTACAATGATGAAATTGTAGACATAATGCTAAACAGGTTGGAGAATCTCAATGTTGAAGCACATGCTTACTACAACAAATGGTCTAAAGACAAGACTAATGTTTTAATAGAAAATGTAGAAAAAGAGAAAGTTGTTGTGAGTGGGAATTTAATTTTACATGAAAAAATAAAAATTATCTGATATTATAACCACTGCAATATATTTTTTCATATTATCTAATAGACTAAAAATTTAATATTTATATTTTGCAGGAAAATAATGAAAATTTAAAGAAATAGCTATTTTTGAAGCACATTTGAAGAATGCCCACAAAAGCTTGAATTCTTTTATACAATTGAAGGAAAAACTCATTGTTATTAATAAACAAAATAATACATTGAGAAGGATAATAAAGGAGCATAAGATGGATCTAGAAGTCTTACTAAAGGAAAATATAGATGCAGATGCAACACTTTTGTCTCATAGGAGATGATGTGAGGAGGAGCTGAATATACTAGAAAATATCAACACTGTAGCAGGAGATCTTCAGGCATCAAGATTTATTCCTCCATCTCTTACACACGAAAAGAAAAACCTTCACCTACATCATAAAATTTGATAAGTTAGTAAAGTTCACCATGTGACAAGTGTGTTGTCACAATTTCGACACTGGCGTAGGAATTAAAAGATAGTGGCCAACCATTTTTTAGTTTTTATTCCATGTGGCATATGTAAGGAAAACTATGATTTTGAATCATAGGCAGAAAAGAGGATGACCTTGTAATGTGTCCTTATATGACAGAACTTGTCCGAAAGCTTTAAGATGTTATAACAACACCCTTTTTGAATTGTATTAGCCGACAATACTTTATGAATTTGTAACTTTTCATAAAGTAATCCGCCACATGAGAAATCAATTTCAAAAGAACTTTGGAAGTTAGAATTGTATAATGTTACTATATATTAATACAAACTATGTTTCTTTTCTATTGTTTACGTAAATGTTGCTTAAATTTACACTATTTTGTTTCTTTACGTTTCTGAATTGTTGCAGATGTAAAATAAATAAATTAACAGATATAAAAGATGAATGTGTCCTTATTTCAGTCTGAATTTGAAAACCAAACATAAAAAAACAAATGGCATAATTGAAACAGATAATGACATTGTTGCAATGGCGAAGGATCAAATAATGACAAATATAATATTGCATTTATTGAAAGTTGTAATCACTGAATGAAGTACATAAGTAGTCTCAATAATGTATAGAAGAAATGAAATCTATGTGAATTCGAATAGTCCTGGAGCAACACTTTCATTTGTCTTGGAAATCAACTGCAACATGATTTTTGGATGTGTCTCAATCCCCTGGGTCAGGAAGAATATTACTTACTCCTCTTCTAGTCTACTAGTGAATTCCACAATGCCAGTGCTCTATCATAAGGAAAAGACTCCACTGAGTAACTCGATACATACAATCTGAGACAAATTTCTAGATTCCTATCCAATCTGTTTCAAAATTTTGACTTTAAAAAGGATAGTGCACTGAAAACCCTCTCATCTTCCACAGAACCGAGAATCATTGTTTGATAGAGCTCATACAACTTAATATACTCACTCAAATCTTCACTTAGAATACTACTAGAACAGATATCCTTCCAAATCCTTTTCATGACACTTTGTAATCCTATGGGTTTTGTAGAAGCTGAACTTGTCATATCATTGTATTAGAAAAATCCATTGACTGTGAACTAAGTAGTTTTATTTCCAAAATTCTTTCTACAGAAACTCCATTTATCTCTAGTCTTACAGAAATGATCAGTAAGATCACCCATATTTTTGACAAATAAAGTACTGATATATGTATAAGGTTTGTTGCCAGACAAATTCTAGAACTGCAGATTTACAACTCCCAATTCTTCAAGTATTTTATCATTTTTGAATCTTTCCTGGATCTCTTTAGCTAACGATTCAAAGATCTTTATCAACTTATTCCTAGGTTCGATTAATACTGCATCATATAAATTTCGTGTCACTTTTACTTCTTCTATTTCTACGTTAGCCATATCAATTATTTTTTGGTACGTATGAAGTGGAATCTCTTTTCCATATGGTGTTATGGATAGATGATCATTTATATTGTACTTTAAGAGTCACCTGGAATTTTTCAAATCTGTCAATGCATTCTAGATTTTAAAAACAACACTTTGAAAACTCCCATAAGAAATATATAAACTTTCTAGACTCTAGCAAACACATCTTCTAAGTCTTATAAATTCTGTAATGTAGAAAGACCAATCTTGAGCATGCTTCATTAAAATATTAAGCTCCCTCAACATGGGAAAAATACCACAAAGTGTGAGTAAAGTTTATATGTCAGTTAGATGACACAATAGATCTTTAGCTTTATCTACATCCCTGCGGTATTTAAACATAAATCATGTCAGTGAAGGATATTCATCATATATTCTATAGGTAGGTTCGTAAATAGATATCCATCTGGTATCTACATATTTGAGAAGTTTTTTTCCCTTTTTAGTCCAATAGATTTTTTTGAAATTCTAAAAATCTCTTAGGACTGCAAGAATAATAGGCATGGAGATCACGTATCAATTCCTCCACTTTAGCTACATTTTCAAATGTGCTCACAATTTTGTAGGCGAGATTCATTTTGTGAGCCATGCAGTGGACAAAAACATATACACAAAGCAATAGTTGTCTAAAGTCTAACACACAGACCATTTATGGCTCCTTGCATTACATCTGCACCATCGGTTCTGACACAAACTAATTTTTTTGCAATGGAAAATTCATCCATTCCAGTGATATCCTTTAGATTTGATACCACCAATTTATAAATATTCTCAGAATTACAATTCTCTGTCATTTTATGAATTTCCAAGAGGCGTGGAGTCCTCATTTCATTAGTAAATGTCTAAACATGAATACATATCCATGAAGTATTATCGACTGCAGTAACCTCATCTAAAGAAAGGGAAATATAATTTTCCTTTTGAACACAGTTTCAAATCCTCCTCTACTAGAGATGGACATTTTGCAATCTCCCAGCTGCTGGTATCTAACCAATGAGATTGAGGAACATTATTTAAACCAATAACTTGATACAACATTCTATTTTCTCTGAAATATGACATCGGTCTTCCCCTTTTCATTATATGAAATACGGTTGCAAATTGAATACCCTTTGCTTTTATTTCTACCTCCATAGCTTTACTCAATTTTTTCTACTATGGTCCCACCTTTTTCATTTACATATTTGATGCATTTTTGTTCCTTTTCATACTCTTATGCGTATTTGACATGTAGACAATCTTTTGCATCTTTCCATTTATGTGTTCTGACTATCTGCCATCCTTGAGCTTTTGGGAAATGTATATTTTCCCACAATGTTTTTCAATTGTGTCTAGTTTGAGCTGCATCGTGTGATCCTTCCCTATTTCCAACCACATATTTTGCATTGACATTGTGTTGGAACATCATTACAATTTTTAGTGTGCATAGGTTCAATAAAAGGATATTTTGCAGCCCATTCAAACTGGAATTTCCTTCCAATTGTCCATTTTCCATCTTTCTTCTAACATATTTTCTTTTTTTTCCTTGGGATTCAACTTTTGCATCTGGGTTAGCAAAAATATTTTGAATCTCATGTCTCCTCTTTCTGGAAATAGACCTTGGAGTAGAAGCTTCCTCTGTTGGTGTATCTGAGAGTTTGATGAATTTTCTTGTACTTCTATTTCATCAAGGGACAAAATGTTTTCCTCAACATATATTGGATCATCAATATCTATAAATTGATTATTCTATGAAGGAATTTATGAAAAGTATGCAAATAATTTTATTAAATTGTTACTTATATAGTATTAATCTTATCTACAGTTAAATTTTTACAGAGTACAAATTTTAAAGAGTTCCAAGAACAATATCATAAACATAATTATTAAATTCTGTAAGATAAAATAACCAGTAAATAACACTTGCCACATACCAATATTTTTAGTCGAAGCAAAAATTGACTTTGTTTTTGTGATTTTCCAAAATAGCCAAGCAAAGTATTGGCACCCTTTTTTGAACTTGTTGAATTTGTAATCTTCTTGCCCTAATTTCTAGTATCCATGACTGCTTACTGCTTAGGGCCTTACGGGTGGCTCTTATGTTCCAAGGCTCTGAGAATGGATGGTAAAGGGTTGGAAAACTAAGGGTTGGATGACTATAGGTTAGACGACTAGGGGTTGGATGGCTAGGGGTTGGATGGCTAGGGGGTTGGACGGCTCGGGTTGGATGGAATAGAGTTGGATGTTTCAGATTGTAGAGTATGTCGATCAAGGCTAGATGACTCAGAGTTGGACGCCTTACGGTTGGATGACTTAGATTTCAGACTTCAGTGTTGGTAGCTGAGGATTTTCTTATGTTTACTTTGGTGAATATGCACATGATATGATTCAAAATGGTGGCGAATTACATTCATAACCTCTTATATATGTGTAAAACCTATTTTGAAAGGAATAGTATAAGGGACATGTCGGCCAAATTTTTCGGTGAATAAGTTGGCTCTGAACAACATAATATTTACCATTTTGAATTTCCATAATCCTCGATTTTCACAAGTTTACAAAAATTTGCCACTAAAATTTTCCCTGTCACCATGAGGGACATAAATTCAAAAATCATGTTTCATTAGGTTATGATTCCTATTACACAGTAAAATGTATTGGGAACATTTCTATACCTCTTGGTTCATGGAATTGTAGAATATCAGATGTATTATATGTTCCTAGCTTAATTAAGAATTTACTATCATCTAGTCAACTTCTAGATCATAATCTGAAGATTTATTTTGATAGTCAATCCGGTAAGAAAGTGTGTTTGATTCAAGAAAAATATAGAGGATAAAAAATTCTTGCAAAATCCTCAAATGTGGAACATATGTTCCAGGTTGATTTTATCCATAGGGATGATCATGATCTAGTGGCTAAGAATTATTTCTTTATAAATTTGTGACATTGGAGAATTTTCCACATCACTTTCAAATATCTCAATACACTTTGTTAGTAAAATATCATGAGAGGATTTCCATCTCTCAAAAAGGATATAGAAAAGTGTCGTAATTTCCTAGTAGGAAAACAAAAAAGAGCTTCATTCCAGAAAAGTACTTAGCGAGATCCATGTAAGCTTGTTTTGGTTCATATTGTTCTTTGTAATCTGATGTAACCTAGCCATTCTTGATGTCAGTATTTCATGATTTTTGTTTATGATTATTTAAGTAAAATGTGGATTTTTTGTCTTCGTAACAAAAGTGATGCTTATGAGAACTTAAAAAATTCCAAAGTGGTTGTAGAGAATGAGACTGGTTAACATATCAAATCTCTCAACTTAGATCAAGGGGTAAATTCACCAATAATGAGTTCAAATCCTACTTGCAAGTTCTCATTAGTCATTAACAAATGCCTCCTCCACACACATCGCAACAAAATGGTGTTGTTGAGAAAAGGAATTGTAATATCTTTGAGATGGTGTGTTGTATGGTAAATGATTATGGACTAGGGAGGACAATCTGAGCCAAATAAGTGAAGACAAAATACATTTGTTGAATAGAGTGCCCACATTTACTCTTGATGTAGTAACACCACATGAAACATGATCGACTTGGAAGCCATCTATTGCACACCTCAGAGTATTTGGGTGTAAATACAACATGCACATACCCAAGAAGAACATAAATAAGTTAGATATGAAATCTCGAGAAAATCATGTTCATTGGTTACAATGAAGAGGATATTGGGTACATATTGTTGGATCTAAATACCAGGAAAGTCTACACCAGTAGAGATGTTGAGTTCTTTGAGAAGAAGGAAGATGATACTTCTTCTCCAAACTCACATGATGTAGATAGTTCACCTATTGCAAAGACAAAAGTGGATGTTCCAATTGATGATGGAAATTATTATGGGGATGATGGTCATGATCGAGAGAGAAGACCATGACCAATGGGAATAGTACAATGCATGCTCAATTGGTATATACATATGATTCGAGTTGCAAAATTGGATGTTCCACCAGATACATCCACCACTAGAACATGAACTCACAAGTAAAACATGAGAACAAATAAATTTTTCTTTGATGAGTATAGTTGTTGAATCTGTTGAGTCATCTTGTGTCTAGGAAGCCATAAGGTTGAAATAATAGAAAGATGCCATAAATGTTGAGTATCATTCAGTGATGAAAAAAAACACCTGATAGCTTGTCAATATTCCACTAGGGAAGAAACTCATTGGTTTCAAATGGATATTTGAAACAAATTAAAAAATAGATGGGACTATTGAAAAGTACAAAGAGAGACTGATAGCAAAGGGGTATGTACAAAAGGAAGGCATAGAATATGAAGAGACATTTCCTCCAATAGCTAATATCAAAATAATTACGATGATATTTTCTCTAGCTACATAGTTTGGTTTGAAATTCCATCAAATGGACATAAAAAATTTCCTTTCCGAACAAATATCTACACGAGGAAGTATACATGACTCAACTTGAGATTTTTGTCATATCTGGTGAAGAAACAAAGGTATGTAGACTCAAAAAATATCTCTATGGCCTTAAATAGGCACGCTAGGCATGATATATCAAGATTGATGAAAATTTGTTCAACATGGATTTGTTAAAAATCCATATGATCCTAATGTCTACCTCAAAAGTTAAGGAGGATATATTATGATACTTTTTATATATGTCAAGAATCTAGTCATCACCGACAACACAAGAAAGATGATCGATGCAAGAAAGATAGTTCTTAATCAATCGTTCATTATGATAAATATTGGGGTCATGCACTACTTTTGTCTTGGATTGGAATTATGACAAAAGAAGAATGAAATATTTGTTACTTAGTTTAAGCATAAAAATACAATGCTTAGAAGTTCGGGATGATCGATTGTACACCTATTGCTACACCCATGGAGACCAAACTATAGTTATCTCATTCAAATCCATATCCTTTGGTAAATGTAACTCTTTATCGATAATTTATTTGGAGTCTCATTTACCAAAGATATACTAGATGAGATATCATCTTTGTAGTTAGTTATCTTTCCATGTTCATGCAGGAACCCAAAGTTTGTCATTGGAAAGTACCAAGGTGGATCTTGATATATCTCAAGGGTATTATGAATCTTGGTCTAGAGTACAAAAAAATAATCAGTTCTTCCCGACTAGATATTTAGATTAAGATCATGTAGGTAATATAATTGACATGAAATCCACTTTTGTATTTGCATAATTTTTGGGATCTAAACCGATATCATGGAGAATAAATAAATAAAAAATTTGTTTTTCACTCTTCTACGAGAGGCCGAATATAGTGTTGTAGGTGGAGCTTTCTGCGAGTGATATGGCTACATCGTATACTTGAGGTACTTGGAGTTTCACAAGAGAAATCCACCACCTTGTATGATAACAATAAGGGTTTTCATAAACTTGTTATCAATCTAGTTTTTCATGAGAGAACCAATCATATTGAGGTATAAGTTCATTTCATATGCGAGCATATCTTAAAACACAATATATAAATTCAATTTTTCCCAATAGTTGAATTACGAGCATTTATCTTCATGAAGTCACTTACACGTGACAAATTAGAATTTTTAGAGAGTTCCTCTCCTAATATCTTGAGGATGCAAAATTAAGGGGAATTTTAGGTAAAAATTAGTTTACTAGGTTAGATATGCATTATATTTACTTTTTACTATATGTACTAGTTTATTCTTGTGGTAACTAGACATTTTACCTTAGGTCATTAGTAGTTTATTGGGGTAATTAGTTATTATTTAATTGATATATAGTTATGTTTTTATAACCAATATATTAGTTATTTTACTATATACATTTCATATTTATTAATTTGTTGATATATTGTTGTTCTGTACAAAAAAAATACTATTTTGGGAAGTCTTGTGTAATATCTATAGATATTATAACATTTTATTTCTTTGTACGCTGATTGTAATATGTTCATTTTACATTTATAAATTTTCACAGCTACCTCCCTGTTTCATTTAATATGTGTCTGTGTGTGTAATGATCTATGATAAATTAAGTTTATCATTTACTATTATTATTTTCTTTCTACATCCTATTAGACTAGTTGATTTTTACAAAATTTGGGCTTTTATTATTGACTATTGTATTTTTTATGCTTTGTTATGATTTATGTTTCATGCATATATGAGATTGATTCTTCTATATGTTTTATTATTATGTATGCTTTATGATTTTTTCTACTCTAAGCTTCATGATTTTGCATTCTCTATGATTTTGTATGCTTAATTATTTTACATGGTTAATAATTTCATACATTATATGCTTTTGTATTCTCTAAAATTCTATATTATATATGCTTATGTGTGCATCATGATATTATGTATGCTATTTTATTTTGTATGATTCATGTTTCTATATAATTTATTCTTTTGTGTGCTCTATTATCATGATTTTTTTATGATTTGATATGTTATATTCTCATGTTTTCTTTATGATCTTGTTTACTATTGTAGACAAAAAATCATGAACTTTGGATAAATATCTAGTCATGATTACATACTACTATTTATATGATTCCTAAGTAAGAATGGTACTAATTAACCCATGTCTTTGGCCACCTTTCTTTCCTTTCTATCATTACTCTTGGTCTTACACTTCCTTTCTCAATCTACCTTTTCATACTTCAGCATTTACCATCTTGGACACCACCACCCAACCAAGATGCCAATGCTAGGAGCCCTCATCCCCTATGGGCACCCTGTCCTCTTTGTACTTTACTCACATTTTTTAGATCATTTCTAGTCATTTGAGCATCGATTTTCGGGTAGTCGGCCTTTTTGAGGTTAATTACGTAACTCAAGCGAGGGAAACATATAAATATAAATTTATGTGATCATAATAAGGGACCAAGCACTAAGAACTATCTATCACCACCTAAGGTTGCATCCATTTAGCTCCATCCCAACGGACATAAGGGATGGTTTTACGCATAAAAATTATAGGAGGGAATTTTTTTCTATTCCATGCCCACATTTACTACATTCTACATCTAACTAATTTCTCGCTATCCAAGTGTGACTTGAACAAGAGAAACCTAGGGCACAATTACACATACACACACAGAACTATATTGGAGTCGAGATATAGTGCGACACTCGACCATAAGTTCACCATTATGACAAATGAGGATAGTCCGAGCCCTTATTATACATCTTTCTTTCTGGGATTTGATTTCTATTTGAGGGTTTTATAGGTTAATTCTTTATTGTAGGTTTCAAATGACCTTGGTGATCTTGGAGCAACCTTAGAGTGATCAAGGTCTGACCTCAGAGTGATCAAAGGAGACTAAAGGAGAAAACCTTGTGATACCTCAGAGGGGGTTTTATAAGCATTTCCACAGACCTAGGTGCTAAAAAATAGGTCTAAGGTGTCGGTGGGGACCCTTATCCCTCTCCAGAACCCCCAGTCTAGCCTATTCCACCAGTTCTACATTTTTCGAGCTTTGATGTGATGGTTATTGCTTTGTATTTTGAATTTTCCAACTCTGTGCATTCTATAGAACTTTGCGAATCAACTAAGCCTTTTTACCATCTCTTTGCAATTAGGGTTTCATTATTTATTACTTAGTTACTTGGGTAAATTGTTATACTTAGTTTTATTATTCATTTATTTTAATATTACATTCGATTAGGCTTGTGTATTTACATTTTAGGATAATTATTTTGGTGAACTCGTCTCATTTGAATACGCTTGAATAATCATCTTTCTTCTATCATGGGTCATAAATTTCCTCAAATTCCTTTGTTTGATTTACTTAAAATGTATCCCAACTGCTAGGTTTCATCTTCTAAAAATCCTTGGACTCCATGTGTCTTCCTAAAGATACACCACCACACAAAATAAGTCCTATTTTCCATCGTCTATTTGATGACCCTAGCCTTCATGATCCTCCATCCAATCAACCCATATTGGAGTCAATTCAAGCTTTGCATTATTTATTTTATGAAAAATTTTAGGCTATGGAATCCACGATCATATCTCTTAAATCTGAAATCCAACAACTTAAAGACACTTCTTAGGCTCATGTTTTTCCTGCTTCTACATCTCATCCCCATTTCATGTCATCTACATGTGCTCACATAAGTGAGCCTCAATTCATACCATTACCGGATCCTCTCACCTTTGATCGTAATACTAAGCAACATGACATTCGTACTGAGCTCCTTAGTCATCAGTTGATCACTTTACCATCTACTCAAGGCTATCCTCCTTATCATCTTGAAAAATATCAAGGTATTCCATATTGTAACTATCATTAAATAAATGGAAATAATGATAATGATTTATATGCTTTACAACGAATAATCAAACATCTTGAGCATCATGGATTTATCTTATTAGTTGCACAACATCCTGTTGCATGTCCATCTACAAATGATACATCTAAATGGGCTCCTAAATCTTCCCCTTCTATGTCCTATGAGAATCACGCCATCACTTCTAATGTGCCTTCTTCAACCACTCAAGTGTCTCCTATTCAATCCAATCAACCTCCTCCTCTACTCAATTTCTATGCAACATTATCAATTCCAACTAAGAAATCACCTCTCAAGGTTCACTCTCCATCACCTCATCCTACTAATTCATCTACAATATGACCAAATCAATCTAAACAACATCCTCTAAAAATCAGTTCAAATTGGCCTCCACTCATGTCTTCTACAATGTTATCCAATAAGCCACCACCATGAAAGGCTCCTGAACCATCACCACTCCAGAAACCATTAAATTTTGTCAAAGAAACTAATCCTACTACCGATGGTCAGTAGAATATTTCAAACTCCACCACCATCGCATGGTCCTAATGTTACTTCCACCACTCCACGACCTCTTAATCTATGGTAGGTGAATTTTCTCACCTCATTTCCCTATGACACACTTTTGTGCTATGGTTCACACTTGACTGTTGAGAGAATCCTATATACATGAACCTCACACACTGCACCATCAACAATACACATCACATCTTCACACATCATACACTTTTCTACATATACAATATTCCATCTATTATGCATCATCCACACTATGTGCTTCATATACCTATACATCATACACATTCTACACACTACATTATTCTATACTTTACATTATCAACATCTTCAAAATTACACACAATTTTACACTTCCACACTTATATAATCTACACATAAAACCCTTTCCTCATCGACACCTATGGAATTTACTACATAAATTAAAAAAATTTATTTCTACGCACTACACTCATTACTCGACGATGCACTCTAGTCTAACCACCCATACTCGATTGTTGAGGGTATAAATATTAAATGGACATAATCACACTCACATGTTCAATCCTTCAATCATATTATCATGGGACATTACTAGCTAGTGCCCTCTTCACACAATTTGTGATCTAAGCTTTTTGCTACATCATCACATTTTCTACCATCCTCTTCATACATTTTGTGATATATGTTTTTTGATACATCATTACGTTTTCTACCATCCTCTTCATACATTTCATGAAATATGCTTTGTGCTACATCATCATGTTCTCTACCATCCTCTTCATACATTTAGTGATATAGGATTTGTGCTACATCATCGCATTTTCTACTATCCTCTTCATAAATTTTGTGATATACGCTTTGTGCTACATCATCACATTTCCTACCATCATCACATCTCATCTGTTTCATGGTATACACCTTGTGCTACATCATCATGCTTACTAGCATCTTCCTCACCCATCTAGTGATATATGCTTTAGGCTAAATTATCACACATCCTAGAACCTCATTCTACAAATTTAAAATCATATCATCCCTATGATGCATAGATATCATCTACACAACATCACTCTACAATCAACAATCTACACACTATTCATAAACCATTTCTACATACAACAAAATGTCCAAACAATTTCCCGATGATGAACTCTTCTTTACGATTTATTCTTGAATGCTGAGGGGGCATACATAAATGAAATTCACTGCATAAATTTCCATCCACTCATGGGGCAAGCTTCTCCTAACATTCACATTGCATTCCATTCCGCCTCATCCACATCATGTTGCATATCTTGGTTGCATTTACGCTTGATTACTTATGATTTTACATGTACACTTTATTACACATGCTAGATAAATATCTTGTATGTCATTATCTTTATCATGCACACATGTGTGTTCAATTGATTTTTAGTTGTGATCGCAGATTTTACGATCCATTACATGCAAAGATGGATTCTTGGTGTAGTACCTAGTACCAATCCCGCATCGTCTCCTGGGGGCATCAAATTTCAAACATTACATATCTTATTGTTTCATAACACACTATTTTCATACATTATACACACTTTGACATACTTTATATCTTTTAATGTGTCAACGGGTGCTTTATGTGGATCATTTGTTATGCATAACTATTTTCTTCCGAGGTTTTTGATACACTATTTTCCTTTGCTTGTCATTGTTTGCGGGCTTCTCCCAATGTCTTTCTTGTTCCCTAATTTCTTGCGCCACTATGACCTTGATTATCTTGTGACATCATGAGTGATGTCCCATGTTTTCAACCCTATTTTCATGATTTACATTGTCTTCTTGTGTGTTTACTTACGACTTACTGTACACATCTTCTTCTTATCTTACATTTCGTATTATACATGAGCATTTGTATTTTCTTATACTAACACTTGTTTTTCATAACCATCTATTTTTGTGTACCTTGGTTTCTACCAAGCACATCCCCTTCCCCCTTGAGCATAGTTTTAACACAATGATCAGTCCTATTTTGGTCCACATACTCCTTCAATGATGTCACATGCACCCTAAACGAGGGGGACATCATAGGTAAATCAATCACACCATACATCATTATAGACAACCCAATACCGATACAACATAGTTTTCGGTTTTGGATAGGGCTCTCGAATTAGACTTAGGTCCTTAACACAACTTCCTTTCCTGGATGTATGAAACCAAGGGAAATACAATGAACTTTCCTGTATTCCTGATACTAAGGGGTGATTACAAAATGATTGGTGGTTCAGAATAGTCCACAAAACTCCATACACAACAGATTCTACAAGGTATATATTTCTTAGCACGTGTTTATACACACCATATATAGTGGTGTTCTGCACATCAGGAAGTAGTTAAAGGATTGGAGGATTACACCATACTATTATCCCTACACTTCTTTCATTACATTGGCGTGATATTTCCCAACAAACTCGTATGTTGATACCATCTACAAGATCCTTTCTACACTCTTTTCCTCATAAAAGATTAGGTGCACATGTTCTTTTTTCACATCTTTCATGTTACATACTTTATTACATGATGTTTACAAATATACATGCATATTTGACTACTTGTCATCTTTTCTTTTACAGAGTCCATCCGTATGGGAAGTGGTAGTCAGCATCATCCACATCACACACATCAACAACGACATCGAAAACATGTACATCACGACATATACACGTGTTTTCCACCCTAGGTTCATTTTCATCACTTTTTGTACTTTCTCTTCCTTAGCATCCACACTTCATGTCTTTATCACTCCATGATATTTCTAGTCCCTTGACATTCTTGCATCATTGATCTACATGGTTATCAAGTACACATATCTATCTTTTTTATGTTACCAAGATTTCTTCTCACCAACATAAAGTGGGGGAAAATGTAAACACAAAATCACACACTTTGGGTAATTATCTAGTCTTGATTACATAATACTATTCATATAATTCCTACGTAAGAACAGTACTAATAAACCCATGTATGTGGCCACCTTTCTTTCTTTTCTATCATTTATCTAGGCCTTTTTCTTTTGCTTTCTTAGTTTGTCTTTTCATACTTTGGCATTTACCATCCTAGACACCAGCACTCAACCAGGACGCCAACGCTAGGTGCCCTTATCCCCTTTG
Source organism: Taxus wallichiana var. yunnanensis (assembly GCA_018340775.1). NCBI lineage: Eukaryota > Viridiplantae > Streptophyta > Pinopsida > Cupressales > Taxaceae > Taxus > Taxus wallichiana. The sequence continues at coordinate 58,100,055 of CM031241.1, forward strand.
GGTGCCCCTGTCCTCTTTGTACTTTACTCACACTTTTTGGTTCCTTTCTATATGTTTGGGCATCTTATCTTTTTGGTAGTCAGCCTTTTTGGGGTTGATTATGAAATTCAAGTGAGGAAATCATATAAATAAAGTTATGTGACCATAATAAGGGACCAAAAACTAAGAACTATCTATCACCACCTAAGGTTACATCCATCAAGGCATCTAAGAGCTCCGTTTCATCTATCTAGCTCCATCACAAGGGAGACAAGGGCTGGTTTTCTGCATCACACTTCATAGGAGGGAAGTTTAATCTATTCCATGCACACATTTACTACATTCTACATCTAGTTTCTTTCTCACTATCTAAGCGCAAGTGACACAAGAGAAACCTAAGGCATAATTAAACACACACAAAAAAATACATTAGGTATGAGATGTACTGCAGTGCTTAGTCGTAAGTTCACCATTATGACAACTGAGGAAAATTTAAACCCTCATTTTGCATCTTGCTTTTTTGGGATTTGATTTCTATTTTAGGGTTTTATAGGTTCATTATTTATTGTAGGTTTTCAAGGTGATCTTAGTGATCAAAGCTAACTAAAGGAGAACACCTTACGACACCTTACAGGGGTTTTCTGAGCATTTCTGCAGACCCAGGAACCTAGAAACAAGTCTAGGGTGCTCTCAGGTGCCGCTATCCCTCTCTAATTGCCCCAATCTATCTTGTTTCTCTAGTTTTGCATTTTTCAGATATTTAGTGTGATGATCATTTCTTCGTCTTTTCTAGTTTTTCAACTCTATGCATTTTCCAGAACTGTGTGAATCAACTAAGTCTTTTTACCCTCTCTTTGCAATTAGGGTTTCATTATTCATTTCTTAGTTACTTGAGTAAATCATTGTACTTGGTTTTATCATTCATTTATTTTAATCTTACATTCAAATTAGGCTTGAGTATTTTCATTTTAGCACAATGAACTCTTTACATTGTATGATTTGTGCTCAATTTTCTCATATGTCATTATTTTATCTATGCATTGGTTTCTCATTACTTGTCTTCTTTATGCTCAATTATATATGTGACATGTAGCGAGCCTCCATTGGGTGACAAAAAAACCACTAGAAATAAAACATTGAACAAGAATTGAACATTTCCCTTACATAGTTAGCGATAGAGTTTGATGCCCTCTTGCTTTCCTATACATATACTTAGAAACAAAAAATGCAATAATCAATACAATAGTAATATGAGAAATCAAAGTTTTATCCAATAAATTATAATAATATTGTTAGTAAATTTAAATTATATAAGTTGATTACATTTAAATTCAAAATTGATTTAACAACTTTTATAAAATCAAGTAATAATTCTTATAACTATTTTCATCTACATAATTAAAACATATATTAATATATTTATAATGCGGGTTACATAATATAAGCACCATAAAACAAAAATTAAATGAACGCAGTGACACAAGATATAAGTGGGAAAACCATGAAAGGTAAAAACCCATTGAAAAATCACTTATCATTATTTAGAATCCATTTCACCCAACACTCCCACTATTCCTTAATCATCTCACATCAAATTTCTTAATAAATCACACTTCTTGATTGATGATTAGCCGTCAATAGGTGTGTTGTTACAATGTAAAAACATATGTAATTAATCTCTAAATAGGTCACCTTGTTTTATACAAGGTGGGTTGTCATGATCCACTCTTATCTTTTTAATTTAAAATGTATTCCAAGACCTCTAGTCATTGGCGGGTTTTAATACAACATTTTCCCACTTAATATTACAAACCCTATTAAAAATTGATGTATATTGAAACATATGGATGATGGAAATGGTGTAAACCTATCTATCATTGTAAACATATTTATGGAATTATGATTTATGTAATAATTTGTAAAGTCGTTATGGATTTACCATCAACTAAGTAATAAAATAGTGCCCTAGAAATCCCTTGAGCAAGTGCACATGATACTGGGTGATAGCTAGATGTAAAAATGTAAATAGATGTGTAGATGTCAAAATGAACCTCCCTTCCTATGTGTGTATACATAAAATGCAACCCCTTGTCCCTTGAGTGAGTGCTAGATGGATGCCTTTGATGCTCTTAGAATTCCTTTAGATGCAACCTTAGGTGATGATAATAGATGTTTAGAGCTTGGTCCTTTATTTTGGTCACATAGCATTGTATTTATATGATTCTCTTGGTTGAATTTCATAATTTACAACTAGAAGGCTGGCCCATAAGAAAATAAGATGCTCAAAATTTAAAACATGCCTTAAAAGAGTGAGTAAAGTAGAAATAGGTCGGGGGTTCCTAGAAGGATGAGGGCGTCTGCAGGTGTTGACATCTTGTTTGGGTGTTAACGCGTCCGAGTCCTTAAAGATAAGGTAATAAAGTTTAGACTAGGCTATAGGGTGTATAAGTCCAAATAGAAAATAAGAAACATATACAAAATGCCAAAGATAACTGTTAATTACTAGTTTTCTCACTTAGGAATCATATGAATAACGAAATGTTATTATGACCTTGAAATATACCCAAGTGTGTGATTTTGTGTCCACGTTTCCCCCACTTTATGTTGTTGAGTGAATACTTGATAAAATCAAGTAGATAAGATTTGTATGTAATAACCATGTAGAGTGTGATGGTGATAACGTGCCGAGGAGAAAAGTGAAAGCATGAAGTGATAAAAGGTGAAACATGGAAGCTAAGAAAGAGGAAGTGACCCTAGGGGTGATAATGTATTGTGGTGTACCTTTTATTGTGCTTGATGTAGGGATGATTCTTGTTGTGTATTAAGGCAGGACCTACAAAAGAAGAGTGAAATATTAGTCAAAGTCATGTATTGTGAAAACTCTTGTAAAAGTATGTATGTGAAAAAGTAGTAAAAGGGAAGTATGCACTTGATCTGTGAAGAGTGAAAAGGATAGAAATGTTGTAGAAGAGGGATTTTTTTTGGTGATCTCATGCTAAGAGTTAGTTTATTGGGAAATATCACACTAAGTGTGAGTTTTTGGGTGATATCATGCTAAATGAGAGTTTTTGGGTGATCTCACACCATGAAATAAGAGTGTTGGGGAGAGAGTCTGGTTTTACTTTCCTTCCAGGATCGCTTCCTAAACAAACACCACTGCAGATGGTACATCCCTTGTTTAGTTCCATATTATACCATGTAGAAGATAAGGATAGTGGGATATTACATGCATTGTGTATTCTAAGGCTAGCACTCGATCCTATGAAGATTTTTCGATCTGAAAGAGTACATGTAACTACCCCTTAGTCATAGGAACTCAAGAAAGGTCGGGAATACCCAGTGCTAGTTTCTATAGCTGGGTGTTGGTGTTTGTGCTAAATTGAGTACCCAAGTTAGAATTTGGGCCATTTTGTGATAGTAACTCTATTCTATTCCTATGTTGAGCTGTGTTATACTACTTTATGGGGTGACTAATTAACCCAATGTATGCCCTCCTTGTTTGGGGTGCATAAAAATCACCGAGAGAATGCAGCCCAAAGGAGAGGACATGTTGATGCTCTAAAATTGTATCCCTATAGGGGGGATGGCATGTGCATGGTAGAAACCAAGGAACATAAAAACAAAGTGTCTAGATGCATGTGTTAATAGGAATAAAATCAAACATGTCATATAAAATAATGTAACAAGAAAATGTGCATACAAAAGAGACCGCGAAAAGTGAGTTTCAAACATGGGACATCAATCAAAATGTCCCAGGGAAATCAAGGCTGAAGTGGCAAAAGAACACAAGAAATGATCAAGAAGGACAAAGGGAAAATCCCGCAAAAAATGGAAAACAATGGAAAGCCAAGTGTAACAGACAACCATCGTAGCAAATAGTTCCTACAAATAAAATAATGCACATGGAGCACCCATTAACATTTTATAAAGATAAAGAGCATGTAAATAAATGTATATGTCAATGGAAAGTAGTGTGATAAGAAGTAGAAGTAGTAAATAATGAAACAATAGCACCTGTGATGTGTAGAAATATAGATGCCCCGGGAACCTCGGTGGGAATGGTAAGAGTACGGTGCAAACATCATTTTTGAGTGTGAAGATCTGTAAAAGTATGAATTCACCACTAAATAACAAGTGAATGCACATGTGTATATAGAAAAGATAATGACATACTAAGTATTATTCTAGCATGGGAAACAAAGTGTACATGTAAGTAAACACAAGAAAAACTAAGTGCTACAAATATATGCAACATGATGTGTATGTGATGAAATGTAATGGAATTATATGCAATTTGAATGTGATAGGATCTACATGCCCCCTAAAGTGAATGTGGAGTATTATAAGATGAGGTTCATTTATAAAATAACCTTCAATATCAAGAATGAACCAAATAACAAGAGTGTGTCATCGGTAAATGGTTTGATAGTGTGCGCTAGATAGATAGATCATGAAGTGTAGAGTGTGAAGATGAATGTGGTGAGGTTATTTTCAAACTCATACCCTCAACAATTGAGTATGAACTATGGGACTAGAGTGTGTCATAGGGAGTGATGATTTGTGAGAATTGAGTGCTAGAAAAATGTATCATGAAGCACGTGGTAAAAAATGTGTAGTGTGTGAGGTTCATGAATGTAACATTCCCTCAATAATTGATTATAAACCTTAGCACAAGATTACGTCATAGGGTAGTGATGATACAAATTGTATTAAGATGCGTAATGATGCTCGAGAGAGATGAACCATAAAGCACAAAGTGTAAGAGTAGAAATCGTAGACAACCAAAGTGATGCTAGGAGGGGCGGGAGAAGTAAGTACTATGCCCACAAGTGTTTAATGATGAGAAGAATCAAATAACATCATCTAAGAGATCATCATTGTCATGATTGAAGTAAAATGAAGAAGCTTAGAGACCTAGTAAGAAATAGTATAGGGTTGATCACGTAAAGAGCCATTACAGTGTAAATTATACATGCCCATTGCATATTCTTCGTTGGTGAAAGGTGGTAGTGGAAAGCCATGTGCATACCAATGAGTACTATTATGTGAATAGCCAATAAATGAATAATTAAAAATAGAAAAATAACCGAAGGGCATGGGAAATGTGATATCAATATGATCAGGATCCAAAGTGCCACTAATGGAATCAAATCAAGAATGAAAAGTGTAAGTCAAAAAGTGTGAGAAGTGCATGCAATAAATACTTTGAGAGATGAAAGATGTCACGTCTATAAGCAGCAATGATACCAACATATCTTATAGAGGTGAGGAGAATGAGGTAAAGGAAGGAGATCATCGAGTGTGAATCCCAATCGAGTTAAACTAGCATACATGAAAACAATATCGAGTAGGTAAGATCAAATGGAATGTGATGCCAATAAGAGTTATTTACAAAAAGAGTGCATGTGAAAAGATTTAATTTTGAGGTAGAGTGAGATGAGCTCGGTGATATGATGTTCAATTTATGGACAAACCCCTAAAAATTATCATAGCATTAGTGGTAGGGCGGGGTGTTTTGAATTGATATTCAACATGACCAATAACAAAAAAGTATCATTGAAATAAGATTTATCTATCTCTAAAGGAATAAAGTTAAGATTACACAATGTGTCATCATTAAGTTCCACAACATTGACCAAGAAATGTGTGAGTGGTGGAATAGGTGGATGTTGGTATTAGGAGTGCTTGACATTGTCATTCCATAGGTGGATGTTGATATTAGAAGTGATAGTTGATGGAATAGAAACTAGTTGATCCATAGAAGGGCGAGTGTAATGAGTAGTGACTACATTGATAGTTGGATCAACCATAATAGTAATAAAGTGAGGAATATTTTGAGTACAAACTTGCATAAAATTAGTAGTAGTAGTAATCATTCCAAAAACCTTAGTTGGAGAGAAAGAATGATAAGAAGATTGATCCATGAATTGCGAAGAAGAAGAGAGATTTTGATACATGCTCAAAAGGTAGGGTTTAAATGGATGGGTTCACCAAATGATTTAACAAAATAAACTTTTTGTATAACCCTAATTACAAATTAATGAATGTAAACTATGATAAAAAAATTAGATGCAAGATGACACAAGAAATAAAATAGATAAAATGATACCCTAGGTGTAAGAGAGAGAGTTAAAGACTAAGATGATTTATGATGAACGTCGGGACTGAACATCTTGGAGAAACCGATGAACAAGAAGGGCATAGTTTCGCATATCGTATACACAATAAATTTTGGATCTGCTAGATGACCTTGGTCTAGGGCGCTTGGATCCGGGTCAGGGGCTCATAGGCATTGGAGACCTCTATTGGGTGCTTGTGACTACACAAGAGTTCAAAACATGGTTTTTTTGGTGTCACACAAGTGTCGCTAGTTTTCAATTTTGATCATCTGTATGTCTCTGAATGATCGTTGAATGTGCATGGAACCTACAAAGAGAAAAAGACCTGCAAAAACCTCAAACTACATCAAATCCTAAATAGAAAATATGAAAAATGAGGAGTTGGAATGACCACCGATAGTCACCCAACCAAGTGATCTTACACCCTAGCGGTGTACTACAACTCAAAATCCAAGTATTTCTTCTAGATATGTTATAGAATCATGCCCTAGGAATCCCTTGTGAAAGCGCGTGTAATAGTAGGCGATATCTAGATGCACCAATATAAATAGATATGTGAATGGAAAAATGAACTTCCCTTCATATGCATGTATGAAAAAAACACTCCCTTATTCCTTGAGTGAGTGATAGATGGATTTCTTTGATGCTCTTAGAATGCCTTTAGATATAGCCTTAGGTGATGATAATAGATGCTTAGATCTTGGTCCTTTATTTTTGTCGCATAGATTTGTATTTATATGATTCCCTTGGTTTAATTTCACATTTTACAATTGGAAGGCCAACCCATAAGAAAATAAGATGCCCAAAATATAAAATATTCCCAAAAAGAAGCGAGTAAAGTAGAAATATGTCGAGGGCACCCAAAGGGATGAGGGTTCTTGGGCGTTGGTGTCTAGAGTCTGAAAGATAAAGCGATAAATTTCACACTGAGCTATAGGGTGTAAAAGGACAAATAGGAAATAAGAAATGCAGAAAAAGACCAAAGATAGGTGTCAATTTCTAGTTTTCTCACTTATGAATCATGTGAATAGTAGTATGTGATTAGGACCTAGAAATGTACCCGGTGTGCATGATTTTGTGTCTTCACTAAGTTTTAAGAGTTTAAAGCCTTTGATTGAAAACATGACTAATATGAAAATAATGAGAATCAAAAGTGATAATGTAGGTGAGTATGTCAATAATAATTTTAATGATTTTTGTGTGTCTTTTGGAATTCAAAGGAAATGACAACTCCTATTCTCCTCGAAAAATGGCATAGATGAAAGAAAGAATATAATAGTCATAGAAATGGCTAGGACCATGCTTCATGCCTCTAATGTGCCTAAGTTCATTTGGGCTAAAGATATGAACATTGTTGTTCATATCCTAAATATAATTCATATCAAATATTTGTATCAAACTACACTTCATGAGTATTGGAAAAAAAAACCCGATATCTCTTATTTTAAGATATTGTGTAGTCCTGCTTCTCTTATCGGACCTAAAATTAAGAGACAAAAATTTGATCCTACCTCCTAGTCTTACATATTGTTTTGGTATGAAAGTAGAAAAAATGATTAAGAGTGTATGATCCAATCAAATATGTGATCATAGAGAATAGGAATGTTTATGTTCTTTAGAAACAATTTTATAATTCTTCTTCTCTTCCCTCTGTATTTCCCAAGTCTGAATCTCTTCATTTTGATAATCCTTCTTCAAACAATATGGAAAATAATATCCAAGAGTTTTATCATCCTTATTTTTATATAATGGATGTTGATATTGAGGGTCTTCTTAATCTGTCTTTGATTCTCTAATTCCTAAATGGGATCAAAACCTGGTTTATAATCCTCAACCTACTAATCTTAGAAAGATGACCCGCATTCAAAATTCTTATCATGCAATATCAACATTGTATGATTTTGAACCTTAATATTTTGAAGAATCCATCCTAGATGAAAGATAGGTTAATGTTATGAAAGAGGAATACAATGCTCTAATGAAGAATAATACTTGGGAATTAGTTCCTCTTCCTTCTAAAAGAAGCATTGTATGTTTTAGATGGTTTTATAAAATTAAATAAAATTTGTTGGTAAGATTGAAAAATTCAAGGAAAGATTATTTGTTAGAGGGTTTGCTCAGAAAATTGGTTTAGACTATGTTGAAACCTTTGCTCACATTGCCAAAATGAGCAATGTTAGAATTATTTTATCTCTAGAAGCTTAAAATTGATGAGAGATTCACCAAATAGATGTTAATAATACTTTTTTTAATGGTGATTTGAAATAAGAAATTCACATGCATAAACCTAAAGGGTTTTAAGAACTTGGAAAGGAATTATATGTGTGTAAGCTTAAAAAATCCTTGTATGGTCTCAAACAAGCTCCTAGAGATTGGTATTCTAAGATAAATAGTTTCTTTCAAAATCTTGGTTTAAAAAACTATTTTTTTGATAATGATTTGTTTGTAAAATATGAAAACAATCATATTATTATTATTTTCTTATATGTTGATGATCTCTTGATTACTAGTAGTGATAATAATCTCATTCTTAAAGTCAAAGAGAAGTTAAGACAACGTTTTGAGATGAATAACCTAGGTTTTATTAATAATTTCTTAGGCATGGTTATTATTCAAAATCACATGTCTATTGTTATATCTCAAACAAAATATGCTTCTAACCTTATTAAAATAGTTAACATGATTGATTGTAAGTTTGTCTCTATTCCTATGGAAACTAGTGTTAAATTATATCAAAAACTTGCTTGTGAAAAATTTAATCCTACATTATTTAGTTAACTTATTGGTAGTTTGGTTTATCGACTATAAATAGACCTAATATATCCTATGCAGTTGGAATTATTTATAGATTCAAGTAGGATCCTTATGAGAACCATTGGAAAATGGAAATAAATATTCTAAGGAATATAAAAGGTATAATCATTTATGGTTTGTATTATTCTTCTTGTGATGATGCAAATTTATTTGGTTATTTTTATTCTGACATTATTGTTGATGTTATGGATAGAAAATATACTTCTTGATATGTTTTCAAATAGGGTGCAGGTACAATCACTTGGAGTAACAAAAAACAACCAACAATAGTTGTCTCTTTAACTGAAGAAGAGTATAAAAGTGTTGTGGAAGAATAAAAGGAAGCTATGTGGCTCAAAATGCTACTGGATGAACTTTATATGGGAATTAAAGGAAGTACTCTTCTTCTTTGTGACAAAAAAATTTACATTTCTCTTACAAACAATTCAGTTTAGCATAAAAAAAAAGCACATTGAGATTCACATGCACTTCTTTTGGGAGGAATTTATAAATGGTGACATTGATCTCAAGTTTTGATCTATTGAATATTAGGTTGTAGACATTTTTACTAAACCATTATGTGCTACGAAGTTCTGTAAATTTTGTCCTATCTGGGAATTTCATATTTTGGATGAAATGATCATGTGGATGACATTGATATTCACCTCTAAATCAGCTAAGCATATGTTATTTTTCTCACATGCTCATGTGGCAGAATTTGATCTCCACCTCTGACTCATATGAAAACATATTGTTTTAGTTTTGTCCTTTCAGTGTTTCCCTTGAGGGGGAAATAATAAGGTTTGTACATGTTTTGCATATTTTTGCAAGGCCACATAATTTTCCAATGCAAACCCTTATCATATTGATTGAGTAAATTGAAATATACCTATACTATTTTCATTTTGTTTGAGTAAATTTTAACTTTATGTGAGGTTACTTGTAATACCTGGAAAATCATTAGATATGAGATTTTTTTAACTCCATAATCTTATATAATACTTCATAGGTAATCACTTTATCTTGAGAAAATTTTGAAATTTTTGTTGTTCCTAGTGTAGCACAATTTTTATAAAACCCTTGTGTTGTCCTCTCAAAATTCCCCTCTTTTGAAAGTTGAAAAATTTGAAAATTTTGAGTTGGCACCTTTTAGTAATGTTTCAGTGAAGAAGAAATTTTGAAAATATTGTGAAAATGTTGTTTCTTGGGATCATTTTAGTAACTTGCAGGTCAGTTAGATATTTTTGTCCCTCAAGTCCCAAGTTTTCCTGGGCTTCCTTTTCCCCGATTGCACGCATTGCCCGCATCGACCGAATAAGGTCTTCTTGTCCCACATGTCCTAAGTTTCAGTAGACCTTTTGTTCACCGATTTTATGATTTTCCCGCAAGTTCTTGTCTGTCTCCTTCTTCACATTTTTTGGCCCATTTTTCCCAAGTTCACATGGGATTCCTATTCCTCGATTCCCTGCATCACTCGCATTGGCGAATAAGGTCCTCTTGTCCTTCACGTTTCTATGTCCCTAGACCTCCCGTGCTTTTTTGGCCCGCGCTCATGGTTCGAGCAGGAGATGCCACGAAATCAAGAAATGGTTGATGAGCAATTGAAGAGGCATGCCATGCATTAGCCAAATCATCTTTTCACGTCCCACATGTCCTAATGTCCCATGGAATTTGCTTGGGCCAATTTTTCTGATTTTCCCACATTTCACCTTTTTGAGTCGGTGCAAGGGGTATTTAATGCACATTAATGATCTTCTCTCTCTTGAATGGCTATTTAAAGGGACCACCGTCTATGCATTTGTCACATTGCTTGCTTGTTATTTCTTGCTCGCATTCTTGCAATTGAGTCATTTTCCTATATCCCTTTGCATTGTCATCACGAATATGTTCTTTGAAGGTCATTCCTCTGTGCACTAAAAAAATGAATATCAAGTTTCAAGGGTACGAGCATTTGTCACCTCTGTGCCTAATATCGAGGATAGTGAAGTTCGGAACTTAGATTTTGATGATTTCTGGGGCAGGTTAACGTGTGACAACCTTGCTCCCATGGCCCAAATGATCAATGATAGTGGAATCACGTATGTTTCTAGTTTTCCCATCTCTATGCAGTGTGCTGACACCATGCTCGCATGTGGAGCTCATTTCAACCTTGATACTAAGGAAGTTGTTAATGTGCATGGAGAATTGATTGCAAAATTAGATGCTGCCACCATCACCGCTACTCTATGCATTCCTAAAATAGAAGACTCCATTATTCTCACTCTTGCCCAAGCTCAGGTTCTATTTGATAAGGACAGTGAGAAATACAAGGCACGAGTGGCTAAGTCATGGCTGAAGTGCCCTAAGAAGGGAGCATCCTGACTCTCCAAAGTGTTTTACAAGGTTGATTTCAATGAAGAATTATCAGATTTCATCATCTTTCTCACCCATATTATGGGGATGCCCTCTACCAATGAATTCCATTTTTGAATGTGCCCTTTCATAAGCATCATCTACGAAGGTAAACAAAACATAAAATGGGATGAGATCATTTGTATGAACTTGACTAAACAATTGACAAATGTTTAGTAAACTAAGAAGTTCTAGATGACTTCTTACCTCATGTACACCCTGGAAGCATCTCGAGAGTGGTTTGGCTTCACTTACATTGAGAGCAAGAAGGATGATCCCATATACACATATTGCCCTCAATTTACCCTCAAGGACAGTAATCATAATTTCAGAAGGGTAAATGATGCTTTTACCAAGTACATTGTGAGGCTTTTGGAGGGTGACACTGCCAGGAGATTTTTGATGAGGTTATAGCTTTGATAGCCAAGTATGGGGCTTTCTTCATCTAGTTCAAAAGTTCTCATACATCAGGTTGGCTTGTTTTGAAAGTACACCTCTCAAGCTTCCCATGTTCTGCAATGATAAAATGGCTCTGGTTGAGGTGTACAAACAATCTGGACAAACTCCATAGAACCTACAGAGACAAGAAGATTACAGGTCTTCATTTCCCTATCTCCTTGGGGAATTATACATGCAAGATAGCCCTAGATGCCCAAAATATAGAAAGGGCTATTACTCCTCTTACTGTTCATTTCTTCAGGTCTAGGACTTGTTTTGATCTGAAGAAATTCATTGATTAGAATATGATAATAACCTATCATCACCGTCTTGACACTGAGGATTACTGGGCTGATTGTATTGATGATTTTGAAGCCAGGAGGAGGCATTTTGGTAGATTGTCTCTGCAACAGATCTTAGATCTTAATCTCTACCAGGTGCTTGAAGGGCTTGTGGATGATGATGAGGGCTTGAAATCCTTTGAGTATGAAAGATCCATCAAGAACACACCTCTAGAAACCCTGGATTGGTATGTGAAGGAGAAGGATGATTTGAGTGAGATAATTTCCCCTGTCATCATTAGAACTAAGGTTTGGTTTGACAGAAAGTTCATGAATTTAGGAAAAACCAGGGTAGATATTCTTCAAGAGAAACTTCCACACCTGGGAAGGAAGTACATACGCCCAGTACTGAGGTTTTTGAGAAAAATCCTCCTTCCTCGTTGAAAGAGCCTAAAATGTATACTCCTTATTCTTCCACTCAAGTGTATCAGAAGAAGTTCAAAGAGGTTAAGAAAGAACCAATCGTGGAAGAGAATCTTCTGGAGCACTCAGAATTTCCTGCTTGGACTAGAGAAAATTATTGTTCTAAGCGAGAATGAGGATGATGAGACAACAGGACCAAAATAAACCCTTGCAACCACTACTGAGATGGAGGAGGAAGAATCAAGAACTGAACCTCCAGGTTTAACAGATTCCTCTGTAAAGGAAATTCTTGAGGTTCCATGCCCTTCCCCATTGGAGGAAATAGTAGTTCAGACTCTGAGTGCCATGAGTTCTCTTGCACTCGAGAAAACTTGACTCCTCCATTTCTTCTTCTTCCTTTTCCTGGGTGCAACCCCTAGTGGACAACAAGAAAAGAAAGTCTTCTTCCTGATCAACCGGGCCTGATTTTGATGTTGTGGCAGCTTTGCTTAGTACTACTCCTCCTCCTCTAGAAAAGAAAGAAAAGACTACTTCAAGGTTGGTATCTGATGCTCAAGGTCAGTAGTTTCTTGAGGTTGTTAGACCTAGGGTAGATAAGGAGGAGAAGGATCTTTTGATCTTTGACTTGGAGCTTTCCAAAATTCCACTGGGAGAATCTACACCTGAGAGTGAGGTTCATAACCTTTGAGAAACTGTCACTAAGGTTATTGAACGGGTTGAAAAAGGAAAGCAAACCATGGAGCAGTTGGAAGAACAGAACCAAGTTCTTTCCAACTTTATTAGATCATTATTAACAAAAGATAAATTTTTGGATCCAACTCCATTGGCTACTCTCCCACCTCCCATGGTTCTCAGTCAGGATGAAGTTCAAAGCATCAAGGACATACATAGGTATTCAACTTATGGGAAGGTTGTTGAGACCATGGTGGATGACATGATTATAGCAGGTTTGAATTTCATTGAGGAAGCCTTCAAAACCAATGAGAAGGTGATCAATTTGCGAAGAAACTCACTTCCTCAATCAAAGCCATGGATAAGGAGCTGAAGGTCTGGAGTGGATGTATTACAGACCTCCGTCTAATGGGCCAAACCGATGAGAAGATCACCGATGGCAAATAATGTGTTTGATGATGCAAAGAATAACTTGTCAAGGACATGGATCTTCAGCATTGAGTGGAAGATAAAGGTTCTGGAGGAAGCATTGGGAGAACTAAGAAATGTGTGGCAAAAGGGGAGTCCTTTAAAACCTGTGTTTTATCTACCTTCAAGGATATTCACTACCATCTTTAGGATGAAACTACATGTGTTTCCTTTTCTCTTCAAGAAATCAAGGCTCATTTCAGAACCTTTGTCAAGGACGATCTGTTTAAAGAAGAGTCATTCACTAAGGAGAAGATGAAAGACATTTTTCTCTTTATTCAACTATTTTCAAGGCTAATAAAGAATATTTGGAGCATACCAAGTTTGATAAATATATGGAGAAATGTCTAGGCATGTGGACACATGCTACTTCCAACACAACAATTCCAAGAGGCATGGAAATAGTAGAAGCATTGAAAAGATTCAGGCATCGAATCCTCAAATCAGTGGGCCCCCTCAGCCATAATCGGATGTCTCTACTTCTAGCTCTTCTTTCTCTTCTTCTATTTTTAGTGCCGATCTCCTTGTAATTTAATTAAGGACTTTGTATTGTGCATTTCCTTAATTAATCTTTTGGTTAAAAGAAACGGTTACCAAATGTAACCACTTTGTAAGCTATTTATTGAGCTCTCCTCGCCATTCCAAGGGGCTGGAACTCTGATCATTTTTGAAAGTGTAAAAGGACTTAAAGCTATCAATATCAGAAGATTTTCCCTTCTTGTTTCTATCTGTGTTTATTTATTCCCTCTTTCTGTCTAAAGTTGTTGAATCATTAATCTATTTGCATTAAGAAGCTTTGTATTCTTGTGGATGTCATCTCTGGAACTTTGTGTCTACAAAATAACATCTAGTGGTTTTAATATGAATGATTTTTTTCTATATATTTTCATTGATCAACATGTATAAGGAACTATTTTTCGATCTATACTTCCTAAAAGTGTTATTCTACCTTTTCCCTTCATTAGTTCTTCTGTTCTCTTGTATTGATAATATGTCTTAGCATTAAAACACTTTCATGATATCAGAGTTCCTCATCAAAGTTGGAAGTTGTACATTTGTAAATAGTTGTGTCATTTGCTTTCAATAAGGGAACCTCTCCCATTAAAGAGGAGGGACTTTCTGTCCCTTGACTTGTTGCTTTCATTAAAGTCCTAATTTGACAACCAACAGTTTTTGGCGACTCCGCTAGGGATTCATTTTAGTGAATTCCAATTTTCAAAAAGAACAGCTTTCTTAATCATTTTTGATCCGGAGACTCTAATATTTACTCGTGGAAGAAGGGATATTGGAATTGAAGATTCACAATTTCAACTCCTGGAGCAGCAAGGCTTTCCCCTTCCTTTAACAAGGAGAGATAGAAGGACTCATTCTAAAAGCACACCAGCTTGTTGAGGATAGAGCTTAGGAATGGTGTCCCTCAAGAGAAACCCAACCCTAATCTTCATGCTTTGGTTCTTACTAGTGTTTCAGTTCCACTTCAAGAAATTTTTCCAAGGATGGTAGTTCCATTACCTTGGGGCCAATGAGTTAGGCCTCTTGCCCTTCCTCAACCTTTGCATGAGTTACCCAGGGGTAACAGAAATAAATTTCCCAAGTTCAGAGGTGATGGCAAGGTACATCCTAATGAACACATTGTAACCTTCATAGTTGCATGTGGAGTCCTTAGAGTTGAACACGAGGATGTCTCTGTGAGGCTTTTTGTGGAGAATTTGTAGGACAATGCAATGCAGATTGGTTTTATCATCTCCCCTGGGGCCATCACCAATTAGACTACCATGAGAACTAGATTTGAGAATCTTTTCAAACATGCTGAAGATGTGCATGCTTTGCTAGACTAGATTTTTCAAATTAATAAAGAACCATAGGAGCCCATGAGAGAATTTGTGGCCAAGTTCAATAAGCTGATTAACAAGATCCCACAAGACACCCGGCCTGTGGATCAAATTCAAAAATATTTCTTCCTAAACACTCAATTTCCTGAAGTAAGCTATGCATTGAGAAGATCCAATCTTGTAACTTTGGATGTTGATCAAAGATTAGCCGTCAGTGTTGAAGATGACCTGATCATGTCTGGTAAATTGAAAAGAGATCCTTCCAAATCTAAAGCTTCTTCTTCCTCTTCCTCTACTCCTGGGGCTAATGTAAATCAATTAGTACATAAGCTTGTTATGACCTCATTGCCATCAAGAAACAATTGGCTCAACATGCTCCTTATCAAGATGTTCCAAGGAGAAATTTTAAACCTAAAAACCGTTTGCCTTCTTCTCAGACAAGGTTGGCAATCAAAGGACCACCCATCAAGGTTCTTGTTAATGCAACTTGTGAGGTTGAAGAACCTGATGATGAAGAAGTTAATGAAGATTTTGAAGAACCTGAAGAAGAGGCTAATGAAGAATTGGAAGAAATCGATGGGTCTTGAGTTGATTTCCTCACCACTGAGGGTGTTGATGAGGAAGATGATTATGATGAAGTAGTGGTAGAGATGTACAATGAGTCATATCTTTGTTATGAATCAGAGAAAACAAATAAGAAAGAAAAAGTGATGCAGCCCACTAAGAAGTCTAAGGAGTATCCCACAACTATTCCATTAATTGCAAGAAGAGGATCTCTTATTCCCACTACATCCATGCAAAAGGTGAGTTTTGCTAACTCTTCTTCTTCTACTCCTACTTCTAAAACTTCTTTTTCTCTAGTTCCAAAACTTGATAAGCCTAAGATTCCTAGTGATGATAGCCCATCCACCTCTATATCTTTTGATATCATTGATCACCTCAAAAAAACAAAAATCCAGATTTCTGAAGCTGAATTTTATCAGACCCATCCAAAAGCCTTTTCCAAAATGGTCCACTTTGTCAATTCCCATTCCAAAACTTCACCCAACACTTATAAAGGTATTTTTCCCACTCCCTCATCCACATCCCAGTCAAATCTTGTGGCTGCAATCACCTCACCAAATGTGAAAATTGAACCATTCTATGTAACCCTCCTCATATCTGGCCATAAACTCAGGAATCAAAGTGTCATAGATTCAGGAGCATCGGATAATGTCATACCTGCCAAAGTGGATCATGCTTTTGGTCTTACCCTTACATGCACTTATGGTTCTTGCTATTCCATGGAGAGTAGGGAGGTGCCTTTCGTCGGAAGAATTAAGGATGCACAAGTAGCTTTTGTTGCTTTACCAGAGAAGAAGGTTTTAGCTACTATTTTGGTAGTTGATATCCCTCCTTCATATTCTATGCTGTTGAGTAGAAATTTCTATAAGGATGTGGGAGGAGAAATTAAAATGGATTGGTCACATGATCTTATACAAATTAATGGAAATATGAAGAAGTTGTTGCTCGAGAAACAATTTGAATATATTGTGCAAAAGACAGATGATCGTAAGGCACAAATACTTTATGAAGATATTGGGAATGGAAACTACATGATCATGTCTCAGGATGAGGTGGAACGTCCTAAAGTAGTACCCCATGATCCTAATAGCATTTGGAATTTGGAATTTGATGGAAGTTGTTCTTCAGCTGGTTCTGGGGCTGGTGTGGTATTGATATCTCCAGAAGGGAAGATTCATCCTTTCTCCTTTAAGCTACATTTTGAAAATACAAATAAAACACCAGAATATCAAGCTCTCATCCTTGGACTGAACACAAAAAAGAAAGAGGTTTGAATAACCTTCTAGCTCGTGGAGATGCGAAACTAGTTGTCAAGCAAGTCAGAGATATTTTCTAAGTAAAGAATAGAAGGTTAAAACACTATAGGAATCTGGTCTAGGATTGTATTGAATTCTTTGATGCTTTCTCAATTGAAGTGGTGCCAAGGGAGAAGAACACTAGGGATGAATCCCTAGCTATTTCGGGATCTCTGCTGATACCTCATCCTAATTTTTTTGGAAGACAAATTCACCATTGAAATGATCCATAGACCAAGCGTAGCAGATAATATAAACAACTGTAACGTTTTTAATGATGATCAATATTTTCTCTCTTTCTTGGAACTTAAGGATAACTTTGATCAATTTTATTTTGAGGGAAGTAGCAATATGCCTTAAGAAAGTGTCTCTTCCAATGAGGAAGGTGTCAAAGAGGAGATGGATCAAGAGGGATGTATCAAAATCAAAGGCAATAAGATCCCTAAAGGAATGGTGAGTTTGGAAGAGTTTTTGATAAACATGACAAATATGTCAATTCCAAAGCTTTTAAAGCCCCTAACAATCTATTGAATATGAAAAGATTAATATTGGGAACTCTCACTGAACCCAAAATGGTGAACATTGGAAAGTGTTGCACCCACGAGGAGAAGAAGAATGTGATGAACCTTTTGAAGAAGTATGTTGATGTCATTTCCTATTCTTACGATGATCTAAATACTTTTTAGCCAAAAGAAATGCAACATTTCATTCCCCTCAAACTTGGGATTAAGCCTTTCAAGCAGAAGAAAAGGCAGTACAATCAAAAAATTGCTGACACCATTTTCCAAGAGATACAAAAGCTGTTGAAATAAAAGATTATCTTCCCCATTCATCAGTGAACATGGATTGCTAATATTGTGCCTGTCAGGAAGAAAAATGGTGAGATTCGGATCTATGTGTTACTTTCAGGAATATGAATCAAGCTTCTTTGAAGGATAACTACCCCCTACCCATGATGGACCAGGTGTTTTAAGATGTTATGGGTGCATAGATGTTGTCCATGCTTTACGGTTTCTCAAGATATAACTAAGTAGAAGTTAACACTGCAGATCAGCACAAGACTACATTTACCACTCCTTGGGGTACTTTTTCCTACAAGAGGATGCCATTTGGTCTCATTAATGTTGGTGCCACCTTTCAGAGAGAAATGGATTTGGATTTTGGGATTCTAAAAGGAAAATGTATTGTTGTGTATCTAGATGATTTGACTGTGTTTTCCAAATCTAGAGTGGATCACTTTTAGCATCTAGAAACAGTTCTCTTAAAATACAGAGAACATGGAGTCTCTTTGAATCCCAAGAAATCTGTCTTTTGTGTCACGGAGGGAAAGTTATTGGGACATGTTGTCTCCAAATATGGAATCAAGATTGATCCTGAATGAGTACAAGCTATTCAGCAGATTCCTCTTCCCACAAGCAAAAAGGGAGTGCACTCCTTCTTTGGTAAGATCAACTTCCTGAGAAGATTCATCCCTGATTTTGCAGAGCTGACTTTGAACATTTCCCAAATGATGAAGGAAAGAAGACATTTGGTTGGTCCTCTGAAGGAAAAGAAGCATTTGAAGGCATTAAGAAAGCCATTGCTAAGAATCCTATCTTAGCAAAGATTTTTTTATCTATTGCTATGCCATAGAGAGTACCTTGGAAGCTATGTTGAGTCCAAAAGATGTTGAAGATCATGAGCTACCAATTGCATTCATGAGTTGAAGTATAATATGATGGAGAAACATGCTTTTGTAGTAGTTAAAGTTGTTAAACAATTTCAATTTTACATTCTTAACTCTCACTCTATTGTGCTTGTGCCCAATATGACTATTAAGTCTATTCTTACACAATAAGAGTTTGGAACCAAGAGAGGAAATTGGGTAGAAAAGGTTTAGGAGTATGATCTTGACATCAGAACAACAAAACTAGTTTGGGGTAAAGGCTTGTGTGCACTCATTGCCGAGGGAGCTAGTCATGAAACACCTCAGGATGAAGTTGATATCCCTATTGTTTTGTTCCTTAGTTCAATAGATGAATGGTATGCTGATATTTCTCACTTTCTCACCTATGGTGAATGTCCATCTCACTTAACTACCAAGGAGAAGAGAGCTATCAAGCTAAGGTCACAATACGTGTTATGGGAAAATGCTTTGTTCAAACGAGGAGTGGATGGAAGATTCTTGAAGTGTGTTGACAAAGTGCAACAAAAGAAGCTGTTCTCAGCCTTCCATGACCAAGCTTGTGGGGTCATTTCTCATATGCCGTTACTGCTCACAAAATTCTTCGTGTAGGGTACTATTGGCCTACTTTGTTTAAGGATGCATCAAGGTGGGTCAACAAATGTGAAGCTTGTCAAACCTTTGTGGGAAGATCAAAGTTGGCTGCTTTGCCACTTAATCTAGTTGTGATTAAAGAACCCTTTCAACAATGGGGTTTGGATTTTATTGGAACACTTAACCCATATTCAAGTGTAGGACATACTCATGTGTTGACTGCCACATATTATTTCACTAAGTGGGTAGAAGCCATCCCAGTTAAAAGTACTACTTCAAAGGTAGTATGTAATTTCATCAAAGAGAACATCTTGATAAGGTTTGGAGTACCAAACAAGATCATGACTGATAATGCTTCAAAATTTTCTTCTACTGAGATGATGGATTTATACTATGGGTATGGTATTTCCCTCACTCATTCTTTATATTACTATCCTCAAGGGAATGGATAGGTAGAATCAACAAACAAAAATTTGGTGACCATTGTAAGAAAGCTTGTCAATGAATCTCAGAGAAACTAGCACAAGAAGCTCTATGATGCTCTCTGGGAAGATAGGATTACACCCAAAAGAGCAATTGGGATGTCCCCTTTTCAAGTGGTGTATGGTGTGGAAGCCCAACTACCAGTGACAGTGGAACTACCAGCTTTGCATTTGATGAAAGCTATTGAGGACACCAGTTTCAGTGATTCTTTGGATAAGAGGATCATGTATCTCCATAAGCTAGATGAAGACAGATTTGCAGGTTTTTGATAGGATCTCTACACATTAGCAGAAGGTGAAATCTTTATTTGACAAGAAAACTAGATCTAGAGAGTTCAAGGTTGGAGACATTGTTTTGCTATGGGACAAAAGGCATGAACCTCGTGGAAGCCATGGTAAGTTTGACTCTCTTTGGCTTGGTCCTTTCAGAATCAGGAACTTTGCTGGTGAAAATTATTTCTATCTTGATTACATGGATGGATCTTCTCTCCCACTTCCTTATAGTGGGTAGTACTTGAAATTGTTCAAATCCTAGGTGAATAGGAAGTCCCTTGTATATTATGTACAGTGTGTGTTTTTTTTTCCTGGTCTTTGTTTTGTTGTTTGCCTTTCCTTATTTTTGGTGTGTTGCCTTCTGTATTGTTTTGCCTTTGACTCTTTTTGCCCAATGGATAAGGCACTGGTCTTCTTCCCCAGAGTTTTTCTTGATTCTTGTCTTTCCTTGTTCTTGTGATCTAGTCAAGTCATCCCCAGAAAGAGCCAATTGTTGTCCCCTCAAAATTCCCCTCTTTTGAAAGTTGAAAATTTTGAAATTTTTGAGTTGGCACCCTTCAGTAATGTTTCAGTGAAGAAGAAATTTTGAAAAGATTGTGAAAATGTTGTTTCTTGGGATCATTTTAGTAACTTGTGAGTCTATCGGATATTTTTGTCCCTCATATCCACAGTTTTCCGGGCTTCTGTTCCCGATTCCCGCATCTCTCGGATTGATCGAATTAGGTCTTCTTGTCCCATATGTCCTAAGTTCCGGAAGACCTTTTGTTCACCGATCGGATGATTTTCCCGCAAGTTCTTGTCTGTCACCTTCTTCACGTTTTTTTGGCCAATTTGTCCCAAGTTCACTTGGGTTTCTGTTCCCGATTCCCCGTATCACCCGCATTGGTCGAATCAGGTCCTCGCATCATTTGCATTTATGTGTCCTGGACCTCTCGTGATTTTTATCCCGCATCGACGAAATCAGCTTTTCGCGTCCCACATGTCCCAATGTCCCATGGACCGTTCGAGCCAATTTTTCTGCTTTTCCCAAATTTCACCTTTTTGAGTCGGTCTGAGGGTATTTAATGTGCATTAATGATATTATCTCTCATGAATGGCTATTTAAAGGGCCCACTGTCTATGCATTTGTCACATTACTTGCTTGTTATTTCTTACCCGCATTCTTGCAATTGAGTCATTTTCCTGTATCACTTTGCATTTTTATCGTGAATCTGTTCTTTGAAGGTCGTTCCTCATGCACTACAAAAATGAAGATCAAGTTTCAAGGGCATGAGCATTTTTCACCTCTGGAGACCTCTGTGCCTAATATCGAGGATAGTGAAGTTCAACACTTAGATTTTGATGATTTTTGGGTCAGGTTAACGTGCGAAAACCCCACTCCCATGGCCCAAATGATCAATGATAATGGAATCATGTATGCTACTATTTTTCGCATCTCTGCTTACAGTGTGCCGACACTGTGCTCACCTATGGAGCTCATTTCAACCCAAATACCAAGGAAGTTGTTAATGTGCATGGAGAATTGATTGTAAAAGCTGGATCTGCAGCCATCGCCGCTGCCCTACACATTCCTAAAACATAAGACTCCATTGTTATCACTCTTGCTCAAGCTTAGGCTTTGTTTGATAAGGACAACGAAAAATACAAGGCACGAGTGGCTAAGTCATGGCTGAAGTGCCCTAAGAAGGGAGCATCCCGACTCTCCAAAGCTTTGTACAAGGTTGATTTCAATGAAGAATTATCATATTTCATCATTTTTCTCACCCGTATTATGGGGATTCCCTCTAAAAATGACTTCCATTTTTGGATTCGCCCTTTCATAAGCATCATCTGTGAAGGTAAACAAAACATAAATTGGGATGAGATCATCTATATGAACTTGACTGAAAAATTGACAAATTTTTAGCAAACTAAGAATTTCTAGATGACTTCTTACCTCATGTACACCCTGACAACATCTTGGGAGTGGTTTGGCTTCACTTACATTGAGAGCAAGAAGGATGAGCCCATATACACACATTTCCCTCAATTTACCCTCAAGGACAGGTAATCATAATTTCGAATGGTAAATGATGCTTTTACCAAGTACATTGTGAGGATTTTGGAGGGTGACACTCTTGGGAGATTTTCTAATGAGTCTATGGCTCGATAGAGAAGTATGGGGATTTCTTCATCCTATTTAGAAATTTCTCGGAAATCAGGTTGGCTTGTTTTTAAAATACACCTCTCAAGCTTCCCATGTTCTGTAATGATAAAATGGCTCTGGTTGAGGTGTGCAGATAGCTAGATAAACTCTATAGAACCTACCGAGACAAGAAGATTACAGTCTTCATTTCCCCATATCCTTGGTGAATTATACATGCAAGACAACCCTAGATTCCCAAGTTATAGAATGGGCTATTACTCCTCTTACTATTAATTTCTTCAGGTCTTGGACTTGTTTTGATCTGAATAAATTCATTGATCAAAATCTGAGAATAACCTATCATCACCTTCCTAACACTTTGAGGATTCTTGGGATGATTATATTGATGATTTTGAAGCCATGAGGAGGCATTTTGGTAGATTTTCTCTGCAAAAAATCCTAGATCTTAATCTCTACCCAGTGCTTGAAGGGCTTGTGGATGATGATAAGGGCTTACAATCCTTTGAGTATGAAAGATCCATCAAGCACAAACCTCTAGAAACCTCTGGATTGGTATGTGAAGGAGAAGGATAATTTGAGTGAGATAATTTCCTCTGTCATCGTCATAAATAAGGTTTGGTTTAACAAGAAAGTTCATGAATTCAAGAAATACCAGGCGGAGTCTTCTTGAGAAAATTACACACACGAGAAGGAAGTACATACGCCCAATACTTGAGTTTTTTGAGAAAACTCCTCCTTCTTCCTCATTGAAAGAGCTGAAATGTCTACTCCTTCTTCCACTCAAGTGTATCAGAAGAAGGTCAAAGAGGTTAAGCAAGAACCAATAAAGGAAGAGACTCTTTTGGAGCACTCAGAATTTCCTGTTGTACGAGAAAATTATTGTTCTAGGAGAGAATGAGGATGATGAGACAACATGACCAGAAGAAAACCTTGTAACCCTGCTAAGATGGAGGAGGAAGAATCAAGAACTGAACCTCCAGGTTTAACAGATTCCTCTATAAAGGAAATTCTTGAGGTTCCATGCCCTTCCCCATTGGAGGTAACAGTAGTTCAAATATGAGTGTCATGAGTTCTCTTGCACTCAAACCCCTTGACTCCTCCATTTCTTCTTCTTCCTTTGCCTAGGTGCAGCCCCTAGTGGATAATAGGAAAATAAAGTCTTCTTCCCGATCAACCGGGCCTGATTTTGATGTTGTGGCAGCTCTACTTAGTACTACTCCTCCTCCTCCAGCAAAGAAAGCAAAGAATACTTCAAGGTTGGTATCTGATGCTCAAGGTCAGTAGTTTCTTGAGGTTGCCAAACCTAGGGTGGATAAGGAGGAGAAGGATCTTTTGATCTCTGACTTGGAGCTTTCCAGAATTCCACTTGGAGAATCTACACCTGAGAGTGAGGTTCATAACCTTCGAGAAACTGTCACTAAGTTTATTAAACGGGTTGGAAAAGGAAAGCAAACCATGGAGCAGTTGGAAGGATAGAACCATGTTCTTTCCAACTTTATCAGATCATTATTAACAAAAGACAAAGTTTTGGATCCAGCTCCATTGGCTACTCTCCCACCTCCCATGGTTCTCAGTCAGGATGAAGTTCAAAGCATCAAGGACATACATAAGTATTAAACTTATGGGAAGGTTGTTGAGGCCATGGTGGATGACATGACTATAGTAGGTTTTAATTTCATTGAGGAAGCCTTCAAAACCAATGAGAAGGTGATCAATTTGCAATGCAGAAACTCACTTCCTCAATCAAAGCCATGGATAAGGAGCTAAAGGTCTGGAGTGGATGTATTACAGACCTCTGTCTAATGGGCCAAACCGATGAGAAGATCCTGCTGCCAACAATGTGTTTGATGATGCAAAGAATAACTTGTCAAGGACATGGATCTTCAGCATTGAGTGGAAGATAAAGGTTTTGGAGGAAGCATTGGGAGAACTGAGAAATGTGTGGCAAAAAGGGGAGTCCTTTAAAACTTGTGTTTTATCTGCCTTCAAGGATATTCACTACCATCTTCAGGATGAAACTATAGGTGTTTCCTTTTCTCTTCAAGAAATCAAGACTCAGTTCAGAACCTTTATCAAGGGTCCGATCTATTTAAAGAAGAGTTATTCACTACGGAGAAGATGAAAGACATTTTTTCTCTTTATTCAGCTATTGCTGAGGCTAATAAATAATATTTGGAGCATACTGAGTTTGATAAAGATATGGAGAAACGTCTAGGCTCGTGGACACATGCTACTTCCAACAAAACAATTCCAAGGGGCATGGAAATAGTAGAAGCATTGAAAAGATTTAGGCATCGAATCCTCAAATAAGTGGGCCCCCCTTAGCCATAATCAGATGTCTCTACTTCTAGCTCTTCTTTCTCTTCGTCTATTTTTAGTGCCAATATCCTTGTAATTTAATTAAGGACTTTGTATTGTGCATTTCCTTAGTTAAACCTTTTGGTTAAAAGAAACGGTTACAAATGTAACCAACCACTTTGTAAGCTATTTATTGAACTCTCCTCG
Organism: Taxus wallichiana var. yunnanensis; assembly: GCA_018340775.1. Classification (NCBI taxonomy): domain Eukaryota; kingdom Viridiplantae; phylum Streptophyta; class Pinopsida; order Cupressales; family Taxaceae; genus Taxus; species Taxus wallichiana. The sequence continues at coordinate 58,124,973 of CM031241.1, forward strand.
CCATTCCAAGGGGATGGAACTCTGATCATTTTTGAAAGTGTAAAAGGACTTAAAGCTATCAATACAAAAGATTTTCCCTTCTTGTTTCTATCTACGTTTATTTATTCCCTCTTACCTGTCTAAAGCTATTGAATCATTAATCTATTTGCATTAAGAAGCTTTGTATTCTTGTGGATGTCATCTCTGGAACTTTGTGTCTACGAAATAACATCTAGTGGTTTTAATATGAATGATTATGTTCTATATATTGTCCTTGCTCAACATTTATAAGGAACTATTTTGCTATCTATACTTCTGAAAGTGCTATTCTACCTTTTCCCTTCATTAGTTCTTCATTCTCTTGTATTGATAATCTGTCTTAGCATTAAAACACTTTCATGATATCAGAGTTCCTCATCAAAGTTGGAAGTTGTACATTTGTAAATAGTTGTGTCGTTTGCTTTCAATAAGGGAACCTCTCCCCTTAAAGAGGAGGGAATTTCTGTCCCCGACTATTGTTGTAATTAAAGTCCTAATTTAACAACCAACACCGTGGAACACTTGCTTTGTTTCATGACTTCTTGAAGTTTACAGAATACTAAACTAGTGATTTGTAACTTTTTAAAAACATACAAGTTACTTATTTGCTTCATGGATTATGCAAGTCTATGAAATGTTACGTAGTGCATCGTGGAGTTATAGAACTCATGGAAAACTATAGTAGTGTACCATGTAGTTACAAAACCTATAGAACATTGCAATCATGTATCACAAAGTTCCTGTTGTCGCCAAATCATTGCACCCTCCGAATGGCCAAGATGTGAATAGGACGTTCGGTGCGATTGGGACACATGGGATCACCTCTCAAGCTGTGGGACTTGGGCTCGAGGTGAACCTCCGGAGAAGGCCGGCTTCCTCTTCCTAAATTAAGTGTTGTACTACTCCTAGTGTAACAAAAATGATTATCTAGTCCTAGGCTAACATTTTCATGGGGTTTAGGGAAAGAGATTTACAGAAATGAAACTACACTAGGGATGGTGATGCACCGAATAAAGGGTGTCTTCAGATTCAGGAAGGGTTAATTTGAAGAGGGTGTGTGCACCACAGGTCAACTTCACCTACTGCAACTTAGAGAGGGTACATGATACCACAGACTAAGAGACACGCGTTCCCTTGGTTAAACCGCATCGACCGAGAAATATACCGGTTTCCCGGTGAAGAAGGATGAACTCAAGAAGGGTGAATAGACACCACAACTCAACCGCATGCAATACTCCACCACTCGATAAGCACTGAACTCCAAGAACTGCATAGAACTTAAACTTGCACGATTAAACTGCAAGTACGAGAAAGGCACAAAGAAGCATAAAAGGATGAAAGGACCGAGATTAGTCACAAAACACACACTTTTATTGCTTCAATAACATGCACAATGCATCATACATTCGAAGAGGCAATAGTTGCCATTACGGTCTTGAAGAGGAGGCTTGAAAGTTCTCACACACAAAGAACAACTTGCGAAGAGAGAGGATTCTTGAAAAGTATACACTCGCTTTGAGATATCTAACTCTGTCCAACTTATGCAACTGTTTGAACCCTTTGAAATGAGCTTCTAACTTACATTTATAGAAAAATATGTGAGAAAGAAGAGGAAATGGTCATAATTACATTCCTAAAATGAAGGCCCATGATGTATTTATTGCAGTTAGTTGAACTACCTGAGAAGGTTCCATCATGGGTCATTAATTCCCTGATGACCTAGTCTTCTCAATTAATTAAAAGAATATTTAAATAAAATATTTAAATAATAATAATAAATATTATTATTAAAATATTTAAATAAAAATATTAATTTAATTAATATAATGTTGGGACCCCCCCGTTGACCCGTTTGACTTGAAGAGGAGGGGGGTCCATGTGGATAGAGTCTGCACAAATCTCAACTTGGTGAGCTTCGAATCCGCTAACTCGGTGTTGCAATCGATTTTTGACCCTGCACTAACTCTTTCCTTGCTTTGGTAATCGCGCTCTTTTGCATTGAGTCCTCCGAATGGTGGGCTATCAAACTTGATTCTTACTGCTTTGCTCTATTAACTCGAGGCCATTCTGAATTACCAAGCCACCTATATGCATCGTGAACATGAAGCTTTAAGCTCGAAATTGAAAGCCTCTACAAATACATTAAACTTCGACACCCGTGAGCTTATTCTTTATCTTGACTTGGTACCAACGCTTCCACAATATGAAAAGTTTGACTCTAAATCATACTTAGTGGATTTGACCCATGATACATTGCTTGTACTCACAGAGGTTAAACAATTTAATGAATTTAAATTATTTCACTCCTGCATGTTGCGCCATTTAGAAATGATTTTCAAGCTATGAAAATTGTTAGGGATCACGTTACGTGGCCACTGTCAACACTCGATCGATTGATTTCTCTGTGATAACTCTAGTTTGAGATAGAGTTATTTCTTCTTGTTTTGGACCACATATTCACATGCATTCCACGTTCAAACTCCATGAAACAACACCATGAGCTCTTCAACCGATTCGACTCGCTTTGTATCGTGGGAAATATTAAGATTTGTTCGATCATGTTCACATTTTCACGCCTCTAAGAATGGTTTTACCACAATGCTCACGGTTCTTCCTTATCATATAACACTTGTAGTAAGAATTTTTAGCTTTGCCATAATAAGCGCAATTGTACCCTCCAAACAATGAGAAAATGCCATTACCAATAAAGACCTAATGCTTTGCCATGATGATGACACGGCTCATGCCCATAACATGTCGATAGACATCCTTGAGACTGAATTTTGGCCAAAGAGACCTTCGGTATTTTGGCAAGTGCATTACATGCAATCTCGGCTCCAATCAATAATTATGCCACTATTGGGATTATGGCATAGGTAGCCGTGAGCTACACAATATACTCATTTTCCGAAACTAAAAAGATCCTTCATGTTACAATTTGCAACACATAACGAAGCCCTTCAAAAATACATTGAACAATCAGGCAGCCAAGAGGACCTTGGAAAAATGTACAGGTAACAACCATATGAATTCTCCCTTAGTCGTGGATCAAAGCTGATAGAAATGAGCTAGATAAAAACAGCTTGAAACTACAGTATAATCGTCCATCGTTTAAAAACGAGCTTCTCTGAACCTGGTAAAAGAATACTTTTATTGTCTGATTGGACGTACATAATGGAAGGGTATAAATATTGCGTACTGCGCCCCTCGGAGTTTTTTCAAAGAGACCATTTACACGTAACAAGGATGCAGCATGTAAAACGGCCGACCGGGTATTTTCAGAGCTGAACTTCACATTTAATTCGCTTCTAGGAGAAAGAATGCTGAGCAATATGAATCGTTTCATTCTGCGCCGTTTTAAACCTTCATCTCTTGGTTCGGGCAAATTTTATGAAGCCTTGAACAGCGTGACTCCAATCCATCGTATACGGCAGTGAATATTTGTTTCCTGCAGCTGCCATAGGTCCGAGTTCAGAATAAGGATAAGCCACGTAAGCTTTCTTTGGAAGCGTTCAAAAGGCTTCTACTTTGTCTTTGCAAAATGCTGCTTGCCTATAGAGTTTCTCAAAGAGACCATTTACAAGTAATAGAGATGTGGCAAAACGGCCGACCGGGTATTTTCGAGTTGACCTTCACATTCAATTCTAGGAGAAAACATCTTTGAGCAATATGAATCGTTTCACTCTACACGTAATAAACCAACATCTCTGATTCAAGGAAATTTTTATGAAGCCTCGTTTGTCGTGACTCCAATCCATCGTGCATGGCAGTGAATATTTGTTTTCTGCAACTGTGCGTGGGAGCTTCTCGCGACCACCGAATGCTCGATGTGGTAGGTAGAACGTGTGTAGAGCCTCCTTCGCCCATCTCTCATTTACAAAACGGCCGACCCACTGCATAACCACGTCAATCCTATTAAACACTTCAACTGCTTCATTCCCACGTTTTCCGACTTACCTTGCGTGTGACTCGCCCAAAGACTCGGACCACTCCAACTGCGCGGGGTTTTCATGACGGATTGCCATCGTCAAATCTCCACTTGGCAGTGCTGCTCCAAATCTCCCCCGCGCGGAGTGAACAACATGGTTTGCCAAACCAATATCTCCACGCCTGGCATATTGACCGGATTTCTCCCATTTTTTGGCTGTAGACTCAAACTTCTCCACCGCCCGGGATTTCTTCTTTGGCTCGACATCACGTCATTTCCCCTTGGCATTGCTTGCCTTATTTCCCATGTCCAACGGCTTGGCCAAATTAATTCATGGGCCCCGGCCTCAACTTCGCCACGCAGATTTGGCAATCCGACCCAATTTCTCCACTATTCCCACCAGTAGCGCGGATCTTCATGAATCTTCTCCCCGCGAGTTTTCCTTCAATGATTTGAGGATAACATTAAACTCTCAGTGCAAACATTTCAGCTGTAGCTTGTAAGGTGTGATAATCCCGACAGAATCCTTTGTGCCCGCCAACTTAGTGACTCGCTGAAGATGCTCATATAATTGCAAAGCAAAATATGCTCCATGAATATTCTGATATGAAACAGTTCCACCTCTATGAGATCCGTTTCCATGAGTTGCATTGTAAAATAAATTTAATCAAGTCTCCCGGTAACATTCTTACTGTCACTTAATTGATTTTCATAAAAATATCTTGAAGGAAAATCCTGAATTTGAGGATGCATACGATGCTGATCAGATAACAACATTGGACAACTTACTTGCTCAAACGGGCTTCTACTATACTGCAACATCCCTGTGCACCGAATACTCGACCGAGGAAGGTCTGAACACCATTACAATTCACAGTTCTTTGTAAGATGTCGGTTTGACTCAATTTCACATTGGTATTCGATAGTGCTTATACTATCTTCCTGGGTCGATAGAAGTCCTTCCATTATGTAATTACAAACCCGAGATTCAATGATGTTGAACCTCCCATATCTGCATAATTTCATAACATCTCGGTCAAACAAGATAATTCTCCCAAGTGGTTGGTCGAGCGTTGTGCTAGTGGATTAAACCTGACATCATGTTGACTTTGACTCTCCCTGACTTGGCCTTCAGATCTTTTTGCATCGACCTCCACCGGGATCCTTGTACAGTTCCTTTCATTCGTCAATCTTCAACGAGCTATATTTTGCATTAACAAGACCATCGTCGAGCTCTTACAACTGAGAGTCTCCACTGAGATGATTTCCGAGATGATTATCAATTTGACACCGGGTTCTTTATCAACTCGACCTTGAACTCTCCACTGAGTTGAGATCAACTGGGTGCCTTTCGATGCTAGGTGATCTCTTCATATGCAATTTAGGAATTATTTTTTAATTATTGCATTTCGATAATAACCGAAGGTGGGTTCCTGGGACTATTATTTTATTTTGAACGTGATAGGACCCCGTTGTCCAATCTTGCCAGGTGTGCAAAATTGGATAACAGTTACAAAACCCATAGAACATTATAATAGTGTACTATGGATTTTTCAATATTCCACAAAAAGGTTTTTGTTTTATACTAGCCTAAATAACTTAGATGGTTTATGGATTGTAATTCTTTTTTTACAAAATATGTGACTTGGTATTTGTTATTTGGAACAAAACATTATATTTCTACATGTTATCCTAAATCTTCACTATTTATGGATTGTAAGTCCTTTTGTTTCAAAAGGAAATGTTGCATGTTTCCCTACTTAACATTAAGGGGGAGTGTTGGGGTTTATAATATTAAAGGAGAAATTGTTGTATTAAAACTCACCAATGATGAGAATTTGTGGAATATATTTAAAATTTAAAATATAAGAGTGGATCATGACCACTTTCCTTGTTTAAAACAAGGTGATCTCTTTTAGATTGGTTATATATGTTTTTAAATTATAACAACAAACCTATTGACAAATGATCATTGACCAAGAAGTGTGACTTATCAAGAAAGATGATGCAAGATGATTAAGGAATAGTGGGAGTTATGGGTGAATGTACGACAAAAAATCAACACGTGACCTTCTTCGCTCCAGACCTCTCGAGGTCATGCCGAGACAACCAAAGTGTGGAATTGAAATGGTGGTCAAAGTGATGGTGACGACCAAACTAATTAGGCAACCTTATGTCTTCAACACGCAATAACAAAATCGTGAATCTAAGGCAAAGAAAGCTCTCATAAACTCGAAGGGGTGTGATGGTATAGTCTGATATCATAGCTACTTAGAGAATCCAATCGATGTCTAGTTTTGCCAAGATTCTATTGATTGGTTGCGGAATACGTGGAAAGTAACCTACATGTGCCTCGTATGGGTTTCTAGAAAAGGAGCTGCGAGGAACTAACAATAATTTTCTGGTCTTGTCCATAAAGTCTTAGCCTAATCGGCTACTATATTCAACAATGAAATCTATGTAATAATATCGGGTGGAAGTGGTGAAGATATGAATACCAGTGTGTGTAAGCTAGTGTCAATATCTAATTGACTAGCAGGCTCATTGGGTTGCGGGACCTGTGGGTCACAACCAAAGACTCGTTGAGGTTTAGGCCCTTGTATGGTCATGAATGCAATCAAATCCTATTTCCAGGAGCATCTAAAAGTCATAGGCCTGATTAGCAACTATATTCAATGTCTCTAACTATCTTATTTTCTTTGCATATGTGGCAGGTGTGCATAAGATTGTTAAGCGCAAAATTGTGTCAATGTCAGTTATTAGCTCTGGCCCGTTGGGTTGTGGGACTAGGGGATCACAATTGTAAGTCTTTTCCTGTTGCAGACCGTTGATGGTAATGCAAGATTAATCGATTTGTTTTTAGTAAATAAATATCTATCAAAGGAAATCTAAGCTATATTTTTGGTGTTTTCTCAATATATCAGAACAAAGCAATAAAATAAACTAATCTATGGAAATAAATGTTTTCGTGCTTTTCTAACTTTTTAGATAATGCATTTAATCTAATAAGCAAATTAAAAACAAATAACTAGCCGAATGTAGCTAGCTCATCATGCAGATGTATGAATCTAAATCTAAGATCTATTCTAATTCAAATAAAATCTTTCCAACCCTACCTCAGAAGTGAAGAACAAATCATGGCTCTAACAAAGCTATTGTTCCCCCACAACTTCCCTGGCAATATTGAAGAGAAAACTTCCTATTGATTTGATCTACTTGCAACTATCTAACTAATTGAAATGAATTGTTTCTCTACTCTATTTGATATGCAATTGACAATTTTACAAAACAAAGCAAACAAATACACAAATCCAACCTGGAAGAGTAAGAGCTTTGACAAATCTAGTAGTATCAGTATCTATCCCCTCAGTTATTTCCTTTCTTTCTTTGAGTGTTCATGTGATTCCAAAGGATTGGGAATGCAAAGAACAACAACAAGAGGATGGCGCTTGAGTGATGGCAGCTTGGAAGCAATCTGAAGTAATGCAAGTAGAAGAAAGATAGCACAAGAGATCTAAACTTGGCTATGCAATTCCTAGCAAGATTATGGTAGCACAACAATGCAAGATACACAAAATTCTTAGGCCTTTTGCTTGAATACAAGCATGGAATATATAGGAATGAAGGATAGAAGGTTACTTCATGCACAAGGCAATGAAGAGGTAGTTCCACTCATTAAATCTATTTAAAAATAGAAGGAGTAAGGAGAACCAAACAAACAAAGCTATTTTTAGCAAATTTGGCTCACATATGCATTCAAAAAGAAAACTTAAGTGAATCATCACATGTAATTTTACACATGAAGATTATGGAAAAGCGGCGGGACCACCGCCTGCGTAGGAGGTGGTCCTGCAGTGCGAAGACCAAAACAAGCACAACGATAACTAGGGAGATGGAAGAATGCATAAAAAGGTTAAGTAAGGCTATCTAGGCTAAAAATATACACTGCGAATGGGTTTTGGAGCTCAAACATCTTCTTGAAAGGATTTTGAATCATCACTGGGGAATTTTATAACTGTTTTCCCAAAAATGTAGCACGTGTAATTTTGGGTGTATACATATTACCCCCTCAGAGAAGCGTCTTAGCCATGAAATAGGTGTAAAACGTAGAGTCTGAGTATGGTGTTCCCGAAATGGGAAGTTATAAGCTACACCTAACACGCCCGTGTGTCGAAATCTCACCGTCCAAACTCCCGCTACTTGCAAGAGAAAAATAAGACTCAATTGGAGATAGATAAAATATCAAAAATAAACACTAAATTAAAATGACAAGAGGACTTACCATTTGCACGAGGCTGTAGAAATATACCTATGCCAATGCTCCAACCCTGTAGACAAACACACTCAAAACAAAGTTAGAAATATATATATATATATATATATATATATATAAAAAGAAAAGTCATTTCTCAATTCATTTGTGCATTGTTGATTTGGTTAGTTTGATTGATTTGGAGCTCTAGATTTATGGTGACCATTCTTGACAAGAATACAGCTGATACGTTCGTGTCAAGATTGTGATCATGCCTCTCGTGAGTGGGAGATTGACCAACGCGCTCTCTAGGTTAGTTATTTCCTTCTTTGTCTTTTTGTGCCCTAAAAGTTTAAATGTTCACAAGAATACATCCAATATGTTCATGCTGAGATTGTGATCATGCCTCTGCGAGTGGGAGATCGACCAACGCACTCTCAAGTTAGTTATTTCCTTCTTTTTCTTTTTGTACCCTAAAAGTTTAAATGTTGAAAATTTCACCTAGGGGGGGATATTTTCAAAATTTCTTGTCTTGAATGGGTCTTTAGGGGGCACCCATAGGGCATGCTTTTATTTTGTCGAAAATGGTCAATTTCAACATTTTTGGTCATTTCTAGGGTTAAGGGCACATTTTGAAAATTGGTTCAGGACCGCAACTCAAAGTAAGGTGGAAGTCATAGGACCACCACCCAAGGCAGGGTGGCGTTCCAAAAACTACCGCCCGCACTAGGTAGCGGTTCTGGATAGAATGTCAAAACATGCTTGAAACTTAATTTTTTTGGATTTTGAGAGTTTACCATGTTTTTGATGAGCTTATTGTGTGATGTTCTTTAATAACTTGCTCTTTTCTCATGTTTTGGTGGATGCAGAAGGTGGAGTACATATGTTGGAGCAAAGAGAGAGAGAGAGAGAGTGATTGGCTCCCTAGAATTTTAGATCAGCTGACCCAGGATGAGACAGATCTTTTACCACAGGAAGGCATTTGGTGGATAGCATGAGTTCCCCATGTTGCTCCTACCAATCACATTCTGTGTGACTTATTCTCTTAGTGGGATGTGGATCAGAACACTTTTCGGTTCCCAGATGTCGGGGGAGTGGACCATCACTCTGGAGGATGTTTACCACATTCTTGGACTCCCGGTACTTGGTAGGAGACTGACATTGGTGACAAAGGGGTCCAGAGCCATGATGACACAACATGCTACATACATGGGAGATGTTATTGTCTCTTCTGGCTCAAAGAAGGAATGAAGGTTTGGTCTATTGCTACTACTCCCATTCCTATCCTTTGGAGAGCCATCATGGGTATCTTGTCCTCAAGACTAATCGGGGACAAGGGAGGAGATACAATTTTGTATTGTTGGGATCCCATCATTGCATAGATCGAGGCTCATGGCCGTAAGTATGCCTGGGAGTAGATATTCTAGGGACCACATACCATGATTTATATAGAGTTTTCAGATTTCGGGACAAGTCCTTGAGCCACCCCACTCTGGTTATGAGTTGGGTCTATGAGCGTTTCATCTCGTATGGTAGGGGGTGTAGGTATTAGATCTAGAGGTTTTCCGGGTAGCTAGATGGATAGGCATGTTAGTGCTCCAGACTCCACATCAGTCAGTGGCCTCTCTGACTATGACCGACATGACCCCCACACCCTATCAGGACATGACATGGATATGGGGTGAGGAGACTATGATGATGGTAGCTTGCTCTTCCATGAGCCAACTAGTTGATAGAGCCGAGAGACTAGAGATTCACCCCTTTGACCGGGTACCCCAACAGTTTGGTCTTCCATACCATGTCATGCTTCCTCTAGTGACACCTGTTTACAGGACTATTCAGGAGGCATAGAGAGGTCCTAGAGGGGATCTTGGTTGGATAGTTGTTACCCATAGTGTGCCTATCATAGTTAGGCACATATACTAGGGTCAGAGGGTAGATGGTGCTCCTCAAGCATGCTTACTTCATATTGGGGCAGCTCCTACTCATAGTGGGGAGGAGGATGAGTTAATCGATTTGGACTCGACTCTGAGAAGGATGCAGGAGATGATACAGAGGGGAATTCGGTCGAGAGAGGAGGATGAGGGGGCAGAACCTTCGAAGGGGGCTGACAGCATCCCTGAGTGACATGATACCCAGGAGATCCTCAAAATAACACATGAGGAGGCAAGCGTGGAGAGAGAGACTCTGGTCTCGAAGGAGACACTTGGAGGGCACGATGACTCCATGATGGGATAACACCATGCCTTCGGATTCAGAAAGGCTCCATAACCACCAACAACACCTTTCGTAGTAACCACTGATCCCACATGGATGCCTGGAGACCCGAGTATGTTCAATACTCCTTTCTCTATTTTTTCTATTTATTTCCACATGTTTAGTTTAGCATTCTATTTTGATTTGCGTTCTTTGGTTTTCTCTAAGCTCACTATCTCTTCTATTTTCTCCTTTTTCCAGCATCCACACATGAGTGGTGAGAGCTCATTCATCGAGTATGTGTGGACACCTTGTTTATCCCCTTGGGAAGACTCGAGCCGAGTTGATTGCTAATTCAGGGTAGCCCTTAGCAGCTGGATGACATACCGACGTGTTCACTCCCATCTGGAAGGTCACGGAGATAGTTTCATCCCTTCATACCACAGTAGCTGGATACGAGACTGCAAGCACCTAATGAGGTGAAGCCATTCTCATAGTGAGGCTACAGGCAGTGGGTACCACCATGAGCACTCACACCATTCAGTCCATTCTCAGTGCCATCGCAGCCGCAACAGGATCCCTAGATGTAGTTGCATGCCATCTAAGGGATCCCACAGGGATTGACATGAAGTTGAACCTTTATTGCTTGGATACCATTTTTTTGACATTATACGATTTTTTTGTATGTTTCGGGTTCATTATGAGCATTTTTTACCATACTTAGCACATGATGACATTGTATACAAACTTGATCCACTATGATATATACATACTCTATTTTTGGTTTGGCATTCCATCATATCCGAGTTGACTCTCTTTGGCTTATCTCTCCTGTGTACTCTAGATGTTTAGAATTTCCACTTTTCTATGTTTTTCAGAATGTATGTAATGGATATGAAATGATAAGAAAATGATTTCTTTTTGTATTTCATAATGCTAATATATGATGATGTAAACACAATGTGATATTAAACTTAGTTTCTTTTGCAATCTTTGGTAATTCAAATTTGTCTTGACAAAACGTGATGATATAATGATATGATAAATAGATATGCTTGCCCCACTCCTAAACCCACACAACTAGTAAGATGCGAGGGCTCAACATTGTGAGCTAGAAAGGGCACAAACCATGAAATTTGTTGAATGTTTGTGATGAGAGAAAGATAGAGGTTTGACATAACCAAATTGGGATGCTACAACATCTAATTCACTTTGTTTTGATTTATCTTGGAATTTTGAACATCTAATTCACTTTGTTTTGACTTAAGATTTCACAGTAATTGATTTAATTGTTTATGACTTTTAGGTTTGTCAAAGAGACCCCCTACACCTTGCCCCATGCTACTAGTAGGAAGCACGAGCTTATCACCATGGACAAAGCATAGGCGAGTAAGGGAATTTCCTTCCTTTCCCAACCCTACATCACTAGTAAGAGATGCAAGCTCACCACTAAAGGTTGGTAGGGCAAATAAATGTGCAAAATAAAAAATTTCTGTTGATTTTCATTAGACTTACTTATTTGGGCAAAATGTTTAGAATGTTCTTATTTCCAAGGAGATGTATGTGGGGTAGATGTGACACCATGAAGCTTCTAGAACAGACCATGAAAAAAAGACACCTATTCTAAGAAGAGACCAAAAGTAGAACCAAGTATGCAGGCCTTGGTATGGGTACTATAAATACTTTTCTTGTCTTGTTTGGATTGATAATCGATACCAAAAAATTTGATGATACAATGAAGAGTTGAAGAGACATGATTTGAATTTTTACCAATATTTTCAGAAGTTTTTAGGAATTGCTATAAGAGTAAGCCCCTTGATCACACTTTTTACAAAATAAAAAACGGATGAATATGCAATGCAGATGCAATAATGTACATATGAGAATACTAATTGATCATTCGTAGTATCTCTTTAGGTGAAGAGAGTTTACGGATTCACTAAAATCCTCACCTTCTAGAGTACACAAGCGGAATGTGCCATTTTTATAGTCTTCCACCACTCGATATGGACCTAACCACCTAGGTTTGAACTTTATTCCCTCGCTGGTCTTCTTATCTATTCAGATATCGAGTGTTAATACTAAATCTCCTTCGTAGATCTCACATTTGTACACTTTTTATTGTATTTTCGAGCCATGCGGTCGAGTACACATTGTGTCATTACTCAGCGTTCATTCTAGCTTCGTCAAGGATTTTTAATTGGGAGAGACGAGCTTCTCGATAACCCTCCTCTCCCAGGATCCCATGTAGCGAAATGTGGAGGCTGGGTATTTCAACTTCGAGTGGAAGAACTGCCTCAACACTAAATACTAAGGAAAAGGGGGTTGCCCCATTGGTGTTCTAACCGATGTTCGGTAGGCCCACAAGGCTGGAAAAAGCTTTAGATGCCAATCTCGTTTATTCTCCTTAACGGTTTTTAGAAGAATGGACTTTAAAGTCTTATTGGTAGCCTCAGCTTGTCCATTAGCCTAAGGGTAGTAGAGAGAAGTCATGTGATGACTTATTTTGAACTTTGTACACAACTCACGCACCTCGTCATTTTTGAAAGACATGCCATTATCATAAATAATGACCTGTGGCACCCCATACCTACAAATGATCTGGTTCAGGATGAACTTAGTGATTATAGAGCTAGGGATAGTGGTAAGGGGCATGGCCTCTACCCACTTGGTAAAGTACTATGTGGCTATGATTATGAAATTATGGCCATCTATTGATGAGGGAGAGAATTTCCCTATCAAATCTAGGCCCCATGTGGAGAAGGGCCATGGAGTTGCGATTGGTTGTAAATCTTGTGCCGGTATGTGGATCTCGTGGGAAAACTCTTGACACTTGTGGCATCTACGCACAAAATCTACCACATCATGCTCTAGGGTGGACCAGAAATAGCCCATCTGATGTATCTTCTAGGAAGTGGTGTGGCTGCCAAAGTGGCCAACACATAACCCATTGTATGACTCATAAAGAATCTTTTTAGACTCTTTAACATCAACAAATCTCAATAACATTGCGTCAAAGGCTCTATGATAAAGCACCTTTTCCAGGATAATATACTTAGTGAAAATTACGCGTAACTGCCTTCTTTTTCTGACGTTTCCCCTTCTGGGTACGTGTGGTCCATAATGAAATTGATAATGTCAGTGTACCAAGGGCATACAGAGATATGAGGCTTGATTTCAAAGAAATATACACGCTCATCGAGAAAGTCCAAATCTACTAAATCACTTTCATCTAATGGATTATTAACCAACCAATCTACAATTATTTGACCCTTAAAGGATTTTTGATTTACAAATGTTAACTCGAACTCACCCATTAATGTAATGAAATACCCAACCTTTTTAGACAAGGATCCCTACATGAGGAATGTCCGTAAGTGGTTTGACTTGACGATGACCCTTGTTTCTTGATTGAGAATATAATGTCTTAAGTGCTTGGTTGTAAAAACTATGGCAAGGCATTCTTTTCCTGCCTACGTGTAACGCGTGTCTCATAATCAAGTAATGTTCGACTGATAAAGTAAATAGCCCATTCTCACTTGTCATCATCCTCTTGAGCTAACATATAGGCTAGTGAAACATTTGTAGCCCACAAATATAAGATCAAAGGGAGATCTGACCTAGCTGGCATTAACATGGGAGGGGATAACAAGAATCGTTGAACTGCCTCGAAGGCCTCATCGCATTCCTCCGTCCAATCAATGTTATAATATTTCTTCAACAAATTGTTGATTGGATGAATGTCGAAGGTCAAGTTAGGGATGAACCTTCAGATTGCACCAAGTTTCCCAAGAAAATATCTAATACCAGACTCATTTGATGGTGGGACCCTTTCTAACACAGCCCATATTTTGGATGATTCAACATCAATCCCTCATGAAGATATAATGTAACCCAGAGATCTTACCACCTGTTACACCAAATACACATTTTTCTAGATTCAATGTGACACCATACTCAATCAAGCACGAGAGAATGATACGAAGCACCTTTGGGTGATCACAACGCTTCTTGGCCTTGGCCAGTAGGTCATCTACATAGGATTCCAAAATTTTATGAATAAGATCATGGAATATGTAGGTCGTTTCTCGTTGATATGTAGAACCAACATTTGTAAGACCAAATGACATAACGACATAACAATAGGTTCCCAAAGGAGTTATAAATGTACTTTTAGCTTAATCCTCGGTAGATATTTAGATTTGATTATATCCAAAAACCCATCCATAAGAGAAAAAAAATCAAATCTAGTTGTTGCATCAATGATAACATCAATGGATGGCAGCAGAAAATCATCCTTAGGGACAAGCCTTGTTAATGTCCCGAATTCTATAGAAATACAGATCTTTCCATTCTTTTTTAGGATAGGGACAATGTTATATACCCATTGTGAATAATCGACGGGATTGATAAATTCTACCTGGAGAAGCTTCATTACCTCTTCTTTTACCATAAGGGCCACCTTTGGCTTCATAGGTCTTGATTTCTGCTTAATTGGTTTGGCATCCAGCTTAGTGATGAGATTTTGAACTACGATGTGTGGTGCAATTCCCATAATTTCTTTATAACTAAATGTGAAGGCTTTCTGATGTTCCTTGAGGATTTGGGTATGAATTTCTACTTCCTCTGGAATTAAAGAGGATCCTAGTTTTAATATTTTTGGTTCTTCCTCCATTCCGATGTTTATATCAATCATTCCCTTGATTAAGGAGGCATTACCCTCCTCAAACTCAAGTGGGGCTAGAGGAAACTCCAAATCCCTTCTTCTTCTACATCGTAAATCTCAAGATCCTTTCCCGGAGAGGACTCAATAATTGGATTTCCAAAATAAGAGGGGAACGTGGAATTAGGGAAAGGTCCGCCTCTTCACAAGTAAGATGCAACTCTACCGAGCCTTTAAGTAACTTAAGGTTGACTCATCCCTATCAAAAGGCTCCAAAGAGTCAAGCTTCTCTTGAACTTCCACGTATGTCAACATTGGCGTTCGGCACTTTACGAATCAAGGATTCAACATAGAGTGAAATTGTGAAGTTGGTGTCTGTAAATCACTACTTTGGGTAAAACGTGAGGTGGAAGTTGCTATAGAGTCTTCTAGAAGGTCCTATTCACATGGAACTACCTCGATTGATATAAAATCAAACCCCTTAGTTAGGCCCAACACGACGGTTTTGTAGAGTTCTAAGTGTTCAACCCTAGTCTCGTATACCTTGGATACTTGATTTGCGACTAGCTGTGAATCACCCAACACCCTAATATTAAGGATAGCCATTCTCTTAGCTACAATGAGACCTAGCAGGATAGCCTCATATTTGATCCCATTGTTTGTGCATTCAAAATTCAATTTGAAAGAAAAAGGTAAAACTCTTCCTTTAGGCGAAGTAAGGATTGCACCTGCCTCGACGCCGAAGTGACACTTGGCCCCATCATAATGGAGGGTCCAAAATTACTCAGAAAGACAGATGTTGAGTTATCCTTTGTGAGTTTTACTTTTATCTCTGTTACATCTACCATACAAACCTCATCTTTTGGAAGGGAACCAAGCCCCAAAGCATGTCCCATACCTATGTAATCAAAGGGGAGAAGGACATGCAAATCCTTTTCTAATAGTTCAACAATATTTGTTGTAGTTCTTAACATTATCCTCTTTACAACAAAAATTTCATCCTTGACCACCATAATACCCTTGATCAAACCTGTAACCTCAAATTCCATCGTGGGAACCAACTTTTCTTCTAGTAACGTGCTTTTCAGTTTGTTTAACTGGTTGGTGGGAGCTTGAATTTAGAGTGGACCCCTAGCTTTTTCCTCAAGTTGGCTAGATGTATATCAAATGGCTTTGGATCACCTTGAGCGACAAAGAATTTCCCTAAATGTAAGAATATGACTTCTTAGAATAGGGTGGAGGGGATTGCTTTCATGTGGTGGACCTAAGGGCGACCAAGGATCATATTATAGTTGGTTTCCCGATCTATAATATAAAAATCAGTAAGCACCGTCTTGGGTCCAAGAGTGACTAATAATACTATGGTTCTGTTTGAGGTTTCCTTAATACTATCATAGCCCCTCGGTGTGTTTCGAATCAAGGAGAAATTTGTCTCCCCATATCCTAACTTCTGAAGAAAAGAGAAGGGGACTATATTAACTGATGCCCCATCGTCAATCATCGCACACTTCACATAGTTGTTGTAGATACAAACTTATAAAAACAAGGCCGGATCGCCTCTACAAGCTATTTCAACATCCGTAGGCATCTTTCTTATGTCAAATACAAACCCAATATCCCTTTCGGGTTGCCCTGGAGGGAAAACATCAAAGTCTATATGGTTTATCTATGCCTTTGGTGAGGGTAACATTAGCCAAATGGCGAGACCAAGTGCTTCCAAGAGAGTGGCTCGATGAGCAGGGGAATTCTTCAGTAGATCTAAAAAGGAAATGTGTGAAAAGGTCTTGGTTAGATCACTGATCAAATCATAAGCTCCTACTAGATTGCTTAGCGTGTCATGAACACTATCTGACACAACCAGATAAATCAAGATTGGCTGTGAAGAATAGTCTTTGGATCTTGTTGCAACGTTAATTTGGGGTTTAACGTTTAACTCAACCAAACCTACAATCTTCATTTGTTGACGACCATCCAAAGGAGGCGCCACCTGTGGGTTTGATGAAGTTGAGGCTTCATGATCATGAGTCCCTATTACAATACCTTTATTCAAACTGTTAGGATCCAGTCTACCATCCTTTGGACACATGTGGAGAGGATCGTTGAAGATTCCCAATGGTGTGTTCTATGGAGACACTAGTCCCATATAGTGTTCTGACTAGGTGCAGTTGGGTTGGCTAGAAACATGTTGATAAACAACTGTCTTTGGTCTTCTGGAAAACACTACAAAAACTTATTACAATCGTAACATGTTCTTGTGTCATGCTTGTAGACCCTATGAAAACTACAATATAGGTTAGGATCGTAATCCTGGGCCTTTGGTTTGTCCCTTGTTATGGTCTCAATCCACAGTTTTTGTTTGGTTGTCGACTGTTATAATTAACGCTTTGGAACCCTTGCCCCTAGTTATGGAATTGGTTGGGTTATTGACTAGGGCTTGGGGTCGGTAATTGTCTTTATGGCTGAGGTTGTTATTGTTGGGGATGATTAAAATCCATAGCATTTATCGAGGGTGAGAAATTTTTGTTTCTTTGATTGTTTCCATTGTTATTGCCATTGTTGTTGTTATTCGTAGCACCTATACCAGTGGGATTGACAATGTTAGGCTTTTTGGGCTGATCAGTTACACCATCGGTCGTGACTCCACGATTCTTATTAAGGATCTTTGGTCCTTGATTGTTGTTTGTATTTTTGGAGTAACCGGGAGTGCTTTGAGCAGGGGTAACTAACTTCCCATTTGTTCCATAGGTCTTACGACCACTGTCAATGGCCGCTTGGTCGATCCAAAGAGCACCCTCTAGCACCTCTTCATAGCTCCTTAATGGGAACTTTTGAACCTCTTCCTTCGTCTCCCTGTTGAGGAAGTGAAGGAACAAATCAAAAAGCTCCGTTTGATCCATGTTTAGAGAACTTGTGGAAGATTAGAGAATGTGTCTCCACCTCTCGAATGAAGTGGGTTCTGATTCGTTATGTTGTTGTTTGATATGAAGAAATTATCTGATTCCTATTCGTAGAAGTTTGTTCATATCAAAAGCTTTGATAAAATCTGACACGAGTTGTTTGAATGAGTGTATTGAAGCCTCCAGTATCCTATAATACCATTCGAGAGAAATACCTTCAAGTGTCTTAGGAAAATATTTGCAATGATTGCATCCCATGGGAGAATCTCTCGAATGGCCATTGCATAAGCCTTGATGTGGGCATTTTGAACACCCTCCCCTTTGAACTTCGGGAGATTAGGAAAGGGTCTCGGAGCATGACCGCTGAATAGAGAAATCTAGGGGTTCTTTGAGATATTCAGAATAAGTCCCCATTGCATACGTTTCCACCATTGAAGACCCTTATTAGGGAGGTGGGGGCTGCATTGGCTACTGAAACGGGACAACATAGACATTTGGCGGGGCATATGACATCCCCTGCGATTGTCCATATGGACCTGGGTAGGAGTACATGTCCCCTTGTGGAGATTTAGAATACATGTGTATATAAGGGGGTTGATTACCTTGATATGGAGTGAAGGCACAAAGCCAAGGAGTGTCACATTTCCAGTTGGTATAGCATTTGAGAACGCACTTTTGACTGATGCCTGTTGTAGATATCCATATGTGGCTTGAGGAGGCATACCTAAGGTACCTGTCCCAGTTAACAAGTCCCCATGGTTTGGAGTATTTATATAGAATGGTGGATTCTGTGTTATTGGTACTTGTCCATAGTTCTGTGGGTAGGAAGGAGCCCATGCTTGCCAGACATATGAATTATGTGTATTATAGGAAAGCTCTAACTCCTTGAATTTATAAACTAAAGATGAAATGACATCACCCGTTGACGGGGTAATAACTTTCTTAGATACCTTTGGTTGAACCCTTGGAGGTTGTTGAGGAGTATGGTATCTCGCTATGAATTTTTCATGATGTTGCCACCCCTCATTGGTTGTATTGTCAGCTGGTGGAGGGGTAAAATTATTGTTCTGAAGCAAGACATCACCTTGTCCTTGCACCTTGTCAAAATATTGGTTCATTTGTTGAAATTTCTACTCACTCCTAGCATATCGTGCTAAATACTCCTCATCGAGATGGGGGAGTTGATTAGATTGCATAGTAATGGGCTATCAAAACAATACCTAAGGAGATGAACTCGCTTCACCAGTGAATGTCATGTTATTTGAACTTGATTTTCAAGGGGATAAGTCTGAGTGACTTGATCCAATTCTTCGATGCATATAGAAGAACAACCATTGGTTCCACAAGTAGAGGGTTTTGAGTGGATGAGCGGTTATTTGCCCATGTTGAAAGTGAATTTGATTGTTTTGGTATATTTGATTGAAATGACTGGTACATGTCGAAACCTGGGATGGGTCAACCATACTCGTCATATCCCGACATATTCGGGGTATAAGAATACCCACAGAATAAAGGATGGATGAAAGTGGAAATGCTTAGAGACTAGCTCTTCACGTCAGGTTCACCAATTTGTACGACAAAAAATCAACATGTGACCTTCTTCGCACTGACCTCTAAGGTCGTGCAAGACAACCAAAGTGTGGAATTGAAATGGGAGTGAAAGTGATGGCGACGATCAAGCTAATTGGGCAATCTTATGTCTTTGACATGCAATAATGAAATCTGTGAATCTAAGGCAAAGAATGCTCTCCTAACCTGAAGGGGTGTGATGGTATGGTATGATATGATAGCTACTCAGAGACTCCAATTGATGTCTAGTTCTACCGAGATTCTATTGATTGGTTGCGAGAATATGTGGAAAGTAACCTGCAGGTGCCTTATATGGGTTTCTAGACAAGGTCATGGAAATTGAGACAAGAGATGTAGTGGAGCTATAGGAACTAAGGGAAAATTTTGGTCTTATCTAGAAATTCTTAGCTTGATCGGATGCTATATTCAACAATGAAAGCTATGTAATAATATCAGGTGGAAGCGGTGAAGATATGAATACCAGTGTGTGTAAGCTAGTATAGATATCTAACTAACTAGCATGCTCATTGGGTTACAGGACTAGTGGGTCCCAACAAAATACTCGTTGAGGTTAAGGCCCTTGTATGGTCATGCATACAATCAAATCCTATTTCTAGGAGCAGTCCAAAAGTCATAGGCCTGATTAGCAACTATGTTCAATGTCTCTAATTGTCTTATTTTCTCTGTGTATGTGGCAGGTGTGTGTAATATTGTTAAGCGCAAACTTGTGTCAATGTTAGTTATTAGCTCTGGCTCGTTGGGTTGTGGGACTAGGGGATCACAACTGTAAGTCTTTTCTTGTTGCAGATCGTTGATGGTCATGCAATATGAAATGATTTATTTTTCAGTAAATAAACTATCTATCAAAGAAAATCTAAGCTATATTTTTGGTGTTTTCTCAATATATCAGAACAAAGCAATAAAATAAACTAATCTATGGAAATAAATGTTTTTTTGCTTTTCTAACTTTTTAGACAATGCATCTAATCTAATAAGAAAATTAAAAACAAATAATTAGCTAGATGTAGCTATCTATTTGTGCAGACGTGTGAATATAAATCCAAGATCTATTCTAATTCAAATAAAATATTTCCAACCCTACCTTATAAGTGAAGAAAAAATCATGGCACTAACATAGCTATTGTTCCCCCACAACTTCCTTGAAAATATTGAAGAGAAAACTTCCTATTGATTTGATCTACTTGTAACTATCTAGCCTCTTCATTTCCTTGTGCATGAAGTAACCTTCTATCCTTCATTCCTATATATTCCATGCTTGTATTCAAGAAAAAGGCCTAAGAATTTTGTGTATCTTGCATTGTTTTGCTATCATAATCTTGCTAGGAATTACATAGCCAAGTTCAGATCTCTTGTGCTATCTTTCTTCTACTTGCATTACGTCTAGATTGCTTCCAATCTGCCATTGCTCAAGTGCCATCCTCTTGTTGTTGTTCTTTGCATTCCCAATCCTTTGGACTCACACGAACACTCAGAGAAATAAAGGAAAGAACTAAGGGGATAGATACTAATACTACTGGATTTGCCAAAGCTCTTGCTCTTCCAGGTTGGAGTTGTGTATTTGTTTGCTTTGTTTTGTCAAATTGTCAATTGCATATCAAATAGTTTATAAATTGTATCTAATTAAAAATTGTAGGTAGGTTTGTAAGTATTTTACCAACAACTCAATTTGGTGTTTGAGTGTGAAGTTATGTTCACAAACTAAGTGATCTAAATTCAAATCCCATCGAAATGTTTATACCTAAAGAAAGTTTTGTAAATTAAATTAAACACAATTAATACTTATAGGTTCCTTATCAAGTTTTGTATTTGATAAGGACTTATATTGATAAACTCATTGATACAAAATTGATCCTACAACAACCTCTATTAAACATAACCTATTAGTCGAATAGGAAATTTTCTTTTATAGTACTCGAGCATTTAACCACCTTTACAAAAACCTATATTTAAACAAAAATTCATGCTTAGAACACTTTTCTCTTTATTAACTACTTATGTGTCTTATATTGAAAATGTCATATATAAAACTTAGAATTATAGTATTCATACCAGGTGAAGTTATGTCAAAATAAGGTGGAAAGGATAACACCTCACTATTCTTTATTACTAACTTAAATAAATGTGGTTATGTTTGCCTTGCTTTCTTTAAAAAAATCATATGGGTATGTTTTTGGATTACATATCTTTTAGCAAGTAGCAAAGACTTCCTACATGCTTTATTATTATTGAAATATCCTAGATTGATCCTTATAATATTCAGTCATTTAGATCTAACAATCCCTAATAAAACATGTGGTAACAATGCTTTACACAACGGTATGGGACATTGATGTGATGTATTATCACCACAAACTTACTAGAAATTTATCACAGGGAAAGTCTTGTCATTGGGAGATATATTATCATTCAGTATGGGGTTAGGATGGATGAGAAGAATTAGTAGTTGAGAGTTAGTGTATATCAAACATTGGAAAGTGAGACTAAAAGGATAAGGGAATTAGTTTAGTCTTCAACATGACTCAATAAGAACATCTATGGGTCCCTATACAAGGTTACCAAAGATTGACTCAATGTCCGGGGTTACCAGGTTTTCCCGTATACGAGTTAGAATACCTTGGGTGTCACCGTTTAAAATTTAAGTATTATGGACATAAAAACCAATAATTAGTATTAATAAGAATACAATTATTATTTTCCAATTCACTATCTTGTATGACATCATGACTGGTTAGGTCATATGCTATAGGGATTTGTATACATGGAGAACTCTCTCTTTTGGTATTCGTTTTCTTATCTACCTTCCTCGTGAGAGGTAGGGCCACTCTTGGGATACAAGAGTTGTGCAAGGGAATGAAATTGGATATGTGGTTGGAGGAAAAGTGCTATGATGATCCTCTCCCTCCCTTGATTCATTACTCGTGACCTTGACATGATTTCGGTGTTATCTGGATGGTGCTTACATTGAGAATTATCTTTATGTTCTTTCATATCAATGTTTCTCAGCCAAATATTGTACTCTTATTTGTAATCTATAGTATTAAAAAAAGAAAAGCATGTTGAGTATAATGAAGATGTATTTTACTTGAAAACTCTTATGTACAAAGTTGAAAACACATAATATTTTGTACCATTAATATCTTTATTGAAAAAGTAAATGGGTAATGAGTTAGCTCTTATGTCATTATATTCATATGCTAGTATGTTATCTATGCTTAGTGAATTAAACAAGGTGGAATGAATTCATTCTACAATGTAATTATGTTACTTGATTACAAAAATATTAGTCAATTGATTCAATAAGAATTAGATGATGCCCTTTGATTATCGTATTTCCTCTTCAATAAACAAGCATTAGTTGTTACCTTTTGGTTCTACATCATAGATATTTTAAGTTAAGAACTATGAATTTGATTATCATACTTGGTGGAATTAAATGAAAATTCACAAGAAGGAATTTATATAAATTAAAAAAAATCTAGGTGTTTTTCTAGTATTCTACCAAGGTGTTCTTACACCAAAACCCAATTCGAAAACCTTCCCACACACGAAAATGTCGATCAGAAACAAGTGTTCAAGATCGACATTATTGAAAAAATGAGTGATTGTGGGAATGCATAATTAAGGCTAAATTAATGAAAACTCTCACAAGGAGGATAAAAATTAGACATTTTGATTCAAACAAACCAACACTTTTGAATTTAGATTGTAATCCTCAAAATACTTCAAATTGGACATGATGCGGCTTGGGCTATAGACAAGTGAATCACCTATCATAGAGACGAGTTCACATCATCTAGAAGTTCTCACACTAATTTATCTAATCATTTTTCCTTTTGCATGTGTGGAGAGATGGTGATTAAAAATGCAACTAAAATTCATCATACTCGAGGTGACGAGTGAAACGTGTGAAGCCTCTCCTTTTTTATATATACCTCCTCTCATCATCGTGGTTTTTCTAAGTAAAAACAAACAAGTTTGTTGGTCATCAAAAACATAAGAATGGTGGGTTTCTCGTTTAACAAGTTAAACATCTACTTCCATTTAGAGGGGATGGGAGAAATATTTTTCGGTCATGTGCTTAGATTGCCCAACCTAGATGAAATAAAATCCAATTTTTCTACATCCAAGAAGATAAATTACATTTTTCTTACATGACTTGCTTCAATGACACCAATGTGGCCTTCCATGTCCTTCCCTTTGAAGTAGAAATTTCAACCCAATCTCTCATATTTATTTGAGACAAATTTCAATTAGAGGTGTTAGGGGCTAATACATCAACACCTCTAGCTTTATTTTCAAATTTTGAGACTTAATTTGAATTTCCTACAATTATCAATTCCAAATTACAAAACCGACATATTCTTATGCATGTGAAGGACCTTTCCATTGTCTCGCTTGCCCATCAAGTCAAAGAACTTGAGAAGATAGTCAATTCCTCTTCTCTCGGTGAAAAGGAAAGAGCAAAAAGTTGAGAAAAAATAGTCTTTAATGAAGGAAAAGGTACTTTCCAATTCTCCATCTAAAAGAGGAAAGCATACATATCATTGTAGAGGTATTTTTGCATAAGAGTAGTTGTTGACCCGAGCTAGAAAACGAGATCTCAAAATGATTTCGAAGGGCTCATACCCTTCAAAATCACATTTGATATCCCCGGATATCTTTTCCTCCCTAGTTATTCAAGTTTTATTTGTCTTTAGGGCGATGGGAACTTCTAAGAATTTATTGACATAAACGATAAGTTTCTCTTCATAGTTAACACTTTCTTTTGTTCTCCCGACATCCCATATCTCCAAGGCATTTTAGCAAGAGTAAAAGAAGAGGCCAATGAACTACCTATTTTGCAAGCACTTTGTCTAGTTGGGGTAATAGTCTTAACTTGTCTAGGAGGCATAAAATAAAGAGAATTGAAATATACCTAATAAGGGACATGAATTTACCATAGAAAGTACCAAACATAAATTAATGAATTCAATTGTAATTTTTTTGTAAACTATATATTCGAGAAAGAATTTTGAGACCAACGAAATTCAAAAATAAATATTTATATTTAAAAATGAAAGAAAGTTCAAACAAGTTATAATCGAAAATTAAAATGGAAGAGTAAGAAGAATCAATTTGTGTGAAGTTGTTTAGGAACATCCTCATCAATGCCACTAGCTCGTCTTAGTTTGAGAATATAAGAATGTGCCAAGGATGGCAATAAATGCTCCCACAGCGTTCAAGGTCCTCACAGGAGTTTGAAATATGATTATTGACGATGCAATTATTGCAACTCTTTTCATTGTATTTCCAATACTAAATGTTAGTGGAGAGATTTCATCCAACGACATGAATGAGACCTGATTATACAAGTGATAAAACACGCTTTGGGCCACCACCCACCTGTATTGCATATAATAAACAAAAACCAAGTTAATAATAATATCTAGAAAAAGAATAGTCTAAGAGTACGGGAGGTGGGAGGAACTGACCATAGCAGGTCACGAGGTGATGCAGTTTGGAGGGCAGTTTTCCATCCCTGAATCCACATCTCAGGCCCTTCCACAATATATGCGAAGGGGGTCAAAAATATCGAGCATAATATGGTGAGACATGCATAATAATTCACTCCGCTCAAACTCTTCGCTTTCATGGTCTTTTTGGCCAAGTTGTTCCTCATCACAGAGGCCATGTTCGAAATCATGGCACCCGCAAATCCTGGAAAGAAGTTCATAATTAGCACTCCCTCATATCACAAAAGGAATGAACTTATGAATGATGAATGAAAGAAAGATTCTAATGACGTCTAGAGATTGAAGAGTCTATAAGACTAAAAGTAAGACTTTAGATGATTTCAGACTCTTTTTAATATCAAATCTTTTTCTGTGAATCTTGAACACAAAATCCGGGATCTTTTCAAATCTTATTTCTTCCAATAACCAGGAAAGGAAGAGGAAATGATAAGTACCTATCATGTTACAATTAAGTTGGGTGGCTGCGGCCAATGCGCATCCTCCAATGATTGGCAATAGAGACATGTACACTGGCAATGGAAAACGCTTCTCTCCCATGAAAATCTGAGAGAAGATCACAATAAACGCTGGCTCTGCACTTCTGATAACATGTGTGAAGGACACATCATTCTTTGACATGCAAACTGTGGTTCCAACCTGGCCCATACCATGAGCCATCGCTTCCTGAAACAATCAAGAAAAACCAGACAAGAAAATAAGGCTCCTCCCTTTCCTCACCGCTGAAATCAAACTCAAATACAAATGCAAATATGTCATACAGGTCCCAACCCCATCCAGAAATCGAGATCGGTATGGGGGCCCTGCAATTTTCGTAGCCCAAGAGAGTATCATAATGAGAGATCCGGCGATGAAAGAGAGAGATGAAGATAACAAGGGATAAGGGAACACATTCAGCAATTTCTTGTTGTAAATGTTGAATGCAATGCCCAAAGCCCAACATGTCCCAAAATACACCCCGATTTTAAGCGTACGACCCACACTGATCTCCTCCTCCGCCCCGGCCCCGAGATCCTCCTCCGCCACCGCCGCCACAACCCCACGATTGCGGAGCGTGAGCGTGAGGGAGAATCGAATCCTGGGTTTTGGCATTAGGGCATGGAATGAAAGAGATTGCATGTGTATTACAGCATAATATTAATGATGTGTTGGTGTCGTAAAGTGAGGTGGAGGATTTTACAGATGCGCCGCCAACGCGCAGGCATTGCAGGCTTCCCATGTTTATGTTAATGGAGGCCTCTTTGATCTACATGTGCCCTTCACCTTATCATATTACTGTTTCAATTAAGGAATGAATGAAAGAAAGATTTTAATGACGTCTAAGCACTGGATGGAACTCCTAAAACAAATACAAGTCAATCAAATGCACCAAAGAAATCTGCCCAAAACTGTTATTTCTGTTTTTCTTTTTCGATTTCTTTGCTAATCTTGAACCTTAGTCAAGTAATATGTTGTTTTTGCTAATCTCGAGTCTTCTATGGCAGGAAAATCTGCACTCAGCCCGCCCGCTCAAGGGCAGCTGAAACCCATCCATATGGAGCTGTCAGTACATGTTTAATATTTCTATATATATTTGCTGATTTTTGGGAAAAAACATTTACCTCCAACCAATTCACAGCCAAGCAATTTAGGGCCACATCTGTTACACGGTTTCCCATTTAAACTGCGGTGTTAATATTGACTCCTTCATGCCGTCAAGATGGAACCCAAAGGGTCAACATAACTTAAAAACTGAACCTCGGCGCACCCAGACCTCTAAAAAAATCTGTACGCGCTCTCTCTGCATGGCAAAATTCAGTACTTTTTGAGTTGAATAGATTTGACAGTTACTATACATCTTTCAATATAATTTCCAATGTAACTGCGACATGTAATCTTCGGCACAGACAACAGTCATTTTTCCTGAAACTTACATGTGTGCAATCGCACTCATCTTTCCTCAACTTTCATGTGGGCATGCTATCTATTGTGCCCTGCAGGGTTTAAATTTGACGGACGTTTATATTTATAATAATTTTTCCATGTGACTTTCATATTTATAATTTGATCTTATTTTTATATGTAATTTATATATAAATTATATATGACGATTAAATTATATATATATATATATATATATATATATATAAATAGTTGGTATAAATAATATTGTTTTGTATTTTTGAAGGGCACTATTGAAAAATTGTCCGCATCTTTCTATATGGCTGTCAAATTCAACGTCATTTTTTATATTAGATTTTGCAAGGCATTTAGACATTTTTAAATTTTAAATGTCAAAATGATATATATATTAAAATGTAACCGTCAATATAATATATATATATATATATATATATATATATATATATATATAAAGTTAATAAATTAATTTTTTTTTTTTTGGGCTTGAGTCCAGAGATTCATGAAAAATACAATATAAATAAAAATAGAAATTTTCAGATATAAATAAAATAAAAATAATAAAATCCTAATATCTTATTAATGATTATGAAATTGAGGTACTATTGAAAAATTGCCTACATCTATTAATTTTGATTTTCAAAATTAGTTTTGTGTCCCGCATTTCCTGTTTTTTTAATTTGATTTTTGTTTAATTGATTTTTGATTTGTAATTGTTTGTTTTATTATTATTTGTTTGATTTTTACAAATAAAGATTGGAAACTACAATTATTGAAATAAATATGAAATTTGAGAACTGTAACAAGATACACTCACTCATTTTATAATTATTTTTTCAATTTCATTTAGAAAGTCATATAAATTTATTATTTCAATCATATTTTTTACTCATTTTCATATTTTATAATAGTTATCATAAAAATAAATTTGACGTGCATATTATATTTTGAACGTTTTCAAATGACATCTATATAATTTTTTTGATCATCAAAGAAAATTATTGTGACATGTAACATTGAAAGGGTGGGACATTGTTTACATGGGGGTGAAAAGGTAAACATAATTTCAAAATCAAGTTGTTTATAGGTTTTTGTATTTTTAGGTTTACTGAAATTTTAATGATAGTTTTTTTTTTATTTACTAGGGAAAAAGCATGCAAAAATCACCTTTTTTTTCTAGGTTTTTACTTTAGTTTTGACATGTTTTTTTGGCACATTTTGGCACATTTTTCTAGTAGGGTGAAAGTGGTTATGTGGATTGAGACAATTATTCTCCGCATATTTTGTCTTTACTAGTGTGACACAACTTATCTAGGGTATGTTGGGAAAAATTACAACATATAAATTTTATCGATTAAAAATTAATCGCTTATATATTTTTGAATGAAAATATTGAAAAATATTTTCACTTAAATATTGTTAGATAGACATATGTGACCAAGGAAAATTTAAAGAAAATCCGAATGAAAAAAACTTATAGAAATTATGGCGAATATAGTCGGAATCAGATTCACTGCGTTGACGAATTATTTAAAATCAACGTCGTGGTTTTTATGCAAAATATAATATATTTGTTGAAGGAAATTGAAGATGGAGTGGTGAATGAAGGATAATTCATTGGCATGAAGAATTCTTCTTGCACAAAATGTATTTTAAGTCCAAATGGAGGGTTCTGCCATGTTTTTCCCCAATCGATCACACTCTATCTCTCCTAACTATGACATGAAATTTTATTGAATTGGTTCATTCCAGTGGGCTTGGAGTCCACGAAATGCCTTTTCCTTGAGGATTCCCATGCATAATAAATAGGTGGGTGAATCATGCCACATGTCCACTCGATATTCAATTAAAGCGTGGGGCTCCCTTTTGCATACCTTTACACCTTTCACAAATGCCCGGAATGGGTGACACTTGGCCACTCCTCATGTGTCGAGGCTTATCAAAATTTTTAGCTCCTTCACCTTCCTAGGCGGCCAATAACTAGTGGAGTCTTTTAAATTTTGTGGGTCTTCTAAAGGTTTAACGACTTCCAATCTAGATCTCTCTCACATTTGTGTCCCCCCATGTCCTACACACACATATGTATGTAGTGTGTGTGTGTGTGTATATGGAGTTTAATCAAATTTAAAAAAATCCTAAACATGTCCTTAAATGAAACCAAATGAACAGGAAGGTTCAATAGATTTCTTAGCATCCAAGAATGTAATAAAACCACGACCCATCTATCACGTTTTAATCAACAACATTTCAATAAAAAATATATGTTGGGATTGGAGATCTATTGGCTATTCACATGGGACAAATTATTGTTTGTGGAATTTTTGGGTGAAACATGGTCACTGTCATGGTCATAAAAATAGCCAAATTCATATTCCAAAATTCCTACTTTTAGCCAAATTACGAATATTAACCACTAAAATTTTCCTTGGTGACCATCAAATTTTAAATATTTATAAATTTATGAATGGTCCATAGGTACAAATTACTATATTTGTAGGGGTTTGAGCCTCCTAATTCATTTTTAGATGGTGTTTGGTACATGTTTAATGTAATAAGTGTATATTATGTAATAGACTTATCAACTAGCAATCATTCGTGAAATGTAAGATGGAAACATCGAAGGGGATGGATGGAAGAATTAAAACATGAGGGAGTGAAAAAATGAGAGAAGATGACAGACGATGAAGAAGGGGGGTTTGGTGGAGGATTGACAACGTTGTCTGATTTGTTGTTCCACTCATTTTGAAATATGTCGAACACATATCCCATGATTTGGTTAGAGGATCTTCTATCGGGATTAATTTTGTATTTTGTTAGGGTAAAGTGAGAGAGGATCTAGGTAAACATCATAAATTTGACTTGTTTTGGTTTGGATCTTATAGAATTGGTGTTGTTTTTTATTGGTAAATGTTTTTATCAAGAGCTATGAATCAGGTATATTAGTTCATAAAAATATACATTGAGAGCTCAATAATACCTCAAGGGTAAAAAAAGATCACATCTAAAGCATCACAAAGGCTAAAATTCCCCGCTAATTTTCATCAAAACGACTTCATAGCCCAAATTCAATCTTTTGCAACATAGAATTCAATAGCTAAAAATTATTATTCCACGACACAACTAATCCATAACTAAGGCTTAGATCATCCACTCCAAACCTCAACTCCAACTCCATTACCAATTCATCCACAACTACTAACCATAGCCCATCCACATCAACATCCAAAATCATATCTGCAATATTTTCTGTAACACCACCCAACCAAAACAATTAAAAATTACCCATATTACTATTCATAGCCCAAAAACTCCCCAACATCTATCCAGAACACCACTCCACAATAACCTAGAAAAACAACATCTCTTTAGCCCCCGAGTCTAGAGTCTAGAGCTCACCCCACTAAAGCACACAAAATAACAAGTGATATGGAGTAGAGAATAAGTCATTGGATATTGAGAAGGGTATGTCCCCGTTTAATCCATTAAAGGAAACATCCCTTCACCCACGTCAATAATGGTATGTAATGGAAAGTATAATTTTGATGTTCTTTGGGAAACAAAAAAAAGCTCAATGAGTTAGTAAAAGGTTACAATAATTTTTGGGATAATGGAGGTCGCTATAAGCTTGACTATTATTAAATTATAGAGCACAAACAATGCTCAAGTTAAAAAAATCTAAACCATGAGCATTACGGGAAAGATTCGAGCTCATGGAAGCATAATACGGAGATGAAAATGGAAACACATTGCATCTCGAGTAACAGAGATCAACCTCCCAGAAAAAGTGGCATGCCAAAAACAAAAAAATCTCCAAAACTTGAAAATGGTAGTTGAGTTAGATGCATAAACAAAAATGCAATATAATTAAAATTGTAAAAATAATTGCAATCATACCCTGATGCATGAAAATTTAAAGGAAAGAGTAATATGAAACTAGACACCCAAAATTTCATTAAATTTTAGTACAAGATCTATTTGGAATATGATTATTACGGTGTATATAAGACATGGGTTTCCTCATGAAGTAGTCATAGTGTTTCACCATATGCAACAAATATGTCTCCAACGTAATCAATTTACATTTTCCAATAAACTCCAGCTTGTGTAAAAATGGGAGCTTTAGAACATGGTATGGACATCCAAAAAAGCATAAATTATAAAGTAATTTTCTTTAATGTTGTAGTTATAATTGCCTTGGTAGATATGCAAGCAAAATGTGGAAGCACATAAAAAGACTTGTGATTTGTTTGAAAAATGCCTCAAAGAGATGTGCT
This sequence comes from Taxus wallichiana var. yunnanensis, assembly GCA_018340775.1. NCBI lineage: Eukaryota > Viridiplantae > Streptophyta > Pinopsida > Cupressales > Taxaceae > Taxus > Taxus wallichiana. Next base: position 58,156,200 of record CM031241.1, read on the forward strand.
CACATGGTAAACATTGATTGTAGGTTATGGACAAAATGGATTATTTGAAAAGGATTTAAAATTTTTCAAGCAAATGTAATTTTTGCATAATGTAATCCTATCTATGTAATAACGTTGTTATATTTGTATTTAAAAAATTTTCCTCTTAAATCAAATTAAGATACACCCATACAATAGATCTTTAGAGTTAGGTTTAAAAGCTACAATATTGATTAAGTTTAGCAGGTAACACCATTCAAGGATTACACTCGCTTTCACATTCATAAATTAAAATCAATGAACATTCAAAGAGAATAGAAGTTTGAACTCACAACCTCTATGTAAAATGGATTAAGAAGGGTTGTTCTCCCAATATAGTGAAAATAAAATTGTAATCAAAATTGTAACATTTTAAAAGTATCAAATAAAAATAGGCAGCAACACACATTAACACATATGAATTGTCAAAATCTCATAACACCATTTGTCTACGAAAGAGTGGAATTACATTATACCTTGACTTATAGGAATACTACAAAAATCAATTTCAAATTGAATTTCCACCCTTATCATATAATAATGTTAAGTTTCAGCCCACAACCTCAATATATAAAAGAGGCTAAAATATAGTAAATAATGTGAAATGTACCTACATTTTAAAGTGAAAATTTTTATACTTAAAATGACTAATGCATATGTGAATATATATACACTAACTTGTAAGGTTTGAATGCATGTTCATGTTTGAAAAGATAAATTTTGGTTGATAAACTTCCTCAAAAAAACAAAAACAATAATACCCTTTTTCTCAAGGCATAGGAATCCACAACTTTCAAAAAAATCAATCACATGTTCTCTTGGTCCTTGGTAGAAACTTATCCTTATGAAATGAGTATTATGTTGTCAAATAATTCATACACTTCCGGAGTAGGGTGAAGTAATGACATGAGAATAGTTGCATCCATAAGATAACAAAACCGTCGCTGTTGGTTCCATATAATAACTTGATAGAATGTTGAACTGCATGATAAGTGCGGTGGAAATTTCATCCATGAAAAGAGTCCTTCATATTTAATGTTAATGATGATGATGATCTAGATATGATATGTACGAAACCTCTCAAAATATGAGATCTGCAAACCCTCTACAGATTTGTTGACTATGAAAACTTAAATAGAGATGGAAAGAGGATTTTTTTCTCGTAGAGATGGTGAAAGGGATTATTTTTCCCATAGAATTTCTGAATGGGGTCTTTTTTTTGGGAATGTTTTGGGTGTATCCATTCTTTAAGGCCTTATTCCCATCATTGGAAATTTTTGATCCATAATCTGTCTCTAGCTCCCCTTGTAATTTTTCCCACCTCGGCTCGTATAAAATTTCATTTCCATTGTCCACATCATCTTCATATCCTTCTTGATGCACGATGTTGGTGGCGAATGGAAAGCCTAGGTTTGTTTCATTTGCCACAAGGAAACTCGATGCTTGCTTCTCGAGGTCTATGTAAACCATAACTTTCTGTAACCTTTGTCAATTATCACATTGATACCCAATCTTTGTGTACTTATGTGAACATCTCCTACTAGAAACCACTAGATACGGAAATTTAAACAGGATATTTAAATTTAGAAACTACTTTATTTTTTATTTTGATTTGGATGAAAATGTGAGTTGCATGGAAATTTATGGATAAAATAAAAAATATAAGCCCTTGTAAAATTTAATCCCTTTATGTGTACGATCAAAGACTCTTTCTCATAAGGGCAACACCTTTATGTGTAATCTCTTATATAAACTTATATGTAGTGCTAGTAGTAAGTGAAATGCTTCAAGCTTTTGAACAAACAAAATACACTTTGGAGCCACGTATTCATTTTTTTTTTAACTTTCCTACTCAAATTAATGTAGTGAAATGATAAAAACAAACTAACCTTAGAAGATGCGTGGTTTACCGATACCCATAGATGATGGAATGCTCATGTTTATGGATGAAAGTTGCTTCCTTTCTTTTGCTTTGATAGAGGAACCTACAAATATAAAACACTAAGAAGAAGAGATATATATATATATATATATATATATATATATATATATATATATATATATATATATATATGGTAGATTTCTTCGACAAAGGCTTTTGTGGAGTCATTTGTTGCTCCAAAAATTTAATGGACTTCCTTGCGAGGATGTAAGTTCGTGTTCAAGAAATCAATGTGATAATGATAAGATAAAATGATAAAGTAGACGATATAACCAACAATGCAAAGGAAAAGGGACTGGCATGGTCCCATAGAGTGTATGATGGTTTGTTTCGTGATATACTTGATCCAAAGGGAGTCTAGGGATAACAAAATGGCTCAAAGGAACAAGGATGTGGATAGATGTGTGCTTACAAAGGTAAGCTAAATGAATGATAGATTTGGTTTGGATAATTGATAGGGTGTTGTAGATAGCTAAAATTTTGTAGGTACTTACAAAGGATGAAGGGTAACCATGATTAAGATCTCGGATGTTAGAAAGGTGAGACAAGGTGTTGATTAGCTTGATAAATAGGAATTACTAGTGATTGGGGGGAATCGTTTGCAATGATTAAGGGTTGATAATCAATGATTCTGCTGAAAGTGTACAACACGATAATAAGCTAGGCATAATTGATTGAATCTATTGAATGATAAATGAATAAAACAATAATGTAAAGAAAAAGGCATTTACCTCATTCCAGCTTAATAAATAATACTAGAGGACGACATTACAAGATAGAAGAAAGTTGAGGATGTTAGAAGACTGTATTTATTTTTTATATAATTTTCTTCCATCCCAGATGGATGTTTGAATGTCCTAGAGGGAAACTTGTTTGTTCAAGATTTACTATTTAAGTATTTATTGTAATTTTAATTGCTAAATTGATTCTGGATGTGTGAATGACATCCAAAGACTAAAGAAGATATTGTTGATGTCTTGAATGCTTGTGTACATTTGTAATTGATAGATAAGACTACAAAGATAATGAGACCCTAGAGGAGAAGACTATAAATGATCCATTGAGTTGTGCTCTAGGATGTGTGAATGGCCTATAAGAGTGAAGGAGAGATTTTTGAACATGATCGTGATGAAAAGGAATCTAATATAATAATGTTATAACATAAATGCTTTTGAGTAATGTCTTGTTTCGAGAAAATTCAAAATGGCTGCCAAATAAGATAGAGGAAGCTAACCTTGGATGAAGGTCTTTAATACGTATTTATAGAGTTTATTATTATTAAGGGAAATTGTCAACATTGAGGAAATCACTCGGCGTGATCCTTACAAGAAAGTGGTTAAAATAACTTCCTGATTGAGATTTTGTTTGTTTGGTATGAATGATGTATGTTGGAAATCATACGGGTTAGAAATGTTGTTGAATGGTTGTGAGGTTATTGATTTGTTTTATTTTATTTGATTTTGGTTTGTAAGTGGTTTTAAGAGGGGAGAAGAATAGCATTTTACACTCTTTTCAGTAGAATGATATTTATGGGGAGTAAATATAATGGGGAGAAATAATACTTAGGATAAGGATAATATGATGAGATAGTGATGTGATAATGAAAGGGGTGCTAGTGGACGTGGATATGGGAATTAATGGTACCAATTTTAGGTGTCTACATTTTACCCCTTTTTATTGAGTGGTTTTAGAACAAGCCATGAGACAAAAAAATTTTTCGTATGTGATAGATGAATGATGCAGAATTATATGATGATGTGCTCCCCCATCAAACTATGGAATTGGTGAACTTAAAGGGAATCGATCACGAGTTTGAAATAGATAGATGTAAAGATGCAAGGATGGAAAGATGAAGGATGAGAAAATTATGCCCTACATGATGAGGTATATAGAAACAAGATAGGTGTCATCGTCATAAAATAAAGTGATAGGGGTAGTAAAGGGTTCATGTCCTATAAATGTATGATTTAATGAAATAAAGGGAAACTAAAAATGATGTTTTGATAAGATAAGTATGACGTATATTAATGAAAGGTCAAAGGACCAATGATTGATTTTTCCAAAAAGGCGGGCTTATAAGACCAAGAAGTCAAATGATAGGGGAACCAAAGGGTTCATGTCCTATAGACATATGACTTAACAACTCAAAAGATGATGGTTTGACCAGGTCAAAGGACTAAAAAATAGATGTTTCATAAGGGTGGGCTTATGAGATCTGGGAAGTCAAGTGATAGGGGAACCAAAGGGTTTGTGTCCTATAGACATATGACTAACGAAAATTAAATGACGATTTGATAAGGTCAAAGAAGCATAGTTGATGTTGGAAAAAGGGTGGGCTTATGAGGAATTGATGGGGGTCCTCATAATGATAGAGATGTAACACTTTGAGGATGAATTTAGTTGACAAATGTCAATTTTACTAAGTAAATGTGATGTTTTAGACAAAATGATGTAATGCTGAGATGTGCTCAGGATTGTGTGGATATTGATATATTTTGATATAATGATAGATATATTGATAGATGTTGATGTGGCAAGGTTGATAACCTGCTAATTTTTTAGGTATGATGTGTTATTTGATATTGATTTTAAAGTGACCTAATGTTTGTCAAAACCAAGGTCAAGAATGAAATGTGGATTGATTTCTTTATACTAGATTTGATACATATGTGATGGGAAATAATAGAGTGAAGGATCTTTCACTTTTGGCCTTATAACAAATGTTAACAAATGACTAACAATGGGTAGTCACATGTAGGATCTTAGATATAGATGGAAGTGAAATGTATACCTTCTAGAACATGAGAAGGGTTTAACATAAGTCAGTTATGTGGGAAAAGAGAGTTCTCCTTTTCAATATTTTTATAGAGAAATTACCCTAGCTATACATATTATTTTTCCGATGTAAAATGATCAATGTACCGGAAGTTTACTTTGGTGGGAAAGCTAATCAATGCAGGGAAGCTTTCATAGGATGCTTTTGATTTTTGAATTTTTGAAGGCTGATCGATGTGAGAAGCCTTTTTACATTTTAGTCATCCATCGAGGGAGTGGTCTACAATTTTTACTTTCTACTTTGATTTTTTAATTTATATAGATATTCTTCCTTTGAGGATCAATCTATGATTTTGGATGATTAGCCGTCCTTCGAGGGATTAGTCTACTTTTATTTTTGACAATATGATTTTTGATATTTTAAAATATCCATCCTTTGAGGATCAATCTATTATTTTTGATAAGATGCATCCATAGATATTTTTGACTTTTAATTTGAGATGAGGGAAAGACCCTAATAGACTGTTTCAAGGAGGGGAGAATAAATGTGTAGACGACCTACACATATGTGCCCTCCATGTCATGATTTTAGTTGGTACAAGGTTAGATGGATGTAATGATTTTGGGGTTCCTACTTGTGGAGGAACTTTTCCATCTAAAAAAATGTGATGAAACGAGTTGTGATGCTCATCTTTAAGGTGTTTGAGGATAGTGACAGAATGAACCACATGCTTTCAAATCATTATGATGATAAAATGACTAGATGATGGTTGAATAAGATATTTAATGTGACTATTTTCATGATGGTCGATGTGTTAACAGTAGAAAGGCCGTAAGTGCAAGGAATTCAAAGGTTGACCCATGTTATATGGACTGATCTAGTTAGGGGAAAAATTTCCATGTTTACTCCTTTCCAGAAGTAGTGATATTTTGATTGGATTGATAGGATAGGTGAAGTTGCACTAAAGGAAGGTGATAATTTTGATGTCTTAGTAGAGAGGATTCCCCCTAGCATGACACTATGGATAGAGATGACATGTGTTGAAAGGAATGACAAATTTTTAGATTAGGATGATGGAAGTTTTGATGTTGATTGATTGAGTATATGGTAAATAAAGGAGCCCTTGACAAAGAGACTTTGAAATTTTGGATGGGATATGAGAAAACAATTTATGAGGAGGGCTAGATTACAAAGCTTTGATTTTACCTTGTCTTCATGTATGACGATTCTAGTTTACGTGAGTGTTTGAACCGCATTGATTTGAGATGAGGGACCCTTGACTAGGAAGGTGATGAGAAGAAATATGGGAAAGGTTTTTATCGATATATGATTGAGGATGACCCCTGCGTCTGTAGATGCCGTGTAGAACACTGTCAATGACTTGGGTGTAGATGTTGACAAGGTTGAGAGACCTTCAATGAAGGTGTTGAGGATATGTCTGACAAAGGTTTGATAATATGAGATTAAGGATGTCCCCCTTTTCTACAGACATCATAGGGTGGAGGTGTAGATGATATTAATGAATTAGGATGGTCCTCTTTTAGGAGAAGATCATCGATGAGGAAGAGTCATTGGATTATGGCTTTAAGTGCTTTACAACTCTTTGTGTTATGACCTAGGCTTCTATGATAGGAACATGTTTTATCTTGATCATACTAGGAAGGTTTATGAGAATTTGGATTGGGTGTTTTGATTAGTGGTAATGTGATAAGAGAAGCTTGCATGAGCCTCTCGAGGATGTCGATGTAAGTCCCTTTGGGGATTTGGATTAATGATTTTGATTTTGATTTTGATTTTTGAGAACGCTTAGTAGGATGAGTCTTATTTTTGGATGGGGATGGATGCATGGATGTGCGTATGGTGTTGAAAAATCATAGGGACATTGTGAGGTTGATAAAAGAGAGGGTATGATGTAGGATTGATATAAATGGATGATGCCCCAAGATGGAGATTGGGATGGAGATGAGATAGGGTATGAATGTGTGACATGATATTGAGATAAAGAATGGGGTCCCAAAATTGATGGTAAGGGTGGAAATGTAGATTTGATAGATTTGATTGTGACAAAGGATGAGGTCCCAAATGGATGGTAAGGTTGAGACCTTAGATGATGTGTGTTTTGATTTTGTATTGTTGATTTTAGGAAAAGAGGGTGTTTTACAACATATGATATGGGTGAGGTCATGGATGTGATAGGTTTTGACTTTGTAGCATTTTCTTTAAATAGGGAGAGGGTCTCATATATGATTATGAGGAAGAGGCCATGGATGTGATGGGATTTGATTGTATAGTGTTTGATTCAGGACAAGAGTTCAGACTCGATGATAAGTGAAGAGCTAGGGGTAGGATTGAGTCCGGTTTGGATGAGGGAGATGTTGTTTCGAGACATGATTGAGGTGGGTTATATTTATGTGAGATGACCAAGTCTTTGATTGGTTTTACAAGATGGTTAGATTTAGATCTTCGATTATGAGTTCCTCATTAGTAACGATCTCGAGGTGGAGTCTAAAGGTTGCATGAGGTAGTAGGTGATTAGATAGTAAATGAAGGTGATGTCGATGTGTGAGGATTATCAAAAGAGGGTTTAGGGACTCTAAGTATTCAAGAGGTAAGTATTGGTGATGAAGGATCTCTTCATGGGGAGGATCTATGTGATAGCGTTGATGATGTGCCACAAAGGATGTACAATATCTATAAGGATTGATTCTATCAAGGTTGTTGGGTTAAGAAGACAAGTGAAGGCATCATGAGCGAGAATCTCATTAGGCTCATAGGAAGACCTAGGAGAATCAAATGGGACAGTGTAAATTAAGGATTGAGATGGGATTTTTTGAGGGCTTGGATTTCTAATTTTATAGCCATGGTAAAGGCTTCATCAAATGTTTGGAATTTGTGGGTCTAGAGGGCAGATGAAATGTGAGGGGAAAATTATTAAGAAAAAAGCTTGATTAGTTATGATTGAGGTAGTGGGAATCTTAATTGATTGATATTGCTTTTGCCACTTAGTGACAAAGTCAACAATGGATTCATTTTTCAGATTGTTTTATCATAAAAAGGCGAGAAATGGTTATTTTATGAGTAATGTTGATGACGAAGTGCTCTAGAAATAACATGGCCAACTCCATGAAAGATAATAACGAGTATGTCGGGAGGGAGGTGTACCAATCGGGCAAGTCTCCATCAATGATATAGGAAAGGTTCTAAGAAGGAGATCTTAATCATGGATGATGAGATAACATGAATGTCTAAAGGATAATATGTGCTATTGGGGATCTTCCTAGCCATAGAACATGGTAATTTTTACAATTCCCAATGTAGAGGATATGGCTTATATAGTCTTGATGGATGGATGGGTTCATTGAAAACCTTGACCATAAGTGAGTGCGTGTTTAGGTCCTTTGGTAGTGGCCTCTAAATTGTTTAATCTATTCAACAGATCTTGCACGGGATCATTTATAGAATTAGATGTGAAAGAATTAACATGTAATCTGTGGATGAGCATGTGATTGATTTGATTAATGAAAATGAGTAGGATGGTTTTGTTGTAGAGGTTGATAAGGGATAGCTTGAGAAGGTCCCGATTGTAAAGTAGGTTGTGATAAAGAGATGTGGGGAGCCATATAAAGATGTTGGCTATGATGTTTTTGTTGTATAAGAGGGTTGATTGGGTCTAAGAACGGATGTGTGTATAGGTTTGGGATGTATGAGGTATCAAAAGGGGTATTGAAGTTGAGATAGGTTGATAAAATGAAAGGAAGTGGATGTTAAGATTCCGATGAGATTGTGATGAAGGAGAGGATGCAAAAGCGGTTGATTGATGGGGTATACTTGACATGGGTTGAGGATTGATAGTTTTGAAGTAGTCTAGATGTAAAGAATAGTTTTAGGGTTGTTGGATGAGGTTGTTGTAGGGTTATATGACTAGGTTTGAAAGGTAGAGTTCCCATAGGGAAAAAAAGGTGATCTAGATGACTCGAGAACATGCCAAAACTAAGTGAGGTTGAGGGGATATGGTAGATTGATGATATTTATAAGGATTAGATCCTATGTAGGGGATGTTTTGAAATTGATTGGGATAAGAAGATGTAGAGGTAGTATATGATTGTAAAAATGACACATAGTGGTTAAAGGGATATGTTGATGTAGAGGGTTGATCCATATTAAATGATAGTCAACTAATAATGATACAACAAAGCCCTAAGAGAGATACAAATGTAATAGATAAATCAAGTAGAAGAATTTTAATTATCTTGATTAAAATTTAGATGTGGATGAAAAGGTTCAAAGGGAACCTAATGATATGGCTTTTCTAAGGATGGTTTCAAGATTGTTAAAGGTTGGAGTCCTCAATATACTGAAGGCACTTAAGGCCCAAATGCATTGTGGTGCTTTTGTCATTGGGGGCCCTGGTATTGGGGCCTACCCCCTCACTTCATGGTCCCGCAATGATAAGGGATTTAGGTGCTTAGCCAATATACCAATAACCAATTTTTTATACTCGGCTAGAACACTAAGTCGCTTTTCCTATCGGGTGATTAAATCCCAATAGTTCTCACTTTGGGTAGGAGTTGTTGTTGCAAAAATCGGTAGCACCCACGGATGCAAATCGGGTTTCTAAGTTGATGTTTGGGAATCCAATGTGAGTTCACAACATTGAAACCTCTCTCCAAGTGTGGGACTTGTAAAATGAGAGAGGAATCTCTAGATTAGAGGTTGGTTCCTCAAAATCCTTCTCGATAAAATCCATTATTTGCACAACTACTGCAGAGGTTTGAATCCTAGTCTAATCTAAATTTCAAAGGGACAAAGGTAGAAGAGTGCAAAAATTGAAACTAAACTAATGCTAATGATGGTGATGCACCAAAGGACTTGTAGACACCTGCTGCTACATAAAAAATACACAATCCACAAGAAAACACAGCACAAAACATGCACAAATTTCTCAAAAATGTAATGAAATATCAGAAAACAATGATAGATATATGAAAGGATTGAGGGATTTTAATCACAGAACACATATTAACATTCCATGTCTAATACAATGCATTACAGTGATCTAGAGGCAAAAAGAGGTGTTGTATTACATGGAAAGGTAAAAATCTTCACAAATTCTGCGAGGAGGAAGAAAAAGGAAGTTACAGGGCGCTAAAAAGGTGTCTCCCTTTGCAAAATGAACTCATTCGGCTTTTTCTGATGCATGGGTCGAGCCCAGGGGAGAGAGAAAATGTGAAAAAACATGGGAGCCATTTGCCATTGAATGAAGAAGCATTAAAACAGCATGGAGGTCCTTACAAACCCATGCCCTCGACATTTTGACCATATTGAAGAAGAATGCGACCCATTTTGCATTAAAAATGGTTGTTGAAACGCGTCATTTACGCCATGACCACGTGCGGAGGTGTTTCTCAATTTTTCTCTCCAAACTAAAAAAAAATGCAAAAATGACCCTAGAATCTTGTAGAGAATTTCACCAGATTTCCATTGATATAAAGAACGTGAAAACCGAGGCTCTGGATGGAAAGTTATGGCGATTCGAAGTTTTAGGTCAAAACAGGACCAAATCGGGTCGTAGTGGGAAAATTTGAATCTTTGCACCTTTTTGGTCATTTGGAAAATTTTCCAAAATTTCCCCGCACTCCACCACTCTAGGTGCCACATGGCGGCATCTCATTGTTTGCCAAGTAGGGCCTTTCAGGGAAAATTTTTCCAAAAAACTCCATCTCGAGCCATAACTTCAAAAATACATGGAGTTAGAGGAAAACTTTACCTTTCTAGAAAGCCGAGAAAGAGCTCTATCCAATGGTGCCACTTCCAAAAGGTTTTGAGTGCTTGAAAGCAAAAATTTTGTGTGACTGAGGCACAAGAGAGGGAAGAATGGGAGGATTTAGCCACAAAATGAGCAGCGGGGGCACATTTTGGATAACAATTTGGCGAGTCGGGAGGGTCATCCTGCCCGCACGGATGAAGTTACCATTGCTTGAAGCATCCATTGGGCATGGAGTCATGAGTTGTAACCTACAAACTGATCTGAACTTTGAAAACCTCCTCTCCGAGCCACTTGGAAACCCACTCAATGGAGTTGTTCTCACCAAAATGCCCCTTTGAAATGGACTATGCAAGAGCAAAACCAGCACCAAAAAAATCTATGTACAGGCTGAAAAATCATACATGCTCCAAATGGAACATGTAGAGTGTGCACAAGCACTTCTTACGCTAAAAGCAAACCTACCTACTTTACTCTAGCTGGAAGCAAAGGTAAGCTAAACAAACCCTACAATTGGTTGTGAGAAATAACTTCCCTTTCTCAAAAGTGGCAGCCATGCAATTGATTTGGGAGCTGATCATGGCTGTTAGGATGAGTGGAAAATCAACAAGAAGTTGGTCTCCCACCCAAATCATCAAGGTATCGACTTGAAGGCGAATCCAATACCTCTTTTAGTTGCTTCGCATTTTGATTGAAGAGGCATGACAGTGATCCTTGGTACTTTGTAGCTCATCCTCATGCTTGAAGAAAGCATGATTGGTTGTGACTTCTCCTTTGACTCCAATGAAGTCAAATACCTTATTGGGCAAGGTATGATCCATTTGATATGCCCATAGCTCTGATTTTCAACTCCAAAAATGGAGTCTTCTTGTAGACCCTCCCGAATGGATGGCGTGGAAGAAATGGCGAAATTCCTCTTGTCTTTCTCTCTCCAATGAAGAACATGAAATATTAAAATCTTCCAATCTTGGTTCCAAAGAGCTCTTTATAAGATGCGAGTGCAGGCTGCTGAAATGAATGTTCTCCTTCATGACAGCGAGACTCAAGTGTTTGGAATGTGGATGATGAAAGAGAGAATGGTGGAAACTCAACCGGCTCTTCTCCATCAAAAACAGGTCCTCCAAATCGACGATGATAAACCGCCTCATGGTTGTCCCTGCCGCAAATGCTCCACTTCCTCCATGGTGTCTTCTTGATCGTAACTTGAGCACCATGGTTTCTTTCACCCTCCAACATTGAGTTTGAGAGATCAAACTCCTCTTCAAAGACTAGAACTCGGGAGAGATGAAGTAGAAAAAAGAACTCGAAGGTTCTCCCATAGCTTGCTTTGTGCTCAAAGCCCTTGGATCTCCAATTTTCTCCTCCACAACTAGAATGTGCTCCTCTTCTTTTGGATCTAGAGTAGCTTCTCCTTTCTCTACTACTTGAAGACAATCCTGATCTTGATAGAAATCTTCCTCTAGCACGAAGTTCGTCAAGTCAAACTCTTCAATCTGCTGCTCTAGAGGACAAGTTGGGACTGCAAGATCCTCTTCTAAGCTTTCTTCCTCTAGGGCTGATTATGCAACTTGAATTGAATCAGCATTCCTTCAAATAGAGTGCCAACATGGACACTAATTTATGAGAAAATCTGACTCTTTGATCTACTTCTTTTTTGTTCTTCTTACCGCTACCACAAAATCAATCTTAACCACCACATGTTCTCTAAATCCAACCTCTTCGAAGGCTTAACCATCAAGGGGATCTTTTTCATCCCAAATTTGGCATCCCAACTCCTCAAGTTGTTTGTCATTTCTTTTCTATTGGGCTCCTCTTCTTGCTGTCCTTCATGGCTGATTTTTGCAATTTCTTCTTCCCCACATGGAATTGGGAATGTAAGAGGAGGGATGGGTCGTAACTCAATTGATTTGGAAAATTTTTTTGGGTGGTAGAGGAGGTGAACCTCTTGTTTCTTTGGAGGAGAGTGTATTTATTTTAGCTCTTGTGGAGGGGATGACTGTTTGGAAGGAAAAAGGAAATAATAATTAAGGTGTGGTGGAAGACCGAGAGGTGGAGACATGGGATCAACATTTGGGATGAGAAGATGGAGAGTTTAGAATTTGCAATCCCAAATGAGATGATGCTTTGCTTGAGTAATGGGAAGAGAAAAACTGAGATGATGGTGTAGAACGTACCCATTGACAAGGTTGTTCAACAACAAGTGTATAGGCCTCTATTTCTCTTGTCCATTGTGCAAGTAGGGGCAACATCTTCATCATGAAGTCAAACTTCTCTCCCGAGGGCTGAAGTGTCTGAAAAGGGCCTCCCATGGACAAGGAGTCTCTGCAACCAATTCAAAGCTTTCATTTGATCCGTTGTTTCGATTGCACCATCTTTGCCTCTATCTTTTGGATTTGTTCCAGCATATCTACATTTTCTTCTTGATCGCCCTCACAACCAGCATACCTATGTTTGACATGCTTCATATCCAAGCCCGACTTTGGCATTCTTATCATATGGGTAATCATACTGATCTTGAATCTGCTCAAAATGTTGATTTGAAAGAGTTGTAATGCATGTTGGAGGTGGAATATACTGCTGGCATTATCATTGATGTGAATTCCATGATGGAAATGAAGTCATGATTACACAACTTCATGGAATGGAAAAGAATGGAAATGATGGAAAGAAGAATGGATGGAAATGAACGGAAAATAGGTCTCAACTTAGAGAATGAGTTGTTTAGTAGATGGAGTCGCTAGATGTGCTTTTCGAAAGTTCCTCCAAAAGGCTGAATCTTTAACGGAACACACCAACCTATCAAAGATAAAGTGGAAGACCTCTAAGGTCCCACCGAATGTGCCAAAACTATTGTTACAAATCAAGAGCACCCACTGGATGCAAATCTGAGTTTCTAAGTTGATGTTTGGAGCATCCAGGTGTGATTGCACAACATTGAAACCTTTCTCCAAGTGTGGGACTTGTAAAATGAGAGAGAGGAATCTCAAGATTAGAGGCTGGTTCCTCAAACTCCTCGATCGATCCATTATTTGCACAATCGCAGAGGTTTGAATCTAATCTACTCTAAATTTCAAAGGGACAAATGGTAGAAGAGTGTAAAAATTGAAACTAAACTAATGCTAATGATGGTGATGCACCAAAGGAGTTGTAGACACTGCTTTGCTGCATAAAAATACATAATCCACAAGAAAAAATAGCAACACAAAACATGCACAAATTGCTCAAAATGTAATGAAAGATAAGGAAAACAATGATAGATATATGAAAGGATTGAGGGATTTTAATCACAGAACATATATTAACATTCCATGTCCAATACAATGCATTAAATAGTGATCTAGAGGCAAAAAGAGGTGCTGTATTACATGGAAAGGTAAAATCTTCACAAATTCTGCCAAGGAGGAAGAAAAAGGAAGTTACAGAGCTGAAAAGGTGTCTCCCTTTGCAAAATGAACTCATTCTGGCTTTTACAATGCATGGGTCGAGCCCAGGAGAGAGAAAATGTGAAAAAATGTGGGAGCCATTACCCATTGAATGAAGATGCATTAAAATAGCATGGAGGTCCTTAAAACCCATGCCCCGACATTTTTGACCATATCAAGAAGAATGTGACCCATTTTGCATTAAACTGGTCATTGAAACGTCATTTCTGCCATGACCACGTGCCAGAGGTGTTTCTTTATTTTATCTCTCCAAACTAAACAAAATGCAAAAATGACTCCCTTAATCTTGTAGAGAATTTCACCAGATTTCCATTGATATAAAGAACGGAAAACTGAGCCTGGATCTAAAGATATGGTGATTTGAAGTTTTAGGTCAAAACAAGACCAAATCGGGTCGGTGGGCAAAAATTTGGATTTTTCCACCTTTTTGGTCATTTGGAATTTTTCCAAAATTTCCCGCACTCGCCACTTTAGGTGCCACGTGGTGGCATCTCATTATGCTACTGGCCTTTAGGGAAATTTTTCCAAAAACTCCTACTGTAGCCATAACTTCAAAATACATGGAGTTAGGAGCAAAACTTTACCTTTTCTCGGAAATATAGAGAAAGAGTTCTATCCAATGGTGCCACTTCCCTGAAGGTTTTTGATCATTGGCAAGCAAAATTTTGTGATCGAGGCACAAGAGAGGGAAGAATGGGAGGAGTTAGCCACAAAATGAGCAGGGGCCACATTTTGGATAACAGAGTGTTTCGATGAAAAGTTTGATATTTGATGTGATTTGGTTGTGCGTAGGGAAGAATTATGAATGCAACAAAATAATTATTCTAATTAATTTATGTGATCAAGTAAGATGCAAGGCCTTGCTTTTAATCTAAAAAGAAAATGTTGATTTCAAGGAGGATAAACAACAAGGATGTAATATAGAAAGCAAAAAGGAAAGGAATCACCTTGAAAATGACTCTTTTTAATTTTTTTAAAATGATATTTTTTGAGCAAAATAAAAGCAACAAGAAAAAGCCTGTAAAAGTCAAACCTCAGAATTTTTTATAAAAGGACAAAAATGAAAAGAGAAAATTTAATTAGCGGTATTAGCTGACCGAGTAATCAAAAAAGAAATCACGGAGATGATCAAGGATTGATAGAATCCTCATGATTCACACACATCACCGTGACACATTACAAAGAATAAGGCCTAATAATGAATGGAAAATTAATTTAAATGAAATAAAAAAATGAAGAATGGAAATCATCCCACTAGGAATGCCAAAAGTTTTAGAGATGTTTTTACTTTCCCACTCAAATTAATGCAATGCAATAATAACAACAAAATTGACCTCAAAATATGTGGGTTTTTCCTAGATACCTATGATGATGGAATGTTGATGACGATGGATGAAACCTCCTTCCTTCTTTTACTGATGGAGGAACCTACATATCAAAAACACTAAAGAGTAAGATGGGATTATATATATATATATATATCTATGTAGCGAGATTTCCTTATAAAGGTCAATCCTTGAAAGTTAATGGACTTCCTTACGAGGATGTTAATCATGCGCTCAAGAAATCAATTTGATAATGATAAGATAAAATGATAAATCGCATTTACGATATAAACAAAATGCAAAGAAAAAGTTATTGACGTGGTCCATGGCTATATGATGGTTCTGCTGATAGTGATACTTGATCCAAAAAGGTCTAGGTATCACAAAATCACTCAAAAGGAGCAAGAATGTGGATAGCTCTGCACTTACAAAGGTAATCTAAATGATATATTTTGTTTAGATAATTAATAAAGTGTCAGAGTGGCTCAAAGGAGCTTGACAGTGCCTGAAAAACAGAAGGGTATTCTGCAGATTAAGATTTGGATGTTCTGAAAAGGTAGAGATAAGATGTTGATTATCTTAATAGAAAGGAATCGCAGATTGGGGAATCGGCCACGATTGGGGCTGATCGTCAAAGATTAGTGGGAATCACCCGATGATTGTCAGAGAAGTCTATAGGTTGATAATAGGCGGGAAAATTGATTGAAGCTTATTGAATGATAAATGAACAAGACAATAATGTAAAGGAAAATGCATGTAACTCATTCCACTTGATGAATAAGACTTAGATGATGACATAACTAGATAGAAGAAGGCTAAGGATGTTAGAAGATTATACTCTATTTTGGATGTTTGAATGTCTCCAGAGAGGGGAATATTTTGGTACTAGAGGACTCCTAAATTTACTTATGAATGTGTGTTTTAATTTCAAAGGTTGAAGAATATATTGTTTATGTCTTGAATGCTTGTGTAAGCCAATAGATAAAACTGCAAAATGACGAGACCCTAAAGGAGAAGGCTAGAGATGATTCACTAAGTTGAGCTTGCCAGGATGTGTGAATGGCCTATAAGATCCGAAGGAGAGATTGTTGAATATGGTCATGCTGCGAAAAGGACTACTCGATTATAGTAATGTTACAACATGAATGCTTTTGAGCATCGTCATGTTTCAGTGAAAATTCCAAATGACTACCACCTAAGACAGAGGAAGCTAACCTTATAAATGAAGGTTCGAAACGTATTTATAGAGTTTATCACAACAAGGAGGAAATCATTGGTGATTGAGGGAATCACCGACGATATAGAAAAAATATAGGAAAGTCATTAAAACAACTTCCTAGATGGAGCTTTTCTTTTTTGGAACGAATGATCTATGTTGAAATAGATCATATGGGTTAGAAATGTTGTCGAATGGTTGTGAGGTTGTTGAGTTTTTTTTTTATATGATTTTGGTTTTGTAAGTGGTGTAAAGTAGTTTTAAGATGGGGTAGAATAGGATTTTACAGGATGTAGAATGATATTTATAGGAGTAAATATAAAGGGGAGGAATAAGACTTAGGATAAGGATAATATGATGTGATAGTAATGTGATAATGAAAGGGGTGCCATAGATATGGATACAGGGAATTAACGATGCTACTTTTAGGTGTCTACATCACGTGTCATAGGTGATCAAGTATAGCACATTGAAATTAAAAGCAATTTTGACTCTTCTAATATTTATATCTTACTTACTTGGGCTAATGGTCAACTTCACAATCAAGTTGATTTATGAAAGTTTGAAAAGACACCTCTCTTCGAGGATTTGTATGATTTATAATTCCATTATAATATTGAGTCGGTAGGTTTCAATAATTATCATGGAATTTAATGTTTTTCATGTGACGTGAAATGTTCCTATAAATATGTTCATGGTCAAATGACAAAATTTATGTCTATTTGTTGTTAACAATAGATTGTAAATGTTATATATTCATAAAGTGGCATGGCATTAAGATTTGTTTTCACACAATACTTAACTTTTTGTTCACATCCACATTTTATGCCTATGTGGGTACACTAATGTATTACAAATATGGTACATGAGATTGTGAGATTCATATGATGTAAGAAGCATTATTATTTTTATCAAGATTTTATTTACATATGTTATAACCATGTAAAAATATACACGATTTGTTGTATTATTTCAATATGAATACACTTGTATAAAATTCATACTTTAGTTGGGTAAAATATTTAGGTCATATATATTTAGAACAAGTGACATAAATTAACAATCAATATACACCATTAATTTTATTTGTTTAATCATGCATAAATTTGGTGTTCCAAATAGGCTAATGTATGAGGATTCCATGACTTACATAAAATGATCAAAATTTGCGCTCAAGATGAATTCCAAGTTATATGCTACGATAAAATCAATAAAAATGCATATTAATTTTTAAATTGGTAGATAATGCAACATATGGGTTGGATTTTTTTAACAATTTCATATACCAACACATATGGGTTTTCTAGTGCCTAAGACTGAAATCGACATCAACAACCCACAAAATTGAATGACATGTCGTGCTACCAACAAGAAATTAAGTTTTACGCAAGAGCTATGTACACTATAGGAAAGGTTATTAAGCTAGAAAACCTTAAGCCATTGGGTAAAGGATATGAAGTTAGAAAATGATTCACACTATTGACATGGTAATATTATAAAGATGATAAAATTCACTTCATATTGGGTAAAATCACTGGAGTGAACTACTAATATGCAACAAACTATGGGCATGATTCAAAATGAAAATAAATCAGTAGTCATTCTAATGGTGAATATTCTTACTTATTACAATCATTTC